>CM036758.1:22829396-23429396 GCA_020796225.1 Arion vulgaris
GAGCAAGTGGGCTTTGTGATGGCTGCTGCAGTGGAGAACGAAGCACGTATGGGAATGCCCAATGTGACACGACGTCAAACGAACAACATAACCAAACACAATTATGATCATATTCAAATGTTCTTATATTGGTTGACTCTGTGTCTTGGGGGTAACATGCTCACCTCTCACTCTAGAAGTTTGTTTCTTCGTGGATCAATAACGACATTTCTTCCAGGGATTCATGATCTCAAAGTAGATTAGATCGAGTTCATAGTCTTATCAGAGACGGACGCCAGCGTGCCCAGCGTGTTCGTAGCGCGTTGGACTACGGGTGACTAGTCCTCTGTAAGTGTGGGTTCAACTCCGCGGACTGGCAGAAAAGCTACAGGTTCCCCAGATTTACGGTGTTCGTGGCACCGAGCAGAAGGGTTACGATGTCCATGACACCGAGCCGAAGAGCTTTCAGATCAAGTGCTTCTGGTTCGGGGGAAAAAAACAAACAAAATCAGAGACGGAAGATAAAACATTGGTCCCATATTCAAATTAAACACATCAAAGAACCGTTAGTAGTTGACAGTCCAAAAAAGGTAGGCTGTATAGCCGTTACCAAAGTAAATTCATTTTTTTTAAATTCTTCAAACAAAATTTTTATTAAAAATTTTTTTTTAAAATGACAGCAAAACATGCTGTATTCATGCATAGCCGTCGAGTTCTTCCTGAATAAGAAAGAGATTGAAGCATGCACGGTTATTCACTGAAGTGTAATGAGGATTGTCTTATCATTCAATCAATCCATCAATCAACACGTAATGTGTATTGCATGATAAAAATGATGTTTGAAGTACATATTAACAGTCGGAGAATTAAATGGGAGATGGGGGAATTATTGACAGCTCAACTTCATGACAAGGTGCAATGTCAAGATCGGAACTGATAATCAGACCCAGGCCAGACGCTTGGCATACATTTATGATAACCTACGTAAGCTTGCGTGACATGTCATGATAATTATAATGGTGGGTTGTGATGATGATGATGATGATTATGATGATGATTATGATTATGATTATGATGATGATGATGATTATGATTATGACGATGATGGTGATGATGATGATAATGATGATGATGATGATAATGATGATGATGGTGATAATGATGATGATTATGATGATGATTGTGAAGATGATGAGAATGATAATAATTATGATTACGTTGAATTATGATGAAAAATGATGAAAATTAGGATGAGGTGAGGATGATAGTGATAAAGATGATGATAATAATAATGAATGAGGATGAGAAAGCCGCCTGAGTGGTTACCAGGGCCCAAATTTGGGGTGTAAAGAATAGAACCACTGTTACCTGCCACACGTCGTAAGAGGCGACTAAGGAGGTTTGGCTGAAATCGGATGCACATGTCCTAAACGTGTATGCGTTTAGGGGCCTACCAAACCAATGTTTTACATACCTAGGGAGTATGATGACATCTACGGGGATACAGCGCCAGAAATTCCACACAGAATCGCATTGGCATCAAGTGCTTTTAACAAATTGTCAAATATATGGAAGTCCAATTCACTCAGCAAGCACTTAAAATTAAAGATCTTTAACTCTTGTGTGATTCCAGTATTAACTTATGGATGGAGAGTTGGAAAGCAACAAAAGCTCTAGAAGAAAATTAGATAACTTTGAGAATAAATGTCTTAGAAGAATATTGAACCTCAAATGGTCAGATTTCAGACCCAATACACAAATAAGACAAGAGACCAAGCAAGAAAATGTATCAAATTTATAAGAAAGCGCCGCTGGAACTACATCGGCCACACACTTAGAATGGATGAGAGAAGACTCCCTTACCAATCCCTCATATGGACACCAGAGGGAAAAAAAGAAAACGAGGAAGACCAAGAGAGACTCTGCGTAGGACCATCACCAGAGAAGGCTCAACGATGGGCCTAGTAAACATTAAAGACCTAAAACGGATAGCAACGAACCGCGAGACATGGAGAACTATGACCTCTGCCCTATGCGCGCCCACAGGCCCAAGAGGAAAGACTAACTAACTAAACCAATGTGCAACATATACACGTTCTTGGCAAAGATCAAACATATCACAAAGAGTGATTAAAATTGATCGTAAAGAACGAAGAAGAGAGGATGGGAAAGTTAAAAAGCCAAACACTGGAAAACTGAAACCAATCAACGATTGTAAACACTTTCAGGGGCGATCCTATTAGTGTTCTGTCCCTTTCTGATGCTGAAAGTGTCAGCGGAATAGCATTTGTATAGTAGATGGAAAACTTAGAATGTTTCTAAATAGTATTATGACATAAAACAGCAGTCAATGAAACGTTATAGATATTCGTCAGAGCTAGCGGACTAGTGCTGAATTTGGTTCAATTCTTAAATTGAGGGTGGGACTTATGAAACAGTGAATAAAGTCAGGGTTAGCGGACTCAGGTTAACCACGATCCAAACAAGCCTCCAAGTGAATTAAAACTGATCAAGACCCTACTAAACCTCTAACCAAAGTAGAAATGACTAAGGCTATATACTAAACGTCTAACCAAACTAAAGTCGACCAACACCCTGCTAAACCTCCAACGAAAAATCTAAAGATGACCAAGACCCTAATAAACTTCCTACCAGATTAAAGTTGACCACTACCCTACAAAACCTCCAACAAGATTAAAGTTGACCACTACCCTACTAAACCTCCAACCAGATTAAAGTTGACCACTACCCTACTAAACTTTCAACCAGATTAAAGTTGACCACTACCCTACTAAACTTTCAACCAGATTAAAGTTGACCACTACCCTACTAAACCTCAAACCAAACTAAAGTTGACCACTACCCTACTAAACCTCAAACCAAACTAAAGTTGACCACTACCCTACTAAACTTGCAATCACACTAAAGTTGACCACTACCCTACTAAACCTCAAACCAAACTAAAGTTGACCACTACCCTACTAAACCTGCAATCACACTAAAGTTGGCCAAGACCCTACTAAACCATAAATGCTGACCAAGATTACAGTTTGCATCACTGCAGCATGTGTCACATTCTTACTTTAAAGTGGTGCAGGAGCTAAGAAGGCTATTTCCTCTCGCGTGGAATCACGTGTGTTGAATTGAGCCTACAACCATCGCCCGTGTGTTGTCGTGGCTCACAGGGTAGTCCACGCCGTTCTCTTCACAAGTACATTTCTCCAGAGACCCTACGATTGTTGCAGGGGCTACGGAGTTTGTGCTTTTTTGCGATACTCTCGGCAGGTAACGTGCCATTTTCTGCGAAAGGACCGAGCCATATGGGGTAAAATCCGGTGCAATGAAGTCAATCCTTCGGCTTTAAAACCCCTTATAAACCCCCTTCTGGCTATTTGACCTTGGACCAGCAGCAGGACCTGTCTCTGGATCAACGGGAATCACTAATATTTGTCAAGTCGGCGTACCGACTTAAAGGAAGAATCCCAGGCACTTGGCTACATCTGTCTTCCTCATTCGAAACATATTAAATCAGGCCTGATGGAATGCGATGACAACAGGAAGGCGGAGTTCACGATCCTCATTTTCACTGCCCCTGTTGGTTGTACAAATAGGCTGACAAGGAGGTAAACATCTAAACAGTGGATCATGTAGTTTCGTTCAGGAATTGTTCGTTTAGTAGTGCTTCTTCGTGGTTTGTCACTATTCCGTCTAAACAAAACGCCCAGCTCGCAACCACACAAGATACGCTGTTTGACACAGTTTTTAAGTGTGAAAACACGCACATTTGGAATGTGTTCAAGAAAATAATGAGCATTGCGGAACGAATTGAATGTCTTATATTTGATAAGATTTTTTTTTTTAGGAATGCCTGGTTTTCGTATTTTGGTGAGAAATTGATAACGTAATATTTATACTAGTTCTGGAATAACAGGTTTTTATTTTAGTAGGATTCACCAACAGAAAATGTAAGAGATTCCTTTACAGTTCACCTTGGGTGGGGAGACGACACTTGATCTGATGTAATCTAAGGGAGACAGGCGATGTTGCAGATACTGTGCAGCAAACTTGTAATGTGGTGATGACACTTAGTCTGATCTAAACTAGACGAAACAGGCACAAGGTTGTTCACATTATCTTTTCCAGGAGATGAGTAATGTGGGAGATGGTGAAGAACACAATACATTTAAAATCGAGAAGAGCAGGCTGGAAAACCGCTGCCTGTGCAAAATTGTTTTAAGGAAAGATTTAAACATAAAATTTCAACATTTCTTTACTATCTTCAAAAATGGCATCAGGAACCCTCGCCGGTGATACGGAGTTCGTGCACTGTCTATGAGATCTTCCTATGTAAGAAAGAGATCGTAGTACACATGGCTACTCTCCGAAGTACAATAATGATCTCTTCTTCTTCTTTTGCGTCGTTCTTTCCACCAATTTTAATCACTCTTTGTGATATGTTTGATCTTTGCCAAGAACGTGTATACGTTGCACATTGGTTTGGTAGGCCCTAAACGCATAGACTTCTACAAGTTTAGGACATGTGCATCCGATTTCAGCCAAGCCTCCTTAATCGCCTCTTACGACATGCGTGGCAGGTAACAGTGGTACTATTCTTTACACCCCAAATTTGGGCCTCAGTAACTACTCGGGTGCGCAATATTGATGATAGTACCTACAATAGATGATATTGATGATAGTAGAGACCTACAAGGCATGTCGTAAGAGGCGACTGATGTGGAACCTAGGGAATCTAACCTAGTAAATAAAAACATCGCAGAAATCGGATGTGCTGGCCTACTTATAGACGCATAACTGACACAACGAACAATCGCTCTTAGGCTCAGATCACATACAAATCACACAGAGAGGTTAACAGGTGGTCGATATGGAGCGTTCAAATAAGATTTTTTTTAAAATCCTGTAGCCTCTTCAAAACTGAAAGTATGAAGTGCTTGTTACTTCATATTACTAGAGACTAGTATGCAGGAGGTAGGAGGGACAATTCCTTTCTTCACGCGTGGAATGTCGAGTGTAGGATTGAACCCTAAACCCTCTAGTTTCCGAGTCGATAGGTGAACACTTATGAATTATTCAATTCCGTTCCACCGTTGTTAATTTACTACGTAAAAATGTTGAAGAACAGATTCACATTAGATTTCCCACCATAGGATACCTACATGAGTTCCAATTGGTACTGAAGGTTTTGTGAACGTACATCCGTTCTTGGTGTTTGACTGTTTATATATCAAATTCATCATCAAGGTGCGTATCCTTTATGGGACGTTGCTCTCTTTGCAGCACATCTGAAATTCACTCTGTCTCTTGTCAGTTCACCCACTTCGTCGATGGTCATGTTCATGGTTTCTTTAATATCTTGTAGCCATCTTCTTCTTGGTCTGCCTCTGCGTCCTGGAACCCTGCCCTCTAATATTGTTCTCTCCAGGCCATCGTGACACTTGATGTGACCAAAGTATGTAATTTTTCTGTATAGTATGTTGTTTATCAGCCAATTCTCTTTAACATTTAGTTCTTTCAGGACATCAGTGTTCTTTCTTTTTCTGTCCATGGTATTCGTAGGATCTTTTATATCACATTAGACTGATAAAAACGACCGAAAAGAACGAACGAGAGACGACGAAGAAGATCAGATTTCGATTGCGGGTTCCATGTATAGAAATATAAACTTCTTATAGATGTTAAAACCAGAGCTAGTTATAACAAGTCAATCACAGTGGTTTTTTATCTTCTTCTTCCGTTCCACATTGACCACTTGCTAACCACTCTTTGTGATTTGTATGTAATCTGAGCCTAAAAACGATTGTACGTTGCGACAGTTATGCGCCTACAATTAGACCAGCACATCCAGTTTCTACTACGCTTTTTATTTACTAGGATTGCTTTCCTAGGTCCTACTTCAGTCACCTCTTACGACATGCCTTGTAGGTCGCAGTGGTACTATTCTTTGCTTTCCTTGAGGGCCCGGCACCACACGGGCTGGCTGCGTGTATAGAAATATTAATTTCTTATAAATGTTTAAACTATATCTACTTAGAACTAGTCAATCACAATGTTTTATCAAATGCTGGACACTTGCACACCACCCCCGCCCCTTACCTTAATTTATGGATGCCCATGGACAGGCATGTTAAAGATAAACGCCCCCTCTGTAGCGTAAGCATAACTAGATGTAACGGAAATTCCCTTAAATCATCTTTCTTACATCTTGTAACACTTGCATTCCAGTATTATTAGATTAATACATTCATTTTTAAAAACAGCACAAAATGAAGAAGAAAAATGTTTATTTCAAGTCACAAATTAAATGTAACACTAAAAACTGTCAGTATTTTATATACTTTTTTTTTAATCACAAAACAACGATACAGTCAGATAATCGTTGTAGACTTACAAAAACTGTCTCAAATGTCCTGTCATACTTCAGCGGGAATTTCCCATTTTATGACTGCTCTAGTCAGACTTATCATACAGGAGGCTCTGTTGGAAAGCATTAAATATCTTATCAAATAAATGGAAAAGTCATCACATTTCAACGGGGAATCCCCTTTTTTATGACTGCTCTTGTCGACCTTAAGCAAAATAATCTGTGTTGCAGATACATCGTGGGCGTTTGTAGCTTAAGTGGGAGTGAGCTCGATCACAACCCAAGCGTACCTGGTTCAAACTCTGCGGCGGGCAATTTGGAAGCAAATTCGTTCCCGAGGATTTTTACGAACTGTATAAATAGCCCCCACCGTTCAGAAAACAATGACAAACTACTGAACGTATAAGTGTTGCCTATAAAATCGGCGACTTTTGATTCTTCTTCTTGCATTCGCCCGCTATGAAATCAGGCGTAGTCAAAGCACCTGGTACTATCGCTTCTGACTGATTTTTGCGTGAAGTCCTGCTTTCCTTATTATCAGTGTCCCCCGCTATACAAGCGTGACTTCTCCAACTTCAGATGTGGTTTACTGTGTGTGATGGCTAAGTCCTGTAAAGAATATGCTACCATTTTATTTATCTGTCGACCTTATACAAAATGGTCTGTGACGCAGATACATTACAGTTGGAAGATCAATTAACTATTATATTCTCCTAAAGGAGTTAATTCTTATTGTTCATTCTTATTGTTCATTCTTATTGTTCATTCTTATTGTTCATTCTTATTGTTGATTCTTATTGTTGATTCTTATTGTTGATTCTTATTGTTGATTCTTATTGTTGATTCTTATTGTTGATTCTTATTGTTGATTCTTATTGTTGATTCTTATTGTTGATTCTTATTGTTGATTCTTATTGTTGATTCTTATTGTTGATTCTTATTGTTGATTCTTATTGTTGATTCTTATTGTTGATTCTTATTGTTGATTCTTATTGTTGATTCTTATTGTTGATTCTTATTGTTGATTCTTATTGTTCATTCTTATTGTTGATTCTTATTGTTCATTCTTATTGTTGATTCTTATTGTTCATTCTTATTGTTGATTCTTATTGTTGATTCTTATTGTTGATTCTTATTGTTGATTCTTATTGTTGATTCTTATTGTTCATTCTTATTGTTGATTCTTATTGTTGATTCTTATTGTTCATTCTTATTGTTCATTCTTATTGTTGATTCTTATTGTTGATTCTTATTGTTGATTCTTATTGTTGATTCTTATTGTTGATTCTTATTGTTGATTCTTATTGTTGATTCTTATTGTTGATTCTTATTGTTGATTCTTATTGTTGATTCTTATTGTTGATTCTTATTGTTGATTCTTATTGTTGATTCTTATTGTTCATTCTTATTGTTCATTCTTATTGTTGATTCTTATTGTTGATTCTTATTGTTGATTCTTATTGTTGATTCTTATTGTTGATTCTTATTGTTGATTCTTATTGTTCTATTCATTCTATTGTTCATTCTTATTGTTCATTCTTATTGTTCATTCTTATTGTTAATGTTTGTTGGCTTACGCGGTCTGAAATAACTAAAACAAAGTTCGTCTTTAGTTTGGACATGACCATTGAGTCATTTGTGTGTGTCGATTCCTCCCCGCCAATAATGGCTGACACATTCCATTTCTGAGGAAATCTGGTTTTTTTCAGTTTGTTCTCTAAACAGTTGCAGTCCCATGCTGACGAGATCTGTCTTCTCGGGTTTGCCTGGAGTCGTCCTACTCTAGGTGACTTCAGCTTTCTGTCGCCGGGCTCACCAACCCAGGCTTTGATGCAGGGTGTGCTCCCTGGACGCTAGAGTTTGATCCATATGCTTAGTGTCATAGAAGACAAGAATAAGGATTTCCTCCTCAAGGGAGAGGGAGAGAACGACTACTTTTTGTCCCATAGCTAGGGAATGGTTTGGTTGCAGCTTGAGCATTTACCACTGACCGGTGGGTTCTGCACTGTCACCTTATGAGGTCCCATTCTTATCCCCGCCTTTTGATCTGACCTTTCACCTTCAGTCTGTTTGGCGTTTTAAGACCTGCCAGGAGTTAGACCTGTCGACTCCCGTCAACATAGCATGAAGGATCGTACAGACTCACAAACCCTGCAACCACGATATGGTAGGCCAATGTGGACGGATCCTTAGTTTGACATATCATTCTCTCAATATTTATCTAGAAGATTGAATGTGAAACCAGTCAAGCCAATCATAAAAGAAGAACAGATTAAATGGTTTGGACACCTAACAAGAAGGCCCTGGTATCGTCTACCACAGCGAGCCACACTAAAAAGTACTGAGTACAGAGCAAAAGGAAGACCACGCAAAAGACGGAGCGACATCAAGAACAGTATTAAGAAAATGAATAACTTACAAAGTGCATTAGAACAAGCACGCACTAGATTACTACACCCCCGTATCTATCAATCTATCTATCTGTCTATCTGTCTATCTGTCTATCTGTCTATCTGCCTATCTGTCTATCTGTCTATCTGTCTATCTGCCTATCTGTCTATCTGTCTATCTGCCTATCTATATATCTATCTGCCTATCTATCTGCCTATCTATCTATCTATCTATCTATCTGCCTATCTATCTATCTATCTATCTATCTATCTATCTATCTATATCTATCTATCTATCTATACTATATATATCTATACTATCTATCTATCTATCTATCATAATCACTATCTATTATATCTATCTATCTATCTATCTATATCATCTATCTATCTATCTATCTATCTATCTATCTATCTATCTATCTATCTATCTATAAGTCTATCTATCTATATCTATCTATCTATCTATCTATCTATCTATCTATCTATCTATATCTATCTATATATCTATCTATCTATCTATCTATCTATATCTATCTATATCTATCTATCTATATCTATCTATCTATATCTATCTATCTATCTATCTATCTATCTATATCTATCTATCTATATCTATTTTATCTATTATCTATCTATCTATATCTATCTATCTATATCTATCTATCTATCTATCTATCTATCTATCTACTATATCTATCTATCTATCTATCTATCTATCTATCTATCTTATCTATCTATCTATATCTATCTATCTCTATCTATCTATCTATCTATCTATCTATCTATCATATCTATCTATCTATCTATTATCTATCTCATTATCTATCTACTATCTTCTATCTCTTCTATCTTCTATCTATCTATTATCTATCTTCATCATCTCTCTTATCTATCTCTCTCTCTCTTCCCTTCTATTTCTTACTTTATCTCTGTTTTTATCTCTCTCTTCTTCTACTATTTCAGTAGCGGCCGTGATCTTTTTCTTGGTGGAGTCAGACAAAAATTTTCGGAAAACCATAATTTTGGGATGTTATATTTTAATTTATGAAATACTAAATACACGTTACAAATTATTATTCGTCGGGCCCGGCCCCACTGGACCTTAATGACGAGCCGCCACTGCTCTATTTTATATTGATATCTTTGTCTACGCTCTCTATTTCAATATGTTTACATTAAACCCGCCCATATACCTCTCTCATCTATCTACTTTTTTTCTCTGCACTCTTTCTCTCAATATCTCTCATTCTTCCTCTCATCTTTCTCTTTACATTATATACCTACCTCCTTTATCTACTCTTTCTTCTCTCCCTCCACCCTCTCCTTCCTACAACCATAAATCTAATTCTCTCACTTAAAACGAAATAAAACTCACACATTAAACCTAACTTCATCAACTTCACTATAACAAATCTGTTTCTCTCCCCTTGTTTCTTCATAAGTTACTTCCCTTGTTGATTACCTCATTCTTTTATTTTTAAAAGACGAAAAAAGACACGAATAACCACCAGCTCTTGGAGTTCAGAGTTTGTCAGACTAAACATCCCATTATTGTTATCTGTGTCCGTGTGTATGTCTTGGGATCAAAGAGCTTAGGCAGTGTTGGGCGACGCCAACCTTTCCCAAGAAGTCAGGCCAAGTTTTCTGTACGCACTAGTTTACTGTAAACTGAGCAGAGGTAGTGTAACGTTCTACAAAATATCTTCATTATCTTCAAAATTATATCAGGGACCTCGGCGGGGCTACGGAGTTCGTGCATTGCACTGTGATCCTCCTGTGTAAGAAAGAGATCGGACACAACTGGTTACTCAACGAAGTGCAGGATGATGTCCTATCAATTATTATATTTTACGATTTCGGTGGGATCCGTCCCGTCTCACATGTGTCACTGGGGTCGGTGGGATCGACCGTCTCACATTGTCACTGGGGTCGGTGGGATCTGTCCTGTCTCACATTGTCACTGGGGTCGGTGGGATCCGTCCCGTCTCACATTGTCACTGGGGTCGGTGGGATCCGTCCCGTCTCACATTGTCACTGGGGTCGGTGGGATCCGTCCCGTCTCACATTGTCACTGGGGTCGGTGGGATCCGTCCCGTCTCACATTGTCACTGGGGTCGGTGGGATCCGTCCCGTCTCACATTGTCACTGGGGTCGGTGGGATCCGTCCCGTCTCACATTGTCACTGGGGTCGGTGGGATCCGTCCCGTCTCACATTGTCACTGGGGTCGGTGGGATCCGTCTCTCTCACATTGTCACTGGGGTCGTGGGATCCAGTCCGTCTCACATTGTCACTGGGGTCGGTGGGATCGTCCGTCCACATTGTCACTGGGATGGTGGATCGATCTATCTCCCATTGCCACTGGAGACTCGTTGGATACGGTGTCCACACTGACACTAGGGTCGTGGATACGTCCTGTGCCACACTGTCATTGTGGATGTTGGTATCCGCTCTGTCTCACACTGTCACTGGGATCGATGGAATCTGCTCTGTCTCACATTGTGCGAAATATGTGTATTGTCGTGAGATAACTTCTATTCAGATCTATGTTCTAAAGGCCAAGGATTAACTTCTATGTACCATGTTTTACACAATATGGCTCTGTCCGTATCGGCAAGAGGGCACGTTATTTACCGAGGGTGTTGCACAGAGCATGAACTCCGTAGCTTCAGCAACAATCCCAAGAATTTCATAAAATAAATTTCACATTTGATCCGGTCCTGCAAGCCCCATGTGAGTTCGATTCAATTCCGCGGGCTGGCAGAAAAGCCACAGGTTCTCCAGATTTACGATGTTCGTGGCACTGAACCAGAGGGTTACGATGTCCATGGCACCGTAGAGCTGAAAGCTCAAGTGCTTCTGGATCGGGGGGATTCGGTCGGGATTTGAACCAACGACCTTCACAATGACAAACAATTTACTCCACAATAAACACCATCAGGGACAGTGTTACCGATTAGTAGATCATTCCTAAAGTCACTCAGCACAGACACTGCTCGCATCAGCAGGGAGATCTACCTTTAACAGGACTAAACCAGGCGATCATCTTTTCAAGATTTTCTCAGTAGTGTTCACAATCACAGAGCCGTTCTATCTGGAAATATGCTTCCTCCGATTGTGACACATTCACAGACAATGAAACGTAGACTTCGCCTGAGTCTGATCTGACACAGATGGAAATAAAGTGGACTGATCAGATCAATTCTGAATACGGTTATTCAGGAACTCTATCAAATCTTTTTTTTTCCAAAGCATAGAACCATCTTGTAAACCTGTCATCATGTATGAATCGACAAAGAGCGATTGAGTTGGCAGTTAGCGCCTACAGTAGAGCATCAGATTCTGGCTGCTTTATACGAGGGTAGCTTCCTGAGTTAATCGCTGGCTTTAATCTGCAATGATTTGCCTGGAGGATACCACCTGCTTTGCTAGTTGAATGTGGACGTAAAACACACACCAATGCTAAGGCTGCATAAATCAGATTGCCACATGAATAGAATTTATGGTGAGGTCTGGACATCGGTCTGGGCAGTGATCACGATAGAGAGAGAGAAAGAGATCCGCATCGATGATTGAAAACAAGCAACAAACATATTTTCCCTAGTCTTGTTTGAGAAATTGATTCATTGAATTAATGATAAGACTATCATCATCACACTTCGGTAAGCAACCATGGTGTTTCCAATCTCTTTCTTACACAGGAAGATCGCAGTGGCAGTGCACGCACTACGTAGCGCCGGCGAGGGTCCGAAGGGCAATTTAGAATACGGTGAAAATATTTAGCAGGAACTCTATTTTACAAATCTTTCTTCTTCTTCTTCTTCAAACGCTCCATATCGACCTCATGTCAAACACTCTGTGTAATTTGTATGTAATCTGAGCCAAAGAGCGATTATACGTTGTGCCAGTTATGCGCCTCAAGTGGGCCAGCAATCCGATTTCTGCGCTGCTTTTTATTTACTAGGGTAGCTTCCCTAGGTCCTACATCAGTCCACACAGGCGTTTAATCTGTCTAATGAGTTTTGTCCTGGCAGTGACTTCCCTGCCTGCTGTTCTGTTTGTTGAACTGTCAAGAGTTCTTTTACTTGCTCAAGTTAAACACAGGACCTACGTTTTATCGTCCGTCTCCGATAGTACTAGAAACTCGATCTCATCTACACTGAGATCTGGAAACTCGGAAAAAACATCCCAATGTCTCCACCAGGAAGCAAACCAAGTACATTTGGAGCAAACGAAATATCTTTTTCCCAAGTCTACAAACTACTAAATCCTGCAGAAACAACAAACCAAGTCTACAAACTACTAAATCCTGCAGAAACAACAAACAAAGTCTACAAACTACTAAATCTTGCAGAAACAACAAACAAAGTCTACAAACTACAAAATCCTGCAGAAACAACAAACCAAGTCTACAAACTACAAAATCCTGCAGAAACAACAAACCAAGTCTACAAACTACTAAATCCTGCAGAAACAACAAACCAAGTCTACAAACTACTAAATCCTGCAGAAACAACAAACCAAGTCTACAAACTACAAAATCCTGCAGAAACAACAAACCAAGTCTACAAACTACAAAATCCTGCAGAAACAACAAACCAAGTCTACAAACTACAAAATCCTGCAGAAACAACAAACCAAGTCTACAAACTACAAAATCCTGCAGAAACAACATACCAAGTCTACAAACTACAAAATCCTGCAGAAACAACAAACCAAGTCTACAAACTACAAAATCCTGCAGAAACAACAAACCAAGTCTACAAACTACAAAATCCTTCAGAAACAACAAACCAAGTCTACAAACTACTAAATCCTGCAGAAACAACATACCAAGTCTACAAACTACAAAATCCTGCAGAAACAACAAACCAAGTTTGAACTGTCAGAGTTCTTAACTTACCAAGTTAAACACGACCTAACGATTTCCTCTCGAAACAGAAACCGATCTACAACTACAAGATCTGAAACAAAAATCCAATGTCTCACACAAACCAAGTACATTTGAGAAACAACATACCCCCAAATCTACAAACTACAAATCCTGCAGAAACAACAAACCAAGTCTACAAACTACTAAATCCTGCAGAAACAACAAACCAAGTCTACAAACTACTAAATCCTGCAGAAACAACAAACCAAGTCTACAAACTACAAAATCCTGCAGAAACAACAAACCAAGTCTACAAACTACAAAATCCTGCAGAAACAACATACCAAGTCTACAAACTACAAAATCCTGCAGAAACAACATACCAAGTCTACAAACTACTAAATCCTGCAGAAACAACAAACCAAGTCTACAAACTACTAAATCCTGCAGAAACAACAAACAAAGTCTACAAACTACAAATCTGCAGAAACAACAAACCCAAGTCTACAAACTACTAAATCTTGCAGAAACAACAAACAAAGTCTACAAACTACTAAATCCTGCAGAAACAACAAACAAAGTCTACAAACTACTAAATCCTGCAGAAACAACATAGCAAGTCTACAAACTACTAAATCCTGCAGAAACAACAAACCAAGTCTACAAACTACAAATCTTTCAGAAACAACATACCAAGTCTACAAACTACAAATCCTGCATAAACAACATACAAGTCTACAAACTACAAATCCTGCAGAAACAACATACAAGTCTACAAACTACTAAATCCTGCAGAAACACACAAACCTAAATCTACAAAACTACTAAATCCTGCAGAAACAACAAACAAAGTCTACAAACTACTAAATCTTGCAGAACAAAAAACAATCACAAACTACAACTGCAGAACACAAAAAACAATCAAAAACAAAAGTCAACAATTCAAAAAAAAATTAAAATAATGGGACATCCCGGAAAAAAAGCGCCTAATCCAACAACAAATTATAACAAAGAAGTCAAACTCATTAAAAATCATCTAAACCAATTGGACATGGCCATTTTAGTTTGGCCTTAGCTTTACTATGGGCCATTTTTCGCCTTGGATCCTGGTTGATAAGACTGTTCAAATCTAATGTCAATACGAGATTGAGAGCAACCTGCAGGCAGCCAATCAGCGCGCGGGAAGTGGCCATCTCCTGGCGACAGATGGAGCACTCACTATGTCACAAGATCGCCTTGATCTTACTGTACACATGTTCTATTCAACCACCCACGTAAAGACTCCGCATCTCCTGGCCACGCGCTGCCATATCTGTTCCAAAGCTATCCCACAAACTGCGACTGTGAACTGGCTCTCACAAAATATAGTTACCTGTGTACAATAAATTTGTTTTAGCTTTGGTGAACAGGAAACACTCAACTAAAAACACCGCATATAATTTGTGCAGGATTAAACTATCACATGTTCAATACAAACAGCTTGATAAGAGAGGTTGACAGTTGGTATCTTTTAGCATCGCTTTACTAGTTCGTTTGGTCAGCTAAAATTATTGGAACTATTCCGTTACTACATGATCTCAGTCAGATCTTATCTATGTTTTATAATTATTTCTCATCAATGTCAAACAGATATAGCTATCATTCTTCTTCTTCTTCTTGTCGTCACACTGCTACCAGGCTGTTGTCCAGTGTCGTGGTTTTCTGTTTTTATCTTGCGCTGTTCTTCATTGTTTCTTATTTAATATCAAAATCATCTTTCTGTTTTTCTTTTTTTTCTCAATCCTGTTTTCCTCACAGCGTCAGGTCAAGAAGAGATTTCTAAAACGGGCCTTTCTGTGCGCTTTGTAGATAGTTTCTTACGTCGTCTCCGTTATCTCTGAGGTCCATCTTTTGCATGACCGGCCTTTTGCTTTGTATTTATTGTATCGGATCAGCATTGCTCTTTTGGGATGCACTGTCTGTTGGTAATCTGCTTATGTGGCCAAACCATTTAATTTGTTGTTTCTTGATGAAGTCTAGTACTGTTGTTGTACCCACATCTTTCTCTCAATGCTAAAATAAGTAATCTTTCTATCATTGTTTTTTCTCTCTCGCGATCGTTCTTAGGGCCTTTTTTATCAATCTAATATGATATATAAACAGCTTAAATACCAAGAACGGGTATACGTTCACACCCTTCAGTACCATTTGGAGCTCTGTGCTTATCCTTCAGAGGTGTGTTCTATTTCAACCAGCGTTTACTGGTTGCTCTCCGTTAGCCGTTTGCTGTCCCCAGCCAAACCTGCTAGGCAGCAGGTTGCTATTTTCTTTTAGGGCAGCGACACTTAGATGGCCTACCCTCCCGGGCTGATGAGCGTCATCTGCCCAGCGAACCGGTATTTTTGTGGACACCTTGGTTTGCCGCCCGTTAAGTTTTGTGTACGGTTTACTCCGCTAGCCTTTGATTATCCCCAATCAAACTACAAGGCAGCAGTAGTTCCCTGCGAGCGGAAACGCGCACTGGCTTTACCTCTGCTAGGCTTTCCTGTTTTTCTGCACATTTAGGTGGTCCGCACACCCTCTAGCCTGCCGCGCCTGTCGTGGCTGTCGCGCCTGACGTGTCATGCACTTCTGCCCACACTTGCATCGCTCGTATGCGTGCTCGCTCTGCCCTTCTGTCTGACTCATCATCACCTTCAATTTTCCTCGTGCTCACATTTTCCTGGGCTTTCCGTCCCTGGAGCTTAACTCGGTCCTCCACCCCTGTGATGGGGCACAGCCAACTCTAGATAACTAGGCCAGACAACTGACTTGGGGTTCCCTGCCCGTAGATCAGAAAAAGGGGGCTGGAAAATATAGATGTTTGATAGAACAATACAAGCTTTTTTTTGCAATTTACTTAATTCTATGAGTCTATGGTTATTTATTGGTGAAAAATATTCATAATATTGATATTGTTTATTGTTAAACTTAACTTGTTGCATAATATAACTGAGTTAGCATTATGTGTTGATTTTAAAATGAATTCGTCTATATACACCAATACTGGAATGCGAGGTCACGTTGTGTAGTTGGGTTCTGATTTCCGATAATTCTTTCCTGAGTCCGAAGGCTCATAAGTTTATATATGGCTCTGGATGGGGGTCCTGGTTTTGCCCCTTGTGGGCTCACCCGTGCATCGTCCTCTTGCGTGCTCGTTTTGCCATGTGTTTGCCACACTATCTCTGTCAATTCCTACCGTGCTCACATTTGCCTCTAGGCTGTCGGAATCAGGGGCTTAACTCAGACCTCCACCCCTTTGATGGGGCCTGGTTTCGTCTCATGTGGGCTCACGTGAACTCAACCCGGGGCCGGCATATACGTGCTCTAGGGGACGTGAGAGAGAGGGCGAGAGAGCTCTAGAGCTATGCGGGCTCCGAGTTTCGCCCCACGTGGGTCCACGCCTCTTCGCTGGACGCACCTCTCATCCTGCATGTTTGCTTTGATCAGACTTAGGGCTCCAAGTTTCACCGCGCGCAACTCAAATCGGGGCCCTATCTTCGTACTCGGAGTCTCGTCCCCCGTGGGCCGACTCCTCTTCGGATGCACTGCTCATCCTATATGTTTATCCGTCCAGCTTTTCCCATCGGCCAGGAGAGCCAAGAATTAATAGTCACCAGGGATTCCGCTAGTCTGTATTGCGAGCTGATCCCATCTAGCGTGACTACTTCTGCATCTCTATCTTCACCAGAGTGGCTCTCCTTCGATCCCTGTGCCCACTTGGCCCGATCGAAACCAAGTCTGTTTCCATGGTCACCACGTGGAGGTGGGGCACAGGGTCTAGATTAGTGCCAGCTCCACTAATCCTGGCGCTGCGTTATCCCAATGCGCCTTTGACCCCATCATTGCTTTAAAAAATCATATTTGGATCATTGCTAAAAAGATAAATCGTTCTTTTCATTTATTTTTTGCTTAAAAAGTCATTATTCGATCATTGCTAAAAGATGAATTATTCAGTATTATCGTATTATTTTTGCTAAAAAGTCATATTCGATTCAGATCATTATTTGCAAAAGTCATTATTCGATCATGCTAAAAGTTGCATTATTCGATCATTAGTTTTTAAAAGAGAAACCCGTTCTATTTATTTTGCTTTTAAAAAGTCATTCTTCGATCATTACTACAAAATCAATGTTATTTTTCTTCTTCGAACGCTCCATAACGACCCCTTGTTAAACCACTCTTTGAGATTTGTATGTGATCTGAGCCTAAGAGCAATTGTACGCTGTGACAGCTATGCGCCTACAAATAGTCTAGCACATCCGATTTCCACGACGTTTTTTATTTTCTAGGCTAGCTTCCCTAGGTCTCTACCTCAGTCGCCTCTTACGACATGCATTGTAGTTCGCAGTGTTACTATTCTTTGCTCCCCTTGCGAACACCGGCAACACAAGGGGGATTTCAACAACATAAGACCACTGCTTTCTTTGAATATATTCAAGATGACATCTAAGATAAAGAAGAAGAAGAAGAAGATAAATGAAGCAGCTTGTGTATAGTAACTTTAACCCGTTCGCTCTGTCATTTTGTTTACCTTCAGACGTATTTATATTGAAATATAGAGTGTTCAAGATAATTGCAGCCCCATTGACAAATCGAAAGTTGCCAGTTAACCTATTTCGTGGTATATATTTACTATTTAAACCGGTTCTGACTAGCTCGTCCTACGTCACATTTGTTCATCGCCCCTTCCCGCACTACAATTACATACCGTCACACAACCTTGACTTATACTACGTCATAACTGAACCTTCTCATTTTCATACATATGTGCCAGATTAGCTCCATTCACAGGCTGCTTTTATCTTGAACACCCTGTATATACGGAATTAGCCGGTGTACTAGTTTTGCGTCATCTTAAAAAATATGTCAGCCAGTGTATTGGCTCAATAGTGCGAATGAGTTAACCTACACACCTATATGTGTTTTTATCTTGACGATATACTTAGAAAACAGTTTCCTCTGTAAACAAATTGAGAATCAATAACTTTTGATAAATGACTACAATAAAGAACGGACTGTCATAAAAATCAACTAAGATATTGTGTAGTTGTGTGGCTGTGTGGGTGTGTGGACTGGCAAATTTATTATGGAAAACAAATTGTTAGCGATAACAGGATTGTCAGTGTAGCTATTGTTTACTTTTGGTTTCCTTAACAACAATAGCAATAGTTGTTACTCTCTGTGTGTGTGTGTGCTCCTTCAAGGTATTTAGTTTTTGATTATTGTGAAATGAGATGCCTAGAAGAGTCACCAAAATTCATCATCATCATCAAATAGCTTCTCCAGAGCAGAACTTTGCCACCCCGTCCTCCGGAATTTCTCTCTCTCATAGGCCAGATGTCCCGTTTCTACAACCGTTATGTTCGAACCATCAGTTACATCCTGAATCCATCTTCTCCGTGGTCTTCCTCTTCTTCTCTTTGTCGGTATGCCTCTTTCCATGATGGTCTTCCCCAGCCCTTCCTGTCTTATTATATGTCCAAAATACCAAGATTAGCATCAGAAAATAAGTTGAGACAGAATCTTGCTTAACCAGGGCATTATATTTCGCTTACGTACCTGAAACTATAGACTCAACAAACACATACATAGACTAAAAATAAATCAAACATCTCTCTACCAGTGTCAGCAGGCGGAACAGACACTGGAGCATGTCCAGCAAAACTATCCTCTATTGTGTGAATTGAAAAGCAAAATGTGGTCACACCAAGTAGACCTAAAACTTGGGAAACCTGACAGACCTAAAGCTGACTGCCAAGGTCCGCAGTAAATTAAGCGGATGACGCGAGATTGCTGAAAAAGAATTACATTGAGAAACACAGAATGAAGTGGTACGGCCACTTAATAAAATTGCAAGCAAGCTCCATTGTATACAGTTTTTTTTTTTTTCTTCGATTCAGAAGCACATGAGCTTTCAGCTCTTCGACTCGGTGCCATGGACATTGTAACCCTTCGGCTCGGTGCCATGGCATCAACACTCCGTAACATCGTACTTCGTGCCTCATCGTACCATGGACATCGTAACCCTTCGGTTCGGTGCCACGAACACCGTAAATCTGGAGAACCTATAGCTTTTCTGCCAGCCCGCGGAATTGGACCGCACTCACAGGGGGTTTGTCACCCGTCGTCATACGCGCTACGAACACGCTGGGCAGACGGCGCGTCTTTAAAAACATAACATCAGGAAAGAAAGCTAGAGGAAGACCAAGAAAAAGATGGTTAGATGGCATAGCTGCGCCCTGTCAGAAAGCAAACATAACTCACAAGCTACTAGAACAACGCAAGACAAAAACAGAAAACCACGACACTGGGCAACAACCAAGTAACAGTGTGACAACAAAGAGAAAGAAGAAGAATTGAACTATCTTATAGTACTTCTTCGACCAACTCAAACTCAAAAACAAGTTTCCGAAACTGATTTTGTGGTAAATCCTGTTTGTCACTGGTTAACACTATTCGCGCAGTGGTACGGGCCCAAATTTGTGTAAATCACTTTACTGCAGCATTCGTAGGCTAAGTGGTTTGTAAATCGGGATTCCTCGCCAAAACGGCAGATTTTCCTCCGACTCAAGTACACGTTATCGTCCATGATAAACACAGAGGGACTGAAAATGCCGGACAGAGAGTTCAGACACGAAACTATGAGCGTCTCACAGTTAGCAGGCCGAGCTACTATCAACTACTCTAGGCAGTCCCCCCGAAGAATTGAACTAATCTTATAGTACTACGACCAAACGCAAAGATCATCAGAATGTCCCACCAAATTTCGAAGGGTATGTCTGCTGGTGGTTCCTGTGGCTCACTGGTTAAACAATCTATTCCGCCCGAGTGGTTACCGGGGCCCAAATTTGGGGTGTAAAGAATAGAACCACTGTTACCTGCCACGCATGTCGTAAGAGGCGACTAAGGAGGTTTTGCTGAAATCGGATGCACATGTCCTAAACGTGCAGAAGTCTATGCGTTTAGGGGCCTACCAAACCAATGTACAACGTATACACGTGCTTGGCAAAGATCAAACATATCACAAAGAGGATTAAAATTGGTCGTAAAGAACGAACGCAAAGAAGAAGAAACAATCTATTCATTTTGCCCATCATGTTTTATAGATCAGCACAAGTGCAAAATTTGATTTCTAATTCATCCAATCACAGCTTAGATGCTTTATCAATCGTCGTGTTCTCGTCCAATAGGGGGTCGCTAAGCAACAGAAGTATGTCCCTTCCCCATCCTGTATCCTTCTTCAACACCCAGGTTAGATAAATGCTTATGATTCAAGTTTGTCAGTTCTCTCATTACTGCAGATGCATGTTCTTCTTCTTCTTCTTCAAATGCTCCTTATCGACCACTTGTTAAACCACTCTTTGTGATGTGTATAATCGCTTTAGAGCGATTTCTCAGTTTGTGCTAGTTATTCGCAATCCGATTTCTCAGTTTGTGCTAGTTATCGCACTCAATTCTCAGTTTGTGCCAGTTATGCGCACATCCGATTTCTCAGTTTGTGCTAGTTATGCGCACATCCGATTTCTCAGTTTGTGCTAGTTATGCGCACATCCGATTTCTCAGTTTGTGCTAGTTATGCGCATATCCGATTTCTCAGTTTGTGCTAGTTATGCGCACATCCGATTTCTCATTTTGTGCCAGTTATGCGCACATATAATTTCTCATTTTTGTGCAGTTATGCGCACATCCAATTTCTTCGATGCTTTTTATTTACTATTGCAGCTTCCCTGTGATCCTACCTAATTCGCTTCTTACGACATGCCTTGTATGTCGCAGTGTTACTATTCTTTGCTCCCCTTGTGAGCTCGACAACACACGAGCGCACACTACTTCCAAATAAACTAATCATCAGATGCCGTGCAGGCTGGTGTAGGCGATCATGGATCTCCCACAAATCTATGTGATGATTGCTATTATCTCAGATGTTGACGCTTATCCGTGCTATGAAGTCGCGTTATCCAAAATGTTTCCTCTTTCTCTCTATCTCTCTCTCTCTCTCTGTCTCTCTGTCTGTCTGTCTGCCTTACAAATAAAGTACATAGTATTTTTTTCCGATCCAGAAGCACTTGAGCTGAAAGCTCTTCGGCTCGGTGTTATGGACATCGTAACCCTTCGGCTCGGTGCCACGAACACCGTAAATCTGGGAAACCTGTAGCTTTTCTGCCAGTCCGCGGAGTTGAACCCGCACTTACAGAGGACTAGTCACCCGTAGTCCAACGCGCTACGAACACGCTGGGCACGCGGACAAAGTACATATGATAAAAATGGGTCCTTTACTTTTGCACACTGTGTGGTGGCAGTATGGATAAGTAGCATTTATTGATTGATCGATTGATCGGATCATCATCATTGCACTTCGGTGAGTAACCATGTGTGCTCCAATCTCTTTCTTACACAGGAAGATCTCAGCGGCAGTACACAAACTCCATATCACCAGTGAGGGGTTCGGTGTAACTTAGAAGATGGTGAAGATATTTAGTATAGATTTTGTTTTTAAACTTTTGCAATGAACAAAAAAAAGAGATCGGGTACTAGAGCTAAAGGAAGACCAAGAAAAGATGGATAGACAATATCAAGACCACACTACATAAACACGGATACAACACAAGGGCGATTCATCTGGCCCTAGAACGAAAATTAAAGTTCCCATCCCTACGCTTAAACCCTTTAGCTGTTAAGGACGTATATATACGTTTTCCCATTCACTTCTAAAGACGCATTAACACGTCTGTTATTATCTCTCCTCTGTGGGCTAAAGACGTGTTAACACGTTACACATTGCTACTGTCACTGCTATAGGTGTATATTCACGTTTGTGAAATAGAAAAAAAAGAGTAACTATTTTTAGCTCAGCCTTCGGAAAGTATGTAGCAGCGAAAGGGTTAACGGTAATAGTGGACAGCCAACTACATCTTTCACCTGGGAATAGACAATAGACAGTAGTATGAACTTTGCCACACCCGAGTGGTTACTGGGGCCCAAATTTGGGGTGTAAAGAATAGAACCACTGTTACCTGCCATGCATGTCGTAAGAGGCGACTAAGGAGGTTTGGCTGAAATCGGATGCACATGTCCTAAGCGTGTAGAAGTTTATACCTTTAGGGCCTACCAAACCAATGTGCAACGTATACCTGTTCTTGGCAAAGATTTTTTTTTCCTGATTCAGAAGCACTTGAGCTTTCAGCTCTTCGACTCGGTGCCATGGACATCGTAACCCTTCGGTTCCATGCCACGGACACCATAAATCTGGAGAAGATGTGGCTTTTCTGCCAGCCCGCCGAATTGAATCCGCAATCAAAGGGAGCTTGTCACCCGTCTTTCAGCGCTCTACGAGCACGCTGGACAGGCGGGCCTTGGCAAAGATCAAACATATCACAAAGAGTGATTAAAATTGGTCGTAAAGAACGAACGCAAAGAAGGAGAAGAAATCCCACCAGCGACCACTTATCCGGGAATGCGAAATAAAGAACGAACGAATGAACAAACATAGTTCGTTTTTGTGTTTTTTAAAAATCTGTTCAAATGAGAACTACAAACAAATGACTATAATAATAATACTACCTTTTCTTAGATGGATTACTGAAGCCTGAGTACTCCCAGATAGCGGGAATGTAGAGAGAGACCTTAGTTGTATGCCTCCCGCATCCGGGATGGGGACGTAGACGTTGTCCACCCGATTGTTTATCAAGCTTTTAAACTTGGACTGAGTGTCCCAGACCCGAGGTTCCACGTGAGAAGACATGGTGTCAAGAACACGTGGCGATATCCCACAAGTGAGCAGGGTCTAGCGACAATAGTTTACGTCATTAAAAGTCACTTTTTCGTGTTGGTAGGAAATTTAATGAATGTGAAATAAGTTTCAAATTTTATATTACTTTTTAACACTTTCTAATGTTATTAGTCACTTTCCTGCCCGTATTTTGTCTGGGCTCTCAAGGGGAGGAAAGAATAGTAACACTGCGACCTACAAGACATGTCGTTATAAGCGACTGAGGTAGGGGGCTGGAGAAGCTACCATAGTAAATAAAAAGCGTCGCAGAAATCGGATGTGCTGGCCTACTTGAATGCCCCTAACTGGTACAACGTACAATCTCTTAGACTCAGATCAGATACAAATCAAACAGAGCGGTTAACAAGTTGTCGATATGGAGCATTCGAAGAAGAAGAAGAATATGATGTTCACTAGAGATGCGATTATGATGTTCACTAGAGATGCGATTTTGATGTTCACTAGAGATGCGATTATGATGTTCACTAGAGATGCGATTTGATGTTCACTGAGATGCGATTAGATGTCACTAGAGATGCGATTATGATGTTCACTAGAGATGCGATTATGATGTTCACTAGAGATGCGATTATGATGTTCACTAGAGATGCGATTTTGATGTTCACTAGAGATGCGATTTGATGTTCACTAGGATGGATTAGATGTTCACTAGATCGATTTTGATGTTCACTAGAGATGCGATTTTGATGTTCACTAGAGATGCGATTTTGATGTTCACTAGAGATGCGATTATGATGTTCACTAGAGATGCGATTTATGCTAAAGGATATAATTGGAATCTAAATCATAGACTCCTAAACTTTTTCGGCCCATCGCCCACTGTGCACACATAAAATTTGTAACGCCTCACCCTCCACAATATAACAGTTTACCAATGCCCCCCACCCCCTTCCACATATCCATGCTCTATTTTCTCTTTTACATAGAAAATTCATATATATTTCTGTCATACATGGTCCATTTTAAAATGATTATATGCATGAAATAAAAAATTGATGAAAAAATGAATCGTGTAAGACGGGCATAAGATGAATTAAAATGCAGAATTAAAATTTTAAATGATTATTCAATCTCAAAATCACGAAAATAATTTATTTTAAAAGATATATTATTAATTTCTTCTTTAAGTAGCCACCGACCCCTAATCACCTGAACACCCCACAAATTCTTCTGAACCCACTATCGCCCCCCCCTCCTAGAACGCTTCAGCGCCCACTGGGGGACGGTACCGCCCACTTTGGGAAATGCTGGTCTAAATTTTCAAAAGGGTCTAAATGCGAAGTATTGATTTCTAAAATGCACCGGGTTTCACCAAGTCACCCCGTCACTCTCAGCATAAATAAACGACAATGTCGACCATCTACCGACAGTCTTGCACAAAGTATGAAATCCGTAGCTCCATCAGCAATCCTATTGATCTAATTAAAAAAATATACTACCTAGGTAACTCGGTCTTGATTCAAACACACTACCCTCATTTATTTAATACATCACGTATTCCGAAATTATGACATTCGTTATTTTATCTACATGAGGACATAATTCAAGTCAGTTTCGGTTGCAGGGATCCGTGTGTTTAGGGTAGTCGTTCCCTAGAGCTGGTACCCTTAAGTAAATTCATTTTCTATGTCAATTTACACGCTTAATTGCGCTGACGACTTTTCTGTAGTTGATTATAGTAACGGGGTGGGGTTGGAATAGACGAAGATATTTAAGTGCAAGCATTCTTTGGGAGTGAGTAGTTAGTAGTGTAGTTAAAGTGAGTAATATGCCAAGTTTTTTTTTCTATGATTTTTATTGTATTGTTTAATACATCTTTTAATTGATTGATTGAATGATTGAGTGATTGAGGGATAGGATAATCATTATTGAAGTTTGGTGGATAACTATATGAGCACCGTTTTCTTCCTCACACGTGAAGATATCAGTGTCAGGGCGTCATCCACGTGAGTTGGATATACTTTTGAATAGGGTTTATATTTTGTAGAGTTTGTTATTGACAAATTGCTGTTAATAGGTTTTGCTCTGACCGCCGCCCGTGTGGCGCCGGGGCCCGCAAGGGAAGTAAAGAATAGCAACACCGCGACCTACAAGACATGTCGTAAGAGGCGCCTACAGTAGCAGCATTGTCCGCCTGCCCAGCGTGTTCGTAGCGATGACAAGCACTCTGTGAGTGCGGTTCAATTCCGTGGGTTGGCAGAAAGCCACAGGTTCTCTAGATTTACGGTGCTCTTGGCACCGAACCGAAGGGTTACGATGTCCATGGCACCGAGCCGAAGAGCTGAAAGCTCGTGCTTCTGGATAGGGGAAAAAAACGGTAGGGGCATAGGGAAGCTGTCCTAATAACTAAAAAACGTTGCAGAAATCGGATGTACTGGCCTACTTCTAGGCGCATAACTGGTACAACCTTCAATCGCTCTTATGCTCAGATACAAATCACAAAAAAAGTGGTTTAAGAAGTGGTCAATATGCAGCGTTCATGGAAGAAGAAGAAGAAGAATACAATGATATCCTCCTCTTCTTCTTCTTTGCGTTCGTTCTTTACGACCAATTTTAATCACTCTTTGTGAAATGTTTGATCTTTGCTAAGAACGTGTATACGTTGCACATTGGTTTGGTAGGCCCCTAAATGCATAGATTTCTACACGTTTAGGACACATGCATCCGATTTCAGCCAAACCTCCTTAGACGCCTCTTACGACATGCATGGCAGGTAACAGTGGTTCTATTCTTAACACCTCAAATTTGGGCCCCGGTAGCCACTCGGGCGGCCATGGTATCAAATCTGATTGTTCTAAAGGAGACCGTCAGAACTGCTTCATACCAGAAACAAATGTTTGATATCAAGATAGTTGTAATAATTTCTGCTTGAGCATCCACGGAGACGTTAAGATGTTTGAGTATCATGTCCATCTTGTACACGCCAGCCTGTGTTTGTGCTGTATGAATTATCTATGAGATGAGTAAACACGGATGAATGATTGTGTGTGTGTGGAGTTACCTCTGTAACTGTGAATGCATCGTTTGAGAGGATTTTGGATGAAATACAACACCCGTTTGGTGCCGGGGCCCGCATGCGAAGCAAAGAATATTACAACAGCAACCTACAAGGCATGTCGTAAGAGGCGGCTGATGTAGTACCTAGGGAAGCTACTCTAATAAAAAAAAAAAAGCATCGCAGAAATCAGATGTGCAGCCCTATTTGTAAGCGAATAACTGGCACAACGTGCAATCGCTCTTAGGCTTAGATCACATACAAATTACACAGAATTGTTAACAAGTGGTCGATATGAAGAAATCGAAGAAGAAGAGAAGAAGATGAAATGTAACTCATAGATGTAAGATGAAATGTAACTCATAGATGTAGGAGGAAATGTAACTCATAGATGTATATGAAATGTAACTCATGATGTAGATGAATGTAATCTAGATGTAGAGGAAATGTAACTCATAGATGTAGGAGGAAATGTAACTCATAGATGTAGGAGGAAATGTAACTCGTAGATGTAAGATGAAATGTAACTCACAGATGTAAGATGAAATGCAACTCATAGATGTAATATGAAATGCAACTCGTAGATGTAGGAGGAAATGCAAGTCATAGATGTATTACAAGGAAATTCAACCTACATATTATGGGATGAAATGCAATCCATCCGATGACTTGTTAACCACTCTTTGTGATTTGTATGTGATCCGAGCCTAAGAGCGATTGTACGTTGCGCCAGTTATGTGCCTACAAGTACATCCGATTTCTGCGACGTGTTTTATTTACTAGGGTAGCTTCCTAGGCCCTTACCTCAGTTGCCTCTTACGACATGCCTTGTAGGTCGCAGTGTTACTATTTTTGCTCCTCCTTGCAACACATGGGCGCGTCGCCGGAGCAATTATATAAGTGTTCTGATGATGTGATTCTCAACTGTCTGAGGAGAACAGGATAACTGACCTGGTGGGAGACCCCTCTATCTCGCATTGACGTAGATTGAACAAAGCTTTCACAATAAAGCTAACAATTCCTTTTTCTAAACGCTCACCGTTATCTTCTCCCTGAATTTTTAAACATGTTTGAACAACAAACCCTCCCAACCACAGACATCTAAACACTTATAGACTTCCCTCAGTGGACACCCTTGTCGAATTTCTATTTTTTCAGGTTTTAGTGTCAGCACAGAACGATTTCTGTTGACGCACTTACAGATCTCAAGCAGATATGTTTTTCATCACGGAGTCCATGTTTGTTTTTGAAATCAAAGTGAAACCAAAGACTTCTAGTCCCTGATTGGCCAATTGATTACTGTCCAGTGGTTTGATGGGACATGAAGAGGGTCTCGTTAGACGGAAACGAGTTCTCACGATATCAACAGAGATAAAAAAAAAAAAAAAATTGGAAGATTAGTGCGGGAAGTAAAATGTAATAAATAATACCAGGATAGGTACTAGAATGTATGTATAGAGACAGCATCATGTGCCGTGCCGGTTAGAGTAGGCGATCATGAATCCCAACAAATTTCTGTACCTAATATTTGTTATCATCTTAAATGTTGACGCTTCTAGTGCCATGAAGACAGGCGGTATACTTCTTATTTCTTCTGCTTCTTCTTCGAAAGCTCCATATCGATCACGTGTAAACCACTCTGTGTGATTTGTATGTGATCTGAGCCTAAGAGTGATTGTACGTTGTGAAAGTTATGCGCCTACAAGTAGGCCAGCACATCCGATTCCTGCGATGCTTTTTATTTACTAGGGTAGCTTCCGTAGGTCCTACATCAGTCTCCTCTAACGACATGTCTTGTAGGTCACAGTGGTACTATTCTTTGCTTCCTTTACGGGTTCCGGCACCACACAGGCGAGGCTGCATACAATTTTCTCTCTGTCTTCCTCTGTCTCGTCTCCCTCGATTTTACCAGTTGTTACAATGTGTTCTAAACCTGCCTTTCACATTACATGTCAGAAAAATGATTACTGCCTCTTCCTTATATTGACAATACGTTTTCTCTGTGTCTTGGCTTCATTCAACACCTCCACATTAGTCATTTTAGCAGTCCATGGGATTCTCATCAATCGACTGTAAAACCACATCTTTGTGGCCTCCAGAGATATTTCTATGTGTTTATTTACCGTCCATGACTAGCATCTGTATGTCAGTATTAGTTCTATATAGCACTGAACAACTCTCATTCTGATCTCAAATTTACAGTGACCGTCATTATAATGCCTCATTTTATGAGACGCAAATTTTTGCCTGCTAATATATGTATAGAGAGCCGCATTAGTGCAGTTGTTAGTAAACTCATCTCTTAGACTAGTGGTCCAGGTTCAATTCCACAGTGGCCGTTGAATATTTTTCCGACCGTAACGGTTCCCAGGTCGACCCAGCCTCAATTGATACCAGGAAAAGAACTGGGAAGTAAAGACGACCGGTATGATGTTGACCCGCCGAGTGGTTACCGGGGCCCAAATTTGGGGTGTAAAGAATAGAACCACTGTTACCTGCCACGCATGTCGTAAGAGGCGATTAAGGAGGTTTGACTGAAATCGAATGCATGTGTCCTAAACGTGTAGAAGTCTTATGCGTTTAGGGGCCTACCAAACCAATGTGTAACGTATACACATTCTTGGCAAAGATCAAACATATCACAAAGAGTGATTAAAATTGGTGTAAAGAACGAACGCAAAGAAGAAGATGTTGACCACATCACCCATCGTGTGCCGATGGTCAATGAAAAGTACGGGCCTAACACTGTAATACCCAATATACCTGGAGGTATTGAAAAATGGTTCCTGTACTATATATGTATAGAGTAGGGCGTAAAAAAGGAGTTGCTCTAATTTAATCAAATTAACTCGTGTACGTGGTTGAACAAGAAGTGTGTTGACATGAAAATAATGTATTCTCCAGTTTAAAAAAAATAATAGTAAAGTGAGTAGTGTCAGCGTCTGTAGCTCAGGCGGTAGTGAGCTCGATTACTAACCCAAGCGTACCTGGTTCAAACCCCACGGTGGGCAAGTTTGGAAGCAAATTCGTTTCCGTGGGAATTTTACAAAGGTAAAAATAGACCTCACCGTTCAGAAAGCATGGTAAACTACTGAACGTATAAGTGGTGCCTACAGTGGTTGACGGCTACATCCTTTAGGATATGCTACGATTTTCATTTTTTTAAAGTGAGTAGAGCTTTGGCTTGACAATTCATATACAGAAATATCCTTTCAAGTGTTTAAGAAGAGCCCTACAGAATAATCAGTTGTAAAAGTGTAACTGACTAACAGAGTTATACTTGTTATAAATATTTCAGTGTGTAAGGCATTAGCATTTCGATGTAACGTAGCGAGTCTCTGTGTTAGTAGGTCTCTGTGTTAGGAGGTCTCTGTGTTAGTAGGTCTCTGTGTTAGGAGGTCTCTGTGTTAGGAGGTCTCTGTGTTAGTAGGTCTCTGTGTTAGGAGGTCTCTGTGTTAGGAGGTCTCTGTGTTAGGAGGTCTGTGTGTTAGTAGGTCTCTGTGTTAGGAGGTCTGTGTGTTAGTAGGTCTCTGTGTTAGTAGGTCTCTGTGTTAGTAGGTCTCTGTGTTAGTAGGTCTCTGTGTTAGGAGGTCTCTGTGTTAGTAGGTCTCTGTGTTAGGAGATCTCTGTGTTAGTAGGTCTCTGTGTTAGGAGGTCTCTGTGTTAGGAGGTCTCTGTGTTAGGAGGTCTGTGTGTTAGTAGGTCTCTGTGTTAGTAGGTCTCTGTGTTAGTAGGTCTCTGTGTTAGTAGGTCTCTGTGTTAGTAGGTCTATGTGTTAGTAGGTCTCTGTGTTAGTAGGTCTCTGTGTTAGTAGGTCTCTGTGTTAGTAGGTCTCTGTGTTAGTAGGTCTCTGTGTTAGTAGGTCTCTGTGTTAGTAGGTCTCGTGTTAGGAGGTATGTTGTAGTGGTCTCTAAATGTTAGTAGGTCTCTGTGTTAGTAGATCTCTGTGTTAGTAGGTCTCTGTGTTAGGAGGTCTCTGTGTTAGTAGGTCTTTGTGTTAGTAGGTCTTTGTGTTAGGAGGTCTCTGTGTTAGGAGGTCTGTGTGTTAGTAGGTCTCTGTGTTAGTAGGTCTCTGTGTTAGTAGGTCTCTGTGTTAGTAGGTCTCTGTGTTAGGAGGTCTCTGTGTTAGTAGGTCTCTGTGTTAGTAGGTCTGTATTAGGAGGTCTCTGTGTTAGTAGGTCTCTGTGTTAGTAGGTCTCTGTGTTAGGAGGTCTCTGTGTTAGGAGGTCTCTGTGTTAGTAGGTCTCTGTGTTAGTAGGTCTCTGTGTTAGTAGGTCTCTGTGTTAGTAGGTCTCTGTGTTACTGAGGTCTCGTGTTAGTAGGTCTCTGTGTTAGGAGGTCTGTGTTAGGAGGTCTCTGTGTTAGAGGTCTCTGTGTTAGTAGGTCTCGGTGTTACTAGGTCTCTGTGTTAGTAGGTCTCTGTGTTACTAGGTCTCTGCGTTAGTAGGTCTCTGTGTTACTAGGTATCTGTGTTAGGAGGTCTCTGTGTTAGTAGGTCTGTGTTAGGAGGTCTCTGTGTTAGTAGGTCTCTGTGTTAGTAGGTCTCTGTGTTAGTAGGTCTCTGTGTTAGGAGGCATCTGTGTTAGAGGTCTCTGGTTAGTAGGTCTATGTGTTGTAGTCTGTGTTAGTAGGTCCTGTGTAGTAGGTCTCTGTGTTAGTAGGTCCTGTGTAGCAGGTCTCTGTGTTAGAGGTCTCTGTGTTAGTAGGTCTCTGTGTTGTAGGTCTCTGTGTTAGGAGGTCTTCTGTGTTAGGAGGTCTCTGTGTTAGAGTCTCTGTGTTAGGAGGTCTCTGTGTTAGGAGGTCTCTGTGTTAGTAGGCTCTGTGTTAGTAGGTCTCTGTGGCGTAGAGGTAGGCCTGTTCTTTTCCAACGTACTGGTCGCTCCCTCGTGGAGCCATCGGGATATTGTTCCAGAGATCTGATCTCAGTGTAGTGAGATCGAGTTCCTAGTCTTATCGAGACGGACGATAAAACGTGGTTCTGTGTTTAAATTGAGACATCTAGTGTTGAGACGTGCATAATATAGAAGTTAAGATTTAAGTTGAGTGAATGAAATGTGGTGACGGTGATGGTGGCATTTATTGTGACGATTGGGGTGGCATTTATTGTGACGATTGGGGTGGCATTTATTGTGACGATGGGGGTGGCAGTGAATTGGACGATGATGGTGGCAATGAATGTAACGATGATGGTGGTAGTGAATGTGATGATGATGGCGCCAGTGAATCTGTCATAACGATGACATCGACAATGAACCTGACGATGATGTTAACAACGACGACGATGACGACTCTATGGCAGCCATCGAGGTGTTGACAATATGACGATAAAGATTATGCTAATAATAATGATGTAGATAATAAGGATAATGAACAGTATGATGACATTTCGTTGATCACGCCCTCAACTAGCCAGATAATGATAATTATCCTCGAGCAATTAACCAAAACTATACAACCATCTTAGTCATCTACAATGATAATATGATACTTATACACACATTTACCATACCGCCGTCCGTCCTGGCATGTTGACGAATAGAAAAATCCTTGCTAACGTTTCGTACGCTTAATTGCCGTTCGGTTAATAACACGCGATTAATTATGTTCATTCTTTTTGTTCGCCCGGTTGTCAAGGTAACAATCGAGGAGAATGGGGGAATAATACTAGGGGTGGGTGTGGCTATACACTAGATTAGTTACATAATGAGGATAATAACAACGAATAATAATTAATAATAGTTTTGTGAAGAAGGTTTAGGTTTGAATGGATAATTTGTGAACGAGTTTTGAAAGGATAGAATGGACATGAAAAAGTGCTTATATGTCTGGTTGAGTTTGTAGTGTTTGTCATGTGTTTATGTAGTTTATTTTTGTGGGCTGATATTGATGAGCATGAAGAAACTGTGGCACGACACAAGCAATGAAACAAAAGTAAGGGGGACTGCCTAGAGTAGATGATAGTAGCTCGGTCTGCTAGCTGTGAGACGCCTCATAGCTCGGGTTCGAACCTACTGTCCGGCATTTGTTCAAGTCCCCTGGTCTTACTCAGGACGATAACGTGAGTACCTCTGAAGTCGGAGAAAATCTGCCTGTATGGCGAGGGAATACTAAATACGAGTACATTGAGCACACGGCTGCCAGTGTAAAGTAATTTACAATGTGCACGCTGCTGCCATTGTAAGAAATTAGAAAAACAGATTTTCACGCAAAATCAGTTTCAGAGATGGAACTTCGTCTGAGTTGAAAGCGGACGAAACAAAAACAAAAAGTAAGACTTCTAAGAATATGCATATTTCCTGTGGTAAAATATAGATGTGAATAGTGGACTATAACACAAACATTAAAGAACAAAATAGAAGCTTTCGAAACTTGTTCTTCTAACGCTTCATATTGACCACTTGTTAACCAGTCTTTGTGATTTGTATGTGATCTGAGCCTAAGAGTGATTGTACATTATGCAAGTTATAAGCCTACAAGTAGGCCAGCACATCCGATTTCTGCGACGCTTTTTATTTACTATGGTAGCTTCCTTAGGCCCCTACCTCAGTCGCCTCTTACGACATGCCTTGTAGGTTGCAGTGTTACTATTCTTTGCTCCAGTTGTGAGCCCCTGCAACACACGGGCGCATATTTCATTAAAACAACTTTCACTTGCCTGGTATCCGTTTTTACCTTCACTGTGACGACTGATAGTTTATATGCAAACATAACTGACCTTAAGACGAATCTGGAATCACAAATATTTCAAATTCTGATACAAAAATTCTTGACCAGCTTAGACTACAAATATCAACAGATCTGGTCGAAGGTCACATGATTATTTCAAACAGGTGCGTAAAAATGACATCTCAACGCATTTCCAGGCTTTGGAATCTGGGAAAATCCGTCCGACACGTGTTTCATAGGCGTATCACTTAACCAATAACGCATGGAGAAACAGTTCAATAGACATAGTCCAGGAAGACGTTGAATAGAAACAAGGATAAAAGGGAATGATGGACGACCAGGATTTACCTTGGAAAACGATATGAAACCACTTTATAGTGAAAGATCAGAGCAATGTTTCTCCCTGCTTGAAAGCCAACACATACCTAATGGTAACGATATAAAGATTCCAAAGCCATAGCTTACTGCAGACTAACAGCTGTGTACACATCACCATAAAGCTGTCCAACAGGTCCAACCATAGCTTACTGCAGACTAACAGCTGTGTACACATCACCATAAAGCTGTCCAACAGGTCCAACCATAGCTTACTGCAGACTAACAGCTGTGTACACATCACCATAAAGCTGTCCAACAGGTCCAACCATAGCTTACTGCAGACTAACAGCTGTGTACACATCACCATAAAGCTGTCCAACAGGTCCATCCATAGCTTACTGCAGACTAACAGCTGTGTACACATCACCATAAAGCTGTCCAACAGGTCCAACCATAGCTTACTGCAGACTAACAGCTGTGTACACATCACCATAAAGCTGTCCAACAGGTTTAACCACAGCTTATTGCAGACTAACAGCTGTGTACACATCACCATAAAGCTGTCCAACAGGTCCAAAGACGAAGGATTGATTGATTGATTGATTGATTGATTGATTGATATCACCATCATGTTTGCTCCAATCGCTTTCTTACACAGGAAGATCTCACGTGCAGTACTCGAACTCTACAGCTCTGGCAAGGGTCCCAGATGTAAAGTTCAAGATGGTGAAGATATGTCTGTAGGAATATTTTTTTTTCTTTTCTAATGAAATTTTCCCGGCAGCGGCTTTCCAGCCTGCTCTACTCGATTTTGAAATGCCAATGGTTCTTTTACGTGCTCAAATTGAACACGGAATCTATGTTTTATCGTCCGTCTCCGATAAGACTAGGAACTCGATCTCACCTACACTGAGACCATAGGTCCCTGGGAAAATAGCCAGATGGTTCCACGACGGAGCAAACCTGATATTTTTAGCACGAGATAGTTAGTTTGTTCCTTTCGTGCCAAAGGCGGCACATAGGGCAGAGGTTTTAGATCTCCATGTGATGTGGTTCTTTGCTAGCAGTTGAAGATCTTGTATGTTTTACATCCCAATAGTTTACTTTCTTGTTGGATGGTTCTTAGAAGAGTGGTCTTTGGTCTTCTACGTTTTCTTTTATAGATACGAACACCTAACCCCTACTCCACAGAGACCCCTGACAAAGGATTGACTTCATTGCACCGGGTTTCCCAATATAACTACGTCCCTGTAGGCAAAGATAGCGCGTCATTTGCCGCGAGCATTGCACAAAGCACGAACTCCGCAGCTCCGGCAGCAGTCCTAAGGATCTCATGAAAAATTGTGCATGTGTCTCGGTCCGGATTCGAACTCACAACCTTCAGTATGACATGCAAACGACTTAACCACCTCACTATTGAGACCCCAATCGCGAAGCTGTTGGATGTCAAACACTGGATGATGTCAGGAAGTATGATGGGTCCTGTCTCTCTCTCTTGCGTTCCCGCCTAGACTGATGAACCAATTTTTATCATGAATTTTACTGTTGTTTTTGGGACTCCGTTTCTCCGTACAGCTTTTCGCGAAGCTCTGTGTATTGTGGCCAGTACTCTTTCCTTATACCTGCTAAACGTTGACAGTCTTGCAAGACGTGTTCTGCCGTCATGTCTGCCATATTGCAGGGGCACAGGCTAGTTGTGCCAATTTTAAATTTATGGAACATGTGGGCTCGGAGCTTGTTGTGGCCGGTACGGAGGCGGAGTATGGCGACTTGTTCACTGCGAGAGAGACCATAGTATCCGTCACTGGCTGTGTGCTGAGGGTGGTCTTTTGCCCATTTGCTTCTTTAGTGCGAACCGATGGTTGTTTTGACTTCCTCATAACCGGTCTCGAGATCAGTCTGAGGTAGTCGCCCGCCCTCTTTGGCTAGCTTGTCGGCTGCTTCGTTTCCCTAACGTTGCAGTGTGACGGTATCCACTGGATGGTCCTGTCTGTTTTCTCTAAGACCAGACACATCAAAGGTCTAAAGACAAAGAAATGACTTAATTCAACCTAGTTTTCTCCATATGTAAATGATGGAACTGATAAAAAACAAATTTTAAGAAAGACACTAGGATCTCTTGAAAAGACATTGGTTGGTAAATTTGCTCTTTGGTAATATACAGGGTGTTCAACTTAAAATAAGCCCCAGTGATAAATATAAATTTGCCAGGTACGCATTGCATCTCGTCTATTTACTATTTAAACCGGTTCTGACTAGTTTGTCCAACGTCACATTTGTTCATCGCCCCTTCCCGCACTACAATTACACACCATCACTCAACCTTGACCTATACTACGTCATAACTGAACCTTCCATTTCCATACATATATGCCAGATTAGCACAATTCACAGGCTGCTTTTAAGTTGAACACCCTGTATTTATGAAATCTTCTTCTTCTTCGAACGCTCCATGTTTACACATCAGATGATGGTCATATCACTCAATCAATCAATCGATCAATCAATCAATCGATCAATCAATCGTTAGTCTTGTTACAATATGTGAATCGAATATTCTATTATCTTTTCCTATTTCCTACTATCTAGACTTAACCTCTGCCATCTCTAACATCTTCATCAAATAGCTTGTCCTGGGCAGAACTTTGCCACCCCAACACAGCCAGGCTCTAGCACAGGCCAGACAGCGCGGGTATTCCGACCTAGATAAGAAAGTCTGGAAATTCGATCTTTGATAGAACACCGTATGCAATTTTACTCAATTTCTGTGAGTCTATGGTTATTTATTGGTCAAAATATTTTAATATTGATATTCCTTATTGTTAAACAACAGTTTGCATAATATGACGTCAGTTAGCATTTTGTGTTGATTTTAAAATGAATTCGTCTATATACACCAATACTGGAATGCGAGGTCACGTGGTGTAGTTGTGGTCTGATTTCCCACAATTCTTACCTAAGCCCGAAGTCCCAGTAGTTTATAGTTGGCTCTGCCCCAACAGTCCTTCGGAATTTCTCTCTCTCATAGGCCAGATGTCCTGACACTGCAGCGGGCATGCGCAGACCATCAGTTATATCCTGAATCCATCTTCTCTGTGGTATTCCTCTTCTCCTCTTCACCGGTATGCCTCCTTCCATGATGGTCTTGTCCAACCCTTTGTGTCTCTTTATATGTCCAAAATTATTCAATTATCTTACTTAATTGTAGCATCAACCAGTTTTCTTTGATTTTGAACTCATTCTGTACAGATTTATTTGTTCACTTCTCTGTAACGCTGGACTCTTCTGTAACACTTATATTCAAAATAACATAGGCTATAACATCGGGACAGAAATTCCCGTTAGAGTGGGCTGACTTTTGCATAGATTTGATAGAAATTTGAATGATCTATAGCAATTTTACGTGATTCTAACGGATCTATATGATTCTGTTCTTTTTCTACTTCTGTCTTTGCCTGATATGACTTTAGGCGTAGTCAGGGCGCTTGATATCGCACTTCTGCCTGATTTTCGTGACGGCCTGCTTTTCTTATCATTGTCCGCCGCCATACAGGCTTGCTTTTTCCGACTTCAGAGGTATACATACTTCTATGATTCCATGTTCATTTTTTTATGAAATGTGTAAAATATACTGATATTCCTTAATGTTAAATTTAATTTCTGACATAATATAACTTTGTTTTCTCGTGTTGTGCTGTTTCTAAAACTAATGTCTTAATTCTCTCTCTCTCTCTCTCTCTCTAACACTCTCTCTCGGTCGTTCTTTTCCGGCCATTTTTATCATTCTTATTGTGATATATAAACATCCTTTGCTAAGAACGTTTCTAAAATGAATAAGTCTTAATTCTCTCTCTCTCTCTCTCTCTCTCTCTCTCTCTCTCTAACACTCTCTCTCGATCGTTTTTTTTCAGCCATTTTTATCATTCTTATTGTGATATATAAACTTCCTTTGCCAAGAAAGTAGTTTTACGTCACATCATTCAGTGCCATTTGAAGCTCTAGTGCTTGTCCTTCGGCGACGTGTCCGATTTCAACCAGCGTTTACTAGGTTCGCTCTCCTTTAGCCTTTGATTGTCCCCAGTCTACCTGCAAGGCAGCATGTTTGTCTTAATTTAACAATACTGGTACTACTAAAGTCGAAGAAGGCACGGCTGTATGTCGGGGACACGGATAAAAAGGAAAGCAAGCTTTCACACAAAAATCAGCCAGAACGGCCATGACTACGCCTGAATTCATAGCGTGCGAACGCAAGAATAAGAAGAAGAGGAAGAATACTAGTCACGTGAGAAGTATAGTTTCCGAGAATTTCCACATGAGCTAGTCAGGCTCCTGTTAGAGTTGGCCATTGCTGAACATTTTTTTTTCCATCCAGAAGCACTTGAGCTTTTCAGCTCTTCGGCTCGGTGCCATGGACATCGTAACCCTTCGGTTCGGTGCCACGAACACCGTAAATCTGGGGAATCTGTGGCTTTTTCTGCCATCCCGCGGAATTGAACCTGCACACACAGAGGGATAGTCACCCGTAGTCCAACGCGCTACAACACGCTGGGCAGACGGGCAGCTGAACATAAACTAAGGTATTAACAACCAAAGTTGAATACAATGCTTGTGTCTGATAGAGAGGTCACAAACTGACCACTTGGACATCAGATGTTGACTATCGGGACCATCTTGCTATTGCTTGTTCTCCTTTATTGTATCCCTTGTGTCCGACTTAGTGAACTCTAAGTTCACTGTCTGGTACACATTGGTCATCCTCTCTGATGACTATGACCTTCCTGTGATGTCTTTCAGATATCAACATGTGTTCAGTCATGTGATCAGACGGACACGATTATTGACATCGGTCTCCATTTCTCTCCAACACTAAATATTGACCGCTTGTTAATCACTTTTGTGATTTGTATGTGATCCAAGCCTAAGAGCGATTGTAGACCAGTAGATCCAATTTCTGCATTTTATGTACTAGGGTAGCTTCCCTATGCCCCTACCTCAGTCGCCTCTTAAGACATGCCTTGTAGGTCGCAGTGTTACTATTCTTTGCTCTCTTTGCGGGCCCCGGAAACACACTAGTCCTCTTCATTTTTTTAACTTTTAGGAAACATTCCAGCTTTTGTCTACTGATCTTATTTATATTTGTCCTCGTGTCTTATGAAGACCTCATACAATACTACCATCTCTTTCTCTCTCTCTCTCTCTCTCTCTCTCTCTCTCGCGATCGTTCTTAAGCCGTTTTTATCATTTTATTGTGACATATAAACAGCAAAACATCAAGAACGGATGTACGTGCACAGCCTTCGGTTCCAATTGGAGTTCAAGTGCTTATCTTTCTGTGGTGTGTTCGGTTTCAACCAGCGTTTACTGGTTCGTTCTCCGTTAGCCTTTGCTGTCCCCAGTCAAAACCCACAAGGCAGCAGGTTGCTATTGTCTTTCAGGGCAGCGACACGTAGACGACCTGCCCTTCAGGGCTGATGAGCGTCATCTACCCAGCTATACCCGTCTTTTTAATGCACTGCTTGGTTTGCCTACCGTCTAGTTTTGTGCACGGTTTGCTCCGCTAGCCTTTGATTGCCCCCAATCAACTACAAGGCAGCAATATACTATCTAACATGTAACGAGTCCCTTGAAGAAAACCGCTTTCATCACAGCTGGCCTAAACACCTAACGGTATCTCCTCCTCCTCCTTTTCTTCTTCTTCTTTGCGTTCGTTCTTTACGACCAATTTTAATCACCTTTGTGATATGTTTGATCTTTGCCAAGAACGTGTATACGTTGCACATTGGTTTGGCAGGCCCCTAAACGCATATACTTCTACACGTTTAGGACATGTGCATCCGATTTCAGCAAAACCTCCTTAGTCGCCTCTTACGACATGCGCGGCAGGTAACAGGGGTTCTATTCTTTACACCCCAAATTTGGGTCCCAGTAACCACTCGGGCGCTAACGGTATCTAACGTTTCTTTGCCCAGTCCAAATACATTTTCAATATTTTATAGCCATCAGTATGCATACTCTCTGAATGAGACTCCACGCATGAAAATATAACAGAATAGAGAATAAATCAAGATTAACTTCAACAAAATTATACATTCACGAACATACTTTAGCGTACGTTCTCAAACATTAACTTGTCATAAGTATGTGCACTCCGATCTAACACTGTACTACAGTATAACGCAGTAAGTGTGGTACTAGAAGATGGATGGTTTTAGAGTCCCACAACATAACATACGTCAGCGCTGTCCAACATAGTGCCCTCTGGCGTCATGGCACCCGTGTGACACATACCTGGCGCCAGTGACGGCTCGTGCTCAGTTTTGTTGGTGGGGCCAGACATTTTTTCCCCAATAAATCATTGTTTTTGGTTGATATGTTTTAATTTATAAAATAATAAATACACGTTATCCATTTTTGTGGTGGGGCCGGCCCCACTGGCCCTTAATGACGAGCCGCCACTGTCTGGCGCCCTATTTCACAAAAACCTCTGTTATTTTATTCGACATCACAACCAAACATCTTCAAACAAATTATCTTCCTTCCACTTCAACAATTGTTATTAGATGTCATCATTTTGATAGCAACTTCTAGCGATTATAAAAGCATGGCAGTTTTAAAAGAGAGGGCTCTTTTAATTCCAACACGGACAGCGCCATCAACTCTATGTACAATACTGTCCGTCCACTTCTAACACGATGGACATTTTGTCTAGCAGAAGATTCAAACTTTATCTCCTATCAATTAGATCCCAGCCATTGCTCTTCTCTGGTCACCATCTTTTCATCTCGCCCGGCTCGTTCTCTAGACAATCGGGATCATGTTCAGTCTTCCGTTAAACTCCCACTGTTTCCATTGTCGCCGTTCTGTCGGTATGTCTTTCTGGGCGAAACAGCGAATTTCTTCATTTTGACATTTTATTTTCTTCTTCTTTTTCTTTGCGTTCGTTCTTTAAACCAATTTTAATCACTCTTTGTGATATGTTTGATCTTTATCAAGAACGTATATACGTTGCACATTGGTTTGGTAGGCCCCTTAACGCATAGACTTCTACACATTTAGGACACGTGCATCCGATTTCAGCCAAACTCCTTAGTCGCCTCTTACAACATGCGTGGCAGGTATCAGTGGTTCTATTCTTTACACTCCAAATTGGAGCCTAGTAACCACTCGGCGGTTTTTCTAAAGTATGGGATAGTTAACATCTAACTCTAAAGTATGGGATAGTTAACATCTAACTCTAAAGTATGGGATAGTTAACATCTAACTCTAAAGTATGGGATAGTTAACATCTAACTCTAAAGTATGGATAGTTAACATCTAACTCTAAAGTATGTAAACCGAAGGAAATACTTCATTGCGCTGTGTTTTACCATAGACTGGTCTATCTCACAGAAGCCCGTCTGCCCAGCGTGTTCGTAGCGCGTTGGGACTACGGGTGACTATCCCTCTGTGTGTGCGGGTTCAATTCCGATGGATGGCAGAAAAAGCCACAGATTCCCCAGATTTACGGTGTTCGTGCTCCGAACCGAAGGGTTACGATGTCCATGGCACCGAACCGAAGAGCTGAAAAGCTCAGTGCTTCTGAATCGGATAAAAAAAAAAATCTCCATAGAAATGGACCGCCACCTGACGAAAGTATTGCACAAAGCACGAACCCGTAGCTCCGCAACAATTCAGCGGTCTATGGAAAATAATATTTTCGTGAACAGAACGGCGCGGTACGGATTCGAGCCCACGACTTTCGGAACAGAAGGAAAGCCTTAATCACTTAGCCACAGATTCAACGGTTCACTTGTATTAAGATGAGATTAACCAGTAACTGTTAATCACTTAGCCACATATTCAACGGTTGACTTGTATTAAGATGAGATTAACCAGTAACTGTTAATCACTTAGCCACATATTCAACGGTTGACTTGTATTAAGATGAGATTAACCAGTAACTGTTAATCACTTAGCCACAGATTCAACGGTTGACTTGTATTAAGATGAGATTAACCTAACTGTTAATCACTTAGCCACATATTCAACGGTTGACTTGTATTAAGATGAGATTAACCAGTAACTGTTAATCACTTAGCCACAGATTCAACGGTTGACTTGTATTAATATGAGATTAACCAGTAACTGTTAATAACTTAGCCACATATTCAACGGTTGACTTGTATTAAGATGAGATTAACCAGTAACTGTTAATCACTTAGCCACATATTCAACGGTTCACTTGTATTAATATGAGATTAACCAGTAACTGTTAATCACTAGCCACAGATTCAACGGTTGACTTGTATTAAGATGAGATTAACCAGTAACTGTTAATCACTTAGCCACAGATTCAACGGTTGACTTGTATTAAGATGAGATTAACCAGTAACTGTTAATCACTTAGCCACATATTCAACGGTTGACTTGTATTAAGATGAGATTAACCAGTAACTGTTAATCACTTAGCCACAGATTCAACGGTTCACTTGTATTAAGATGAGATTAACCAGTAACTGTTAATCACTTAGCCACATATTCAACGGTTGACTTGTATTAAGATGAGATTAACCAGTAACTGTTAATCACTTAGCCACATATTCAACGGTTGACTTGTATTAAGATGAGATTAACCAGTAACTGTTAATCACTTAGCCACAGATTCAACGGTTGACTTGTATTAAGATGAGATTAACCTAACTGTTAATCACTTAGCCACATATTCAACGGTTGACTTGTATTAAGATGAGATTAACCAGTAACTGTTAATCACTTAGCCACAGATTCAACGGTTGACTTGTATTAATATGAGATTAACCAGTAACTGTTAATCACTTAGCCACATATTCAACGGTTGACTTGTATTAAGATGAGATTAACCAGTAACTGTTAATCACTTAGCCACATATTCAACGGTTCACTTGTATTAATATGAGATTAACCAGTAACTGTTAATCACTTAGCCACAGATTCAACGGTTGACTTGTATTAAGATGAGATTAACCAGTAACTGTTAATCACTTAGCCACAGATTCAACGGTTGACTTGTATTAAGATGAGATTAACCAGTAACTGTTAATCACTTAGCCACATATTCAACGGTTGACTTGTATTAAGATGAGATTAACCAGTAACTGTTAATCACTTAGCCACAGATTCAACGGTTCACTTGTATTAAGATGAGATTAACCAGTAACTGTTAATCACTTAGCCACATATTCAACGGTTGACTTGTATTAAGATGAGATTAACCAGTAACTGTTAATCACTTAGCCACATATTCAACGGTTGACTTGTATTAAGATGAGATTAACCAGTAACTGTTAATCACTTAGCCACATATTCAACGGTTGACTTGTATTAAGATGAGATTAACCAGTAACTGTTAATCACTTAGCCACATATTCAACGGTTGACTTGTATTAAGATGAGATTAACCAGTAACTGTTAATCACTTAGCCACAGATTCAACGGTTGACTTGTATTAAGATGAGATTAACCAGTAACTGTTAATCACTTAGCCACATATTCAACTGTTCACTTGTATTAAGATGAGATTAACCAGTAACTGTTAATCACTTAGCCACATATTCAACGGTTGACTTGTATTAAGATGAGATTAACCAGTAACTGTTAATCACTTAGCCACATATTCAACGGTTGACTTGTATTAAGATAAGATTAACCAGTAACTGTTAATCACTTAGCCACATATTCAACGGTTGACTTGTATTAAGATGAGATTAACCAGTAACTGTTAATCACTTAGACACATATTCAACGGTTCACTTGTATTAAGATGAGATTAACCAGTAACTGTTAATCACTAGCCACATATTCAACGGTTCACTTGTATTAAATGAGTTAACCAGTAACTGTTAATCACTTAGCCACAGATTCAACGGTTGACTTGTATTAAGATGAGATTAACCAGTAACTGTTAATCACTTAGCCACATATTCAACGGTTGACTTGTATTAAGATGAGATTAACCAGTAACTGTTAATCACTTAGCCACAGATTCAACGGTTGACTTGTATTAAGATGAGATTAACCAGTAACTGTTAATCACTTAGCCACATATTCAACGGTTGACTTGTATTAAGATGAGATTAACCAGTAACTGTTAATCACTTAGCCACAGATTCAACGGTTCACTTGTATTCAGATGAGATTAACCAGTAACTGTTAATCACTTAGCCACAGATTCAACGGTTGACTTGTATTAAGATGAGATTAACCAGTAACTGTTAATCACTTAGCCACATATTCAACGGTTGACTTGTATTAAGATGAGATTAACCAGTAACTGTTAATCACTTAGCCACAGATTCAACGGTTCACTTGTATTCAGATGAGATTAACCAGTAACTGTTAATCACTTAGCCACAGATTCAACGGTTGACTTGTATTAAGATGAGATTAACCAGTAACTGTTAATCACTTAGCCACATATTCAACGGTTGACTTGTATTAAGATGAGATTAACCAGTAACTGTTAATCACTTAGCCACATATTCAACGGTTCACTTGTATTAAGATGAGATTAACCAGTAACTGTTAATCACTTAGCCACATATTCAACGGTTGACTTGTATTAAGATGAGATTAACCAGTAACTGTTAATCACTTAGCCACATATTCAACGGTTGACTTGTATTAAGATGAGATTAACCAGTAACTGTTAATCACTTAGCCACATATTCAACGGTTCACTTGTATTAAGATGAGATTAACCAGTAACTGTTAATCACTTAGCCACATATTCAACGGTTCACTTGTATTAAGATGAGATTAACCAGTAACTGTTAATCACTTAGCCACATATTCAACGGTTCACTTGTATTAAGATGAGATTAACCAGTAACTGTTAATCACTTAGCCACATATTCAACGGTTGACTTGTATTAAGATGAGATTAACCAGTAACTGTAATCACTTAGCCACATATTCAACGGTTCACTTGTATTAAGATGAGATTAACCAGTAACTGTTAATCACTTAGCCACATATTCAACGGTTCACTTGTATTAAGATGAGATTAACCAGTAACTGTTAATCACTTAGCCACATATTCAACGGTTGACTTGTATTCAGATGAGATTAACCAGTAACTGTTAATCACTTAGCCACATATTCAACGGTTCACTTGTATTAAGATGAGATTAACCAGTAACTGTTAATCACTTAGCCACATATTCAACGGTTCACTTGTATTAAGATGAGATTAACCAGTAACTGTTAATCACTTAGCCACAGATTCAACGGTTCACTTGTATTAAGATGAGATTAACCAGTAACTGTTAATCACTTAGCCACAGATTCAACGGTTCACTTGTATTAAGATGAGATTAACCAGTAACTGTTAATCACTTAGCCACAGATTCAACGGTTCACTTGTATTCAGATGAGATTAACCAGTAACTGTTAATCACTTAGCCACAGATTCAACGGTTGACTTGTATTAAGATGAGATTAACCAGTAACTGTTAATCACTTAGCCACAGATTCAACGGTTGACTTGTATTAAGATGAGATTAACCAGTAACTGTTAATCACTTAGCCACATATTCAACGGTTGACTTCTATTAAGATGAGATTAACCAGTAACTGTTAATCACTTAGCCACAGATTCAACGGTTCACTTGTATTAAGATGAGATTAACCAGTAACTGTTAATCACTTAGCCACATATTCAACGGTTCACTTGTATTAAGATGAGATTAACCAGTAACTGTTAATCACTTAGCCACAGATTCAACGGTTGACTTGTATTAAGATGAGATTAACCAGTAACTGTTAATCACTTAGCCACAGATTCAACGGTTCACTTGTATTAAGATGAGATTAACCAGTAACTGTTAATCACTTAGCCACATATTCAACGGTTGACTTGTATTAAGATGAGATTAACCAGTAACTGTTAATCACTTAGCCACATATTCAACGGTTGACTTGTATTAAGATGAGATTAACCAGTAACTGTTAATCACTTAGCCACAGATTCAACGGTTGACTTGTATTAAGATGAGATTAACCAGTAACTGTTAATCACTTAGCCACATATTCAACGGTTGACTTGTATTAAGATGAGATTAACCAGTAACTGTTAATCACTTAGCCACATATTCAACGGTTCACTTGTATTAAGATGAGATTAACCAGTAACTGTTAATCACTTAGCCACATATTCAACGGTTGACTTGTATTAAGATGAGATTAACCAGTAACTGTTAATCACTTAGCCACAGATTAAACGGTTCACTTGTATTAAGATGAGATTAACCAGTAACTGTTAATCACTTAGCCACAGATTCAACGGTTCACTTGTATTAAGATGAGATTAACCAGTAACTGTTAATCACTTAGCAACAGATTCAACGGTTCACTTGTATTAAGATGAGATTAACCAGTAACTGTTAATCACTTAGCCACATATTCAACGGTTCACTTGTATTAAGATGAGATTAACCAGTAACTGTTAATCACTTAGCCACAGATTAAACGGTTCACTTGTATTAAGATGAGATTAACCAGTAACTGTTAATCACTTAGCCACATATTCAACGGTTCACTTGTATTAAGATGAGATTAACCAGTAACTGTTAATCACTTAGCCACAGATTAAACGGTTCACTTGTATTAAGATGAGATTAACCAGTAACTGTTAATCACTTAGCCACAATTCAACGGTTGACTTGTATTAAGATGAGATTAACCAGTAACTGTTAATCACTTAGCCACATATTCAACGGTTCACTTGTATTAAGATGAGATTAACCAGTAACTGTTAATCACTTAGCCACAGATTAAACGGTTCACTTGTATTAAGATGAGATTAACCAGTAACTGTTAATCACTTAGCCACATATTCAACGGTTGACTTGTATTAAGATGAGATTAACCAGTAACTGTTAATCACTTAGCCACAGATTAAACGGTTCACTTGTATTAAGATGAGATTAACCAGTAACTGTTAATCACTTAGCCACATATTCAACGGTTGACTTGTATTAAGATGAGATTAACCAGTAACTGTTAATCACTTAGTCACATATTCAACGGTTGACTTGTATTAAGATGAGATTAACCAGTAACTGTTAATCACTTAGCCACATATTCAACGGTTGACTTGTATTAAGATGAGATTAACTAGTAACTGTTAATCACTTAGCCACAGATTAAACGGTTCACTTGTATTAAGATGAGATTAACCAGTAACTGTTAATCACTTAGCCACAGATTCAACGGTTCACTTGTATTAAGATGAGATTAACCAGTAACTGTTAATCACTTAGCCACATATTCAACGGTTCACTTGTATTAAGATGAGATTAACCAGTAACTGTGGTTCTTCTTTTTCTTTGCGTTCGTTCTTTACGACCAATTTTAATCACTCTTTGTGATATGTTTGATCTTTGCCAAGAACGTGTATACGTTGCACATTGGTAGGCCCTAAACGCATAGACTTCTACATGTTTAGGACATGTGCATCCGATTTCAGCCAAACTGAGGTTCTTAATTGCGAAGTGGTTACGTCGTTTGCCTGTTGTACTGAGGGTTGTGCGTTCGAATCCGGAATGACACACATGTGCAATTTTTTCATGAGATGTCTAGGCTTGTTGCCGGAGCTATGGAGTTCGTGCGTCGTGCAATGCTCTGTATGCCATCTCTGCCTATAAGGACGGAGCCATAAGAATGGAAAGTCGATACAATGAAGTCAATCCTTCGCCTTTTGATCCAAGTTTTGAACATCTTTTTATTATTTCTGTTTTCAATGAAACATATTGCCTCAGCGTATGCCATTCATTTTCATCATCTTCGTGTGCTATGCCGGCTAACGTATACGATCAAGAACCACCACAAACGTTTATCTGTTATGTTATGATATGTTATGTTATGCGTTCGACGTCATGGCACATTTTGCATTCCCATTCGTGCTCTGTCCTCCGTTGCAGCAGCCATCCCAAAGTTCATTTGCTCACCGTACCCATAAGAAGTTGATTACTATTTCTTCTCTCTCTACCACGAAGACGACACTGTCTGGCATGTCCAAACTTAACGTCTAATTCTCGAACTCGTTCCAGTGTCTGGAACTTGCCCATGTCACATAATTGAGAGCGTACGGCATTGATGAAACGTTTATCTGTGATGCTGACTATAGGCTCTGATTTGAAACTCTGCGGGCCATGAAACCAGACTGTCCAGAATATTCTCTCTCTCTCTCTCTCTCTCTCTCTTTCTATGAAATGCTATGTCTCGTCTCCATTGATTTTATCAGTTTTCACAATGTGTTCTTTTTTTCCGTCGAACGTTCTATATCGACAACTTGTTAAACCACTCTTTGTGGTTTGTATGTGATCTGAACCTAAGAGCGATTGAACTTTGTGCCACTTATGCGCCTATAAGTCGGTCAGCACATCAAATTTCTGTAGCGTATATTTTTATTTACTAGAGTAGCTTCCCTAAGCCCCTACCTCAGTCACCTCTACCTCAGTCACCTCTACCTCAGTCACCTCTACCTCAGTCACCTCTACCTCAGTCACCTCTACCTCAGTCACCTCTACCTCAGTCGTCTTGTAGGTCGCAGTGTTACTATTCATTGCACCCCTTGGGACACGTAGTTGGACCACCTTCAAATGTTTTATTATAAAGTGAGGTTTTCTATTTGTTAAATCTTACTACTAACTGATTTGTTTAAAAAAAATTCCATTATCGGTTAATCCTTCACGTGGTAGTGGATTCGTGGTAGTGGATTCGTGGTAGTGGATTCGTGGTAGTGGATTCGTGGTAGTGGATTTTTGATTTGATTTATTCAGTTGATATGACTATCATCATTGCACTTCGGTGAACAACCATTTGTGCTCGGGTAACTTTCTTACACATTAAGATCTAAGTGAAAGTGCCTGAACTCCTAGCACCGGCGAGGATCTCCAGTGTAATCTAGAAGATTGTGAAAATGTTTGGTAGAAATTTTATTTTGTAATCTTTCGAATGAATTGTGCTCGGGCAGTGGTATTAAATGTGCCTTTTATTTATCAAATCTCCAGTCATTCTTCTTTGTTAGATCTATGTTCTAGTTTATTTAATGTTTATTCTGTCTATATGTGTATCCTTGATAGAGATCTATGTTCTAGTTTATTTAGTGTTTATTCTGTCTATATGTATCTCCTTGATAAAGATCTATGTTCTAGTTTATTTAGTGTTTATTCTGTCTATATGTGTCTCCTTGATAAAGATCTATGTTCTAGTTTATTTAGTGTTTATTCTGTCTATATGTGTCTCCTTGATAAAGATCTATGTTCTAGTTTATTTAGTGTTTATTCTGTCTATATGTGTCTCCTTGATAAAGATCTATGTTCTAGTTTATTTAGTGTTTATTCTGTCTATATGTGTCTCCTTGATAAAGATCTATGTTCTAGTTTATTTAGTGTTTATTCTGTCTATATGTTTCCTTGATAAAGATCTATGTTCTAGTTTATTTAGTGTTTATTCTGTCTATATGTGTCTCCTTGAAAAAGACATATGATCGAAACGTGGGATTGTCATTAGTTTTATATTGTTAATTAAATTCTTGCTTACTTATGTGATACTATACACACGATGTGTCTTTGTCCTTAAACGTCAATTTACTTAGTATCACGCCCACGTGCCCAGCGTTTTCGTAGTGCGTTGGACTACGGGTGATAAGTCCTCTGTAAGTGCGGGTTCAACTCCGCGGACTGGCAGAAAAGCTACAGGTTTCCCAGATTTACGGTGTTCGTGACACCGAACCGAAGGGTTACGATGTCCATGACACCGAGCCGAAGAACTTTCAGCTCAAGTGCTTCTGGATCGAAAAAAAAACAAATAAAACTTAGTATCACCGCAGCCTACCCACCGCTTTCTCCAGATCTGGTCTGGTCTGACACCCTCAGATTTATAAATTTCCGTACATCGCTATACTAAAATTACCCATCCTTGAAACCACAAAATAATTCCATGGACTTTGACAGAAAAGGAGCATTAATGGACTTTTTACAACTGCAGATCGTCCTTTCACCTCTCCATTAAACATGTCTCCAACTACTGAGGCAAGATGTGATCACAAGAGAGGAATAAAGAATCTTTGGTGGTATCCACTGATCAAAGAAGTATGAGTAGCATCAAACGTGAGAACGATTGGTTGGGTTTCTCTTGTCTGAAAGACACCACAAGGGATGGATCAGCTCTTAAAGTACAGTTGGTAACGTGGCAGTAGCATATTGGGAGGTGTGACGGTTCAAGTTAAGCGGATTTACAAAATTAGTTGAATGAAATAGTTTCTTCTTCTCCTACGTTCGCCCACTGAGAAATCATGTGTAGTCAGGGCGCCTGGTATAGCGCTTCTCACTGAGTTTTTCGTGAAGACCTGCTTTCTTTTTTATCAGAGTCCATCGATATACAAGCGTGACTTCATCGATTTCAGATGTATAAGAGAAGTTTAAATGTTTAAAATCTTAGATTCTCCGAAAAGAGTTAATTTTTTATTTATCATGTTTGTTGGCCTACACGCTCTGATATAACCAATAAGAGGTTCGCATTAGGTTGAAGAAAGCGCGCCTCGGCTTAAAAAGGTTTTAATCCCTACATAGCCTGCCCAGCGTGTTCGTAGCGCGTTGGACTATGGGTGACAAGCTCCCTGTGAGTGCGGGTTCAATTCCACAGGTTAGCAGAAAAGCCACAGGTTCACCAGATTGACGATGTCCATGGCACCGAACCGAAGGGTTACGATGTCCATGGCACCGAACCGAAGGGTTACGATGTCCATGGCACCGAGCCGAAGGGTTACGATGTCCATGGTACCAAGCCGAAGGGTTACGATGTCCATGGCACCGAGCCGAAGGGTTACGATGTCCATGGCACCGAGCCGAAGGGTTACGATGTCCATGGTACCAAGCCGAAGGGTTACGATGTCCATGGTACCAAGCCGAAGGGTTACGATGTCCATGGCACCGAGCCGAAGGGTTACGATGTCCATGGTACCAAGCCGAAGGGTTACGATGTCCATGGCACCGAACCGAAGGGTTACGATGTCCATGGCTCCGAACCGAAGGGTTACGATGTCCATGGCACCGAACCGAAGGGTTACGATGTCCATGGTACCAAGCCGAAGGGTTACGATGTCCATGGTACCAAGCCGAAGGGTTACGATGTCCATGGCACCGAACCGAAGGGTTACGATGTCCATGGTACCAAGCCGAAGGGTTACGATGTCCATGGTACCAAGCCGAAGGGTTACGATGTCCATGGCACCGAACCGAAGGGTTACGATGTCCATGGCACCGAACCGAAGGGTTACGATGTCCATGGCACCGAGCCGAAGGGTTACGATGTCCATGGTACCAAGCCGAAGAGCTGAAAGCTCAAGTGCTTCTGGATCGGTATTTTAAAAAAAAATCCCATACATAACAAACACACACAAAAAAAACAAGGAACTGATTACATTTCGGTTGTGTTTTCCCGCAAGACGTGAGTCTTTCTCCGATGTACTGAAACGACAACTGCTGAGAGTATTGCACAAAGCACGAGCTATGTAGCCTCAGCAACAACTTTAAGGAACTCCAGAAAAACTTGTTTGTCGAACTAAGCGGTTAGGATTGGAACCCACGATCTTATGATAGCTGAACAAACGTTTGCCCACTTTGTCATAGATAACCCCAAATACAAGTGTAATGTCAATGAAATATTTCATAATCATTATTTGTAGTAAATATATATATATATATATATATATATATATATTCAGATAAATATCTTGTCAACCACTAGTGACAACTGTTATAAGAAAGAGAAGATGGAGATATGTTGGACACATCTTGAGGAGAAATTATCAACGAATTTCAAAGCAGGCATTGAAGTGGGATGCAAAGGGTTCAGGAAAGAGAGGACGACCTAGGGAGACTCTGAAACGACATTGCTGAGAGAGGCAAGAAATATCGGTCTCAGTTCCATGGAGGAGATTGAGCGAGTTGCCCAGGATAAAGTGGTATGGAGAAATTACTTGCAGGCCCTACGTAACATATAACGGTATGAAAGGAATTATATTATATTATTATATATATATATATATATATATATATAAAGTCTACAGTCTCCCCACGGTTCCACAACTGCATTCATGCACATTTTAACACACAAAGTAAGATCGGTATACTTACTTACTTACTTAATCCGTCATGCCTAGTGACACATGGGGCTTCAGAAAGGACTTTCCATGCTCTCCTGTCCCGTGCAACCTTCAGCGCAGAGCCCACGTCAGAGATGCGGTGTCCAGTTCCTCTTCCATCATGCGCCTCCATGTTGTCCGTGGTCTGCCTTTCTTTCTCTTTCCTTCTGGTGTCCAAGTGAGGGCTACCCTTGCAGGCATTTCTTGTCTCATTCTCATAACATGTCCGAGCCATTTCCATCTTCTCTTTTTGAGTATGTCATTCATTGCCTCTTGTCTTGTATCTTGGAGTAGTTGGTTATTGGATATTTTTACTGGCCAAAAGATTCCCAAGATTCTGCGAAGACAAGAGTGGTGGAAAACTGACAGCCTGCTAGTATCTCCTTTGGTCATCCTCCAACACTCCGATCCGTAGAGCAAAACTGGCAAAACAATGCTTTTATAGAGTTTAAGCTTTGTGGTCCTATTGTAGATAAGATCGGTATACAGTGCACAAAACATGGTAAGATGACGTTTCTATCTAGAGGTCTTTATCAATCACATTTTACAAGACAATACATTCAGATCAGTTAACAAAGCTAGACCTTCTTCTTCTTCTTCTTCTTCACCTTTCAACTCTTAACGTACCACATGTTTTCTCAAACTTCTTCCAGCCGTTCCTCTCTTTGCTATCCTTCCAATTCTTTCCACGTCTTGGCTATCCTTGTAATATCAGTCTCTAGATCTTGTATCCAGGTATTTTTAGACCTTCCTCTAATCCTCTTTCCCTGCGCGTTCCAAAACAGCACGTGTCTTGCAAAGCTTCTGGTCGGCCTTCTTGTTTGATTTTTGTTTGTGTTTGTTCTTTACGACCAGTTTAGTCACACTTTGTGATATGTTTGGCCTTAGCCAAGAACGGCAATACGTTGTGCCTCATTTCGTAGGCCGCTACATGTCGACCTACATGACATGTTTGAGTCTGTCTCACTGACAGTCAGTCCCTCACTCATTAACTTCCTTGGTGGTTTTTTTTTCCGATCCAGAAGCACTTGAGCTTTTAGCTCTTCGGCTCGGTGCCATGGACATCGTAACCCTTCGGTTCAGTGCCACGAACACCGTGAATCTGGGGAACCTGTGGCTTTTTTGCCAGTCCGCGGAATTGAACCCGCACACACAAAGGACTAGTCACCCGCAGTCCAACGCGCTACGAACACGCTGGGCAGACGGGCTCCTTCGTGTGTTCATTGCTCCTTAACGATCATTTTTCGTCGCATAATAAGGCTTTATGATCTGCGCCGAAAGAGTATGTCTACACCGTGTGTTCTTTCTGGCTGTGTGAGGTCCTTCCGGATTAGTAACATTCTCAGGAATTTTGGATACGTGGGGTCGACTTTCTCAATGTCCTTCCTTTCGTTCGCTTGAAATATTGTCTATATATTCCATGTTATCTCTTGTATACACGTCACTGTCTTTTGTTTCGCACACAGAGGTCCGTGTAGTTTTCGTCGCGTGTTGTTTTTTGCCAGGCCAGTTTCGTTATTCCAGTGACATTGCCTCAGTTTGTCATATTCTGGGCAGTCTTGAAGTATGTGCGCTGTAGACTGGTGTGCCTGTCCACATGTACATATGGCTGAATTGCAGTGGCGGCTCGTCATTAAGGGCCAGGGGGGCCGGGTCCCACCTAAAATAATTTATAACGTGTATTTATTATTTATAAATTAAAATATAAATGAATGAAATATAGCAACCAAAAACCATGATTTATCCGGAAAAAAATGTCTGACCCTACAAACAAAAATGATCACGAGCCGCCACTGCTGAATTGCAAATCTTGTGTGTGTATACATGTGTGGCTGCGGAGTTGATTGTGTCCTGTTCTAAGGCGCAGATGACAACTTGTTCCAATCTGCTCATTATGTGTGTCCTATAACGAGCTAGAAAAGCAGGCGCATCACCAGGACAATGTTTACAAGTCGTCCCCAGGTCCAGGAGACGGCCTCCTCATAGCGAGACTGAGTTTTTACTTGATTGAATCTGATAAGAACAGCGCCATAACAACAGATCTCTCTCTCTCTCTCTCTCTCTCTCTCTCTCTCTGCATCATTCGTAAGCCGTTTTTATCAATCTAATGTGATATATAAACAGCCAAACATCAAGAACGGAATGTACGTGCACAGCCTTCAGCATCATTTGGAGCTCTGGTGCTTATCCTTCGGTGGTGTGTTTGGTTTCATCCAGCGTTTACTGGGTTCGCTCTCTGTTAGCCCTGTGCTGTCCCCAGCCAAACCTGCAAGGCAACAGGGTGCTATTTTCTATTAGGTCCGCGACCCTTAGATGGCCTGCCCTCCCGGGTTTATGAGCGCCATCTACCCAGCGAACAGGTCTTTTTGTGGACTACTTAGTTTGCCGCCCGTCCAGTTTTGTGTACGGTTTGCTCTGCTAGTCTTTGATTGTCCCCAGTCAAACTACAAGGCAGCAGTAACAATAGATTTGATCCACGTATATTCATATTTCCGTATGTCTGTGTGACGTTTCATGCCTCTATTTGCGCTACAGCTGTTAAACTTCAGACCTTACCGGATCTCATTCTTCTTCTTTGAATGCTCCACATTGAACACTTATTAACCCCTCTGTGTGACTTGTATGTGATCCAAGCCTAAGAGCGTTTGTACGTTGTGTCAGTTATGCACCTACAAGTAGGCCAGCACATCTAATTTCTCCGACGCTTTTTATTTATTAGGTTAGCTTCCCTAGGTAAACCGATTTCATAAAAGGGAACACATTATATAAAAAGAAATAACAATTCAAAATAAACAAATTCACGGATTGAACCAGAGTAAACTATAAACTTATGGACCTTCGGACTCAGGTAAGAATTATGGGGAAATTAAACCACAACTATATCACGTGACCTCGCAATCCAGTATTGTTGTATATAGACGAATGAATTTTAAAATCAATACAAAATGCTAAAAGGAAATTATACGAGGGCGCATTGAAAAGTAATGCTTCAAGTCCATAACTTTGTTAATATACATAATTTACAAATGAAACATACATTTTCAGAAAGCTTGAGATGTCCACTACACAATAGAGTCATTATTTTTGACATAGTCACCTCCACGTTCCACACACACGCCAACGTCGAACTAGTTGTTGCATCCGTCGAAGAAAAAATCTGATGATTTTCACGAAGCCAGGTACGCACATCTGCTGCCACATCCTCGTCAGAAGCATATCTGTTTCCCTTGAGATGTTCCTTGAGCTTTGGGAACAGGAAAAGTCACAAGGTGCCAAATCGGGACTATATGGTGGTGCGCTAAAATGTAGTCAAAATTGAGACGCTCTAATGCTGCCGCTGTTTGTCTACTGGTGTGTGGACGAGCATTGTCATGTTGAAGGACTGCGTGTTTTCCAGGACGAACACGTAGCAGTCTTGCCCGTAGTTTCTTCATCGTTTCCACATACCGATCAGAATTGACAGTATTGCCGCGTTCCAAAAATGCTGTGTGGATTACGCCCTGGCAGTCCCAAAAATGGTCATCAAAACTTTTCCCGCTGTAATTGGTCGTCCGCTGCGAGCCTGATCATGCAAGGTCATCGTCGCTGGATTGTCGCCTTTAACAGTCCTTGCCCACCTCCTAACAGTACTCACATCCACAGAGGCGTCACCATATACCGCTCTCATTCTCCGATGCATGTCGATGGGAACACAACCTTCGGCCGTCAAGAATTCAATCACAGCTCTTTGCTTCAACCGAATTTCCATGTATGACGCCATCTTGGATAATGTTGTGCGCATGCGCAACATTACAGACACTTGACATTTACTGTCCTGAAAACACACTTACATATACTTTATTCTGATATCGGTGTCAATTGCCTCCGAACACTATTAACAAAGTTATGGACTTGGAGGCATTACTTTTCAATGCACCCTCGTATTATATAACAAGTTAAGTTTAACAGTTAGGAATATCAATATTATGAATAATTTTCACCAATAAATAACCATAGACTCACAGAATTGACTAAAATTGCAAAAAAGCTTGCAGTGTTTTATCAAACATCTATATTTTCCAGCCCCCATTTTTCTGATCTAGGTCAAGGATTCCCCAGTCAGTAGTCTGGTCTAGCTATCTAAAGTTGGCTGTTCTTGAAACCACACTTTTCTTGCTCATTGATAAATATTGAACGACATTTACGTGACAAGCGAGGTCACTGATAGTGAAATTGATAGCAATCTGCGCTAATGACCGGTGAAATTTCCGGTGCTCGCGTCCATTTGGGACAAACATTCTCGGTGTGCACATAGTACGTGGTTGCACTACAGAAGACCCTGATCCTTTACTTGGGAATCTAAATTACAAGTACATCTGAAGTTAGAGTAAGGCTCGCCTGAATGGTAAATAACGCTGGTGATAAGGAAAGCAAGCCTTAACGCAATAATCAGTCAGAGGATGCCATATTAGACGCAATGATTGCGACTGAATTCATAGCAGGCGGGATACAACAAAAACATCACAACTACAGGGCTCAATTGAGAGCTCGCCCGTGTAGTGCCGGGGCCCGCAAGGAAAGCAAAGAATAGTACCACTGTAACTTACAATGCATGTCGTAAGAGGTGACTGGTGTAGGTCCTAGGGATGCTACCCTAGTAAATAAAAAGCAGCCAGAAATTAGATAGGCTGGCCTACTCGTAGGCGCATAAGTCGCACAACGTACAACCGCTCTTAGGCTCAGATGACATACAAATCACACAGAGTGGTTGACAAGTGATCGATATGGAGCGTTCGAAGAAGAAGAAGAATTGAGAGCTGAGAAAGCGAAGTGGCTATTACACTTGCTTTGTAACATAGTGGTCCGGGTTTAGTTCCACAGTGAAAAGTGGATTTTTCCCCCACTTCCAGGATCTCCAATCAACCCAAACCTCACTTGGATACCAGAGAAACAATGTGAAGTAAAGGCGGAGGCCGTGATGTTGACTGCATGACCTACCGTATGGTTAAAGACACATGGATTATAATATCGTATTATTCAATAAACCTCATGGTATGAACAAAGGGTCCTTTGCTTTTCTACTTATTCAATGGTTAACTAGAGAGCAGATAGACAGGAGGAGTAAAAGATACTAAACTGTTTGATTGATTGATTGATTCATTCATTCATTCATTCATTCATTAGGCCATTATCATTGCACTTCGGTGAGTAACCATGTGTGATCCGATCTCTTTCTTGCACACGAAGATATCAGTGATAGTGCTCGAACTCCGTCTTCTTCTTCTTTGCGTTCGTTCTTTACGATCAATTTTAATCACTCTTTGTGATATGTTTGATCTTTGCCAAGAACGTGTATACGTTGCACATTGGTTTGGTAGGCCCCTAAAGGCATAGATTTTTACACCTTTAGGACATGGCATCCGATTTCAGCCAAACCTCCTTAGTCGCCTCTTACGACAAGCGTGGCAGGTAACAGTGGTTCTATTCTTTACACCCCAAATTTGGGCCCCGGTAATCACTCGGTCGTACGAACTCCATAATACAGGCAAGGGTCTCCAGTGTCATTTAGAAGACTTTGAAAATAATTTTAGGAATTTTATTTTTTAATCTTTGTAATGAATTTTGCCCGGGCTGCGGCTTTCCAGCCTGCTCTACTCGATTTTGAGTTGCCAAGGGTTCCTTGACGCTCTCAACTTGAAAACGGGACCTACGTTTTATCATCCTTGGAGTAGGAAATAGATCTTACTTACACTGAGATCAGGGATCTCTGGAAGAATATGCCAATGACTACACGAGGGAGCGAACCGAATACCTTTGTAACGAGAGACGAGCAGCTAACCTTTACGCCACAAAATTAAATAGGAAGCAGACAGGCGGAGAAGTACCAGAGACAGAACTGGTGACTACTGGAAACTCAGCAGGTGATGTTAGTTCCTCGGCAATAGGATACATTTTGTTAAACTCGCAGATTAGACCAAGCGTCTGTCAGTCATTGTGACAAATCTTTAATCCCTCTTGACTGCTTGTTTGTGTATGATTGTTCCTGCCACTTTCCATTTTTTATTTCATTATTTTTACAATTATTACATATTAGTTTATAGCTTCAGGGAGAATGGATAGAGCGTAGCTGTCATGCTGGATACCTGGGTTCAATCCATGGATATCCGTGTTGTGCCGGGGCCCACAAAGAATAGTACTACTGCGACCTACAAGGCATATCGTAAGAAGCGACTGAGGTAGGGGGCTAGAGAAGCTACCCTAGTAAATAAAAAACGGCGCAGAAATCAGAGGTACTGGCCTACTTGTAGGCGCATAACTGGCACAACGTGCAATCGCTCTTAGGCTCAGATCACATACAGATAACACTTAACAAGTGATCGATATGGAGCGTTCGAAGAAGAAGAAGAAGAAGAAAAAGAAAAAGACAATCCATGGTAAAACCATAGTTTTTTTTCTGTCAGGGCATAAAGAAAAATCCTAACATGAATAGTTTTGCGGTAACTGTACTAGCAATGCGGTTATTAAATTCCATAGTCATATGTCCCCCTTAAAGGCGGTATTACACGCAATATCAACATTTTTTTCTAAAAACATTTATTATTCAACTGCCACTTAAAGTTGCTGTAGATAACCGATAGTCAGTTGACAGGCGCATCTGACTGATTTTTGCGTAAAAGTCTGCTTTCCTTCTTTCCCCCATTCAAGGGTGCCTTCTCCGACTCAGAGACCAGAGGTATTCGCTGACCATGGCTTCTATCATTCTCACTGAGTACGTCTTGTGTCATAAACAACAGTTTATTTGTTAATATTACTGGTTTCTGGACAGACGTATGAAAACTCCAGGCAGACCCATAGGTGCTCATTTGTAGGCAGATCACCGCTGCCTCCAGGGCTCTGTCATGGATGGCTGAGCAACAGGTGACCCATACGATCATCATATCAGACTCGATGAATATGCTTCAACTGATTGAATCTGGAAGTATGCGGGTGGAATGGGTGACACATTCGGAGATCACATCTCAAGAAAATGACTTGGCTGTACACGCCTGGACATGCAGGAGTGCGGGGTAACGAGCGTGCTGAATCTCTTGCAAACAGTGCCCCGACTCAAGTGGGCAGAAGCATGGACAGAGCCGATATCATCAATGCGGTACGCTCTCAATTGTGTGACATGGGCGGTCTCAGACACTGGAACGAGTTCGAGAATTAGGCGTTAAGTTTGGACATGCCAGACAGTGTCGTCTTCGTGGTAGAGAGAAGATATAGTAATCAACTTCTCAGGGTACTGTGAGCAAATGGACTTTGGAATGGCTGCTGCAACGGAGGACAGAGCACGAATGGGAATGCCCAATGTGCCATGACGTCGATCATAACATAACATAACATAACATAGGTGCCATTCTACCCCAGCAGATGTCGAAGTATTAAAACAAGTTTTGGGGTTTTTTTTTTCATTTTTCCCTGTGAATTCAGTCATGTCACCTAATATGTCTCGGGTGATTGATGTTTGCGTGAAGGTTTGCTTTCCTTATCATCAGTGCCCTTCGAGATCTCTGTGGCAAAGTTGTTAAACTTTTGCCTTGCGTTCGAACGTCAATATTTTTTCTGATGCATTTTTTCAGAGATCACTAGTATTTTTACCGGAGCTACGGAGTTCATGCTTTGTGCAATATTCTCGTCAAGTGTCGTGCCAGGTCTGTGGAGAAGGACCGATCTATATGGAGTTAAAAATCAGTGCAATGAAATCAATTCTTCGGCTTTACATCAGTGTCCCTTTCACCATTCAGGCAATCTTTAGTATAACTTCATAGGTATTTGTAATTTAGATACCCAAGTTAATAATCTGGATCACCTGTAGTATAACTGCGTGCGTAGGTATACATAGATTTTTTGGGCCAAGCTAGACTCGAACCAGGACTTTTCATGGTAAGTGATCACTACTACAGCGTGCTATTCATCATCATCAAGTGCCGTGCCGTATAGCGCAGACGATTATTGAACCTCTGCAATCTCTGTCTCTAGTATTTATATCATCTTCGATGTTGATGATCTTCCATCCCATGAAGTCAAATACTTCAATCTAATATCAAATGGGGTTGTTATTGGTTACCCCAAAACATCAATTTGATACAACAAAATCAAAGAATATAAAACTCACATACATGACCCACAACCGAGTGTTACGGAGATGTAGTGATCGCCACCGCCAGTTGATAAGATAAATGAACAAGAAACCTCAAAACGTGTCAGTACACTACTTAAGTCAATTGTACCTGGTTCCGGTTATATTTCAGCCGTCAAACAAAACAACAAATTCAAAGAAAAATTTTGACTTTGAGGTTGCATTTCAAGACATATGGATGTCTTTGATTGCTTTATACAGCGTAGGGTCAACCGATCACTACATTCCTCAAACCACACCTTCGTAACACCTGTGTCTTTTGATGATTGTTGGGGGTAAGGGAGATGTGGATAAATGTAGCCGCTATAACTTCACACACCATAAACAAACAGATTTCTTTTCAAGCTACTTTTCACATGAGGTCAGCGCAATCCTCTACCTCATAGGTTCCCAAACTTTTTCGATCCACCGCCCACTTTGCACAACATAAACTTTGTAACTCCCCCCTCGACATTATAACAGTTTGCCAACGCCCCCCTTCCACACATATACATGCTCTACTTTCTCTTTGACATAAAAAATTGGTATATATTTCTGTAATATATGGTCAATTTTCAAATGATTATACTGTATGCATGAAATAGAAAATTGATGAAAAAATGGATCGTGTAAGATGGGCATAAGATGAATAAAGGCAGAATTAAAATTTGAAATGATTATTCAATCGAAAAATTACGAAAATAATTTATTTTAAAATATTTATTATTAATTTCTTCTTTAAGGACCAACCACCACTTATCGCCTGAACACCCTCCCAAATTCTTCTAAACCCACTATCGCCCCCTAGAACGCTTCAGCGCCCACTGGGGAGTCTCCCTGCCCACTTTGGGAATGCTCTACCTGAACATTATCTGTGAAAACTTAAAAGGATTCTGAAAAAGTTATACGTGGTTATATGGCAACTAGTACGAGTGTGTGTGTGTGTGTTTATGTGTGTGTGTGTTGACCTGGTTTTCTTTGGTTTCCGAAGGCCGTACATGGAGAAAAATAACTACATGTGAAATGCGGTGCCTGTGAAAAGTTACCAACAACACAAGAAAAGACAGAATCACCAATATCAGCATAAGAAAGAAAGTTGGGACAGAACCTTGCTTGAATTATATTGAGAAACAAAGAATGAAGTGGTTTGGCCACTTAATAAGAATGCAACCAAACTCCACAGAATACATCGTCTTCTACAACAGAACATCAGGAAAGAAGGCGAGATGGAGACCACAAAAAAAGATGGTTAGATGGCATAGGAGAATCCTGTCAGAAAGAAGAAATATATATCACCTGAGCCACTAGAGCAGTACAAGATAAAAACAGAAAACCAAGACTTCAACAAACTGGTAACAGTATAAATAATGGTAAACAAAAAGAAAAACATGGATAATTTTACTGGGGAAAGAAATTGGAGAATTTGAGTAGATTTCGCCTGAGTGGTTACGAGGTCCAAATTTGGGGTGTGTAGAATAGAACCACTGTTACCTGCCATGTATGTCGTAAGAGGCGACTAAGGAGGTTTGGCTGAAATCGGATGCATGTGTCCTAAACGTGTAGAAGTTTATGTGTTTAGGGGCCTACCAAACCAATGTACAACGTATACACGTTCTTGGCAAAGATCAAACATATCACAAAGAGTGATTAAAATTGGTGTAAAGAACGAACACAACAAGAAGAAGAAGAAGAGAGATTGAGACTATGCAGTCGACTTGTCCCTTTGTTGGTTGTTTCTTAGGTTGTGGATTAAGTCTCTATGTGGCTGAGGCACGCCCTTTCAATCTAAGACATGTGTCTTCTTTGGTGATATCAAAGCATAGTGGCTTTTTTTTCTTGATATAGCATGAGACTAGTCATAGAACGGACTGTGTAGAATTGTGTTCTGGTGTGTGTGTGTGAAGTCTTGAGAAGGATCTTTGGTGTTGACCTGAATGTAGACCTGAAAATGGACTAGTGGTGGCTCAATATGTTTTAGGGTTTTTTTTTTATAGTTTGCTTTCTGCGAGGTTTCAGCGACCAGCAGCAAAGCTCTTGATCATTTGCTATTGCGGCAATATCGAATTTGTGTTTCTCAACTCGTAAAGTCTGAGAGCCGCTTTAGCATAGTGGCTAGTACAGTTGCTTGTTAAATGCATGATCTGGGTTCAGTTCCACAATAGGAAGAAGTTTTGTCCGATTGAAGAAGCTCCACCCGAGTGGTTACGGGGCCCAAATTTGGGGGTGTAAAGAATAGAACCACTGTTACCTGCCACGCATGTCGTAAGAGGCGACTAAGGAGGTTTGGCTGAAATCGGATGTACATGTCCTAAATGTGTAGAAGTCTATGCGTTTAGGGCCTACCAAACCAATGTGCAACGTATACACGTTCTTGGCAAAAATCAAACATATCACAAAGAGTGGTTAAAATTGGTCGTAAAGAACGAACGCAAGAGAAGAAGAAAAGCTCTGAAGTCGACCCAGCCTCAACTTAGTACCAGAAAAACACCCACAAATAAATGCTATCGGTGGGATGTTAATTGCATCCTCCATCGTGTGACGATGGTCAATGGAAAATATTGTCCTAGCACCGTATTACTCAACATACCTCGAAGTATGAAAAAGTGTTCTTTTATTTACTTAATTAGGAGATCAAGAGTAAAACAACATTCAGTTGGCAAGGAGACACAGCGAGCGAGTAGGCAGAAGTCTGGAAGAGGGTTTAGGGTAAGGAACATAACTTGTTGAAGAGATATTGCAGTATTGATGAGCCGTTGATGTTCAGGTGACACATAATTGATATTATGATGAATATCTTGATGAAAACAAAGAACAAACACAAACTAGAAACCAAGAGCATTATTCCTCTCGTTATCAGCTATTTATGAGAGTAAGTTGTGGAGCTTAGCTGACTATTGCGTCTAAGACGCTCGCACTCCTAGCTTAGTTGTTGTATTAGATTTCTTACAGTCTCAATGAACTATAATCTGTGTCATGGAATAGGTACTTGGCAGCACCGTTGTTGATTTTACCACCGAGTCAGTCAAGTGCCATGCCTGCCGGAGTAGGCGATCATGTCTCTCCACAACTCTCCCTCCTTTGTGTAGTTAAACAGTTCTGATGTCGATCTTTTGTCGATAACGATGCCAGACCATCCAACATTACCGCTGAACTAGCTGTAATACCAACAGAAACGAGGATCGGCGATAGTGAAGTGGAAAGCACGATGCGCTAAATACGACGTTTTCGTGTAAACTCCTTGTTCGAGACCCGCTAGTGACAACAATTCTTGATATTTTGACAATGGAGTTACGGGCGGTTACAGAGGCGGTGATGTTTTAGCATCTGAGAACTACTCTCGTGTCTTTATACTCAGTGATTCCAGGAGTACGATTCATAAAGTTGAAAGAAGAATGGTGAGACGAATCTTGGTGGAGGTACTGGTACAGAAAGAGATCAGAGAAATCACTTTCATTTTTGTCCCTGTACACTAATGAATCAGGGATAATGAACGAGCTGATATATTGGCTGGCATGGCTACAATATTATTTCTCTTCTTCTTCTTTGCGTTCGTTCTTTACGACCAATTTTAATCACTCTTTGTGATATGTTTGATCTTTGCCAAGAACGTGTATACGTTGCATATTGGTTTAGTAGGCCTACACGCATTTACTTCTACACGTTTAGGACACGTGCATCCGATTTCAACCAAACCTCCTTAGACGCCTCTTACGACATGCGTGACAGGTAACAGTGGTTCTATTCTTTATACCACAAGTTTGGACCCCGGTAACCACTCGGGCGCTCTACAATATTAGAAGAAGCTGCAATTGACTGAAATGACATTTTTAACGCATTAAGTCTTTTCGAACAGACGAATTTCAGTGTTGTGAATCCCACTCGCTGACCAGATTGAGAGCAATAGGTGTCATATTGGTACAACCGAAAGAACGACATACCAAATATGTAAAAAAAAAATGTATCAATCAACATCGAACTGGCGTGTTGGGACGCTGCTGGACGTGTTGAGGCGAGGGATCGGAACACCTATGTACATGTCTGGAGTGCTATGATGCTAGTACTCATAGAACTGATTCTTGGCGTATACACGATACATGCAGTTTGATCAGTAATCCTGTTTATTTTCTAGGATTTAAATTGCATCTAAGTGAAGTACAGGCTCGCTGAATGAGACACTATATAAGTCTTCATGAAATATCAAATCTTAGCAAGGAAACACGAACAAAGAATATGTTTAACATAGGTGTGTTTGTAGTTTCTTTGTCCTGTTGCCTGGTCCTGGAAAGTCTCACACTATCTACTCGATATGTTTCTGTGTTTAACATTTATTGTTGTCTGTGTCTAGATGCTCACATACTATAGAATATGCTGTGTTGACATTTATCATGTTTGTCGTGTCCGGCAATATCTGATAGAGATATTTCCTGTGTTGAAATTATCATGTTTGCCTGTTCCTGATTCAGATCCTCATAGAATATGTTTCTGTTTGATAATTTACATGTTTGTCTGTGTCCTGGAAAGTTCAATATCTTAGAATTTCTCTGTTGCAATTTATCATTCCTGTTCCCTGGAGTCACATATCTATAGAAATGTTTGTGTTTGACAATTCTGTTTGTCTGTGTCCTGGGAAGTCATCATATATGAATATGTTTGTGTTTGACATTCATCATGTCTGGTATAACGGAGCAATTCTATCTATAGAATTTTTTGTTTGATATTTTCTTTGTCGTTCCTTTAGACCAATTTTAATACTCTTAGATATGTTTGATTTGCAAAATCGTTGTCTGTGTCTATGAAAGTTCTACATCTAACGATTTCTTCTACGTTTAGAACTCATCGATTTCAGCAATCCCCTGAAGTCCCTCTACACATGCATAGGTAACAGTGGTTCATTTTATACCAGTTGTGGCCCGGAACGCTCAGGCGCTCTAGAATATTGTTGAAGCTGTTGACTTTATCATGTTTTGTCGCTAAGTCTTCGAATCAGACGAATTATGTTCTTGTGACATTTCATTTTGCCTGTGTCTAGAAAGTCTCAATTAAAATGTTTACTGGTTAAACAATTTAATGTTTATCAAATGCTAAATCAACATCGAATGATATGTGTGTTTGAGCAATTTATCATGTTGTCTGTTCCTGGAAGTTCAATATCTAGAATATGTTTCTTGTTACAATTTATCATGTTATCAGTGTCCTGGAAGTCTACATATCATAAATATGTTTCTGTTTTGACAATTTATCATGTTTGCCTGTTCCTGAAGTTGAATATATAGAATGATGTTTGGCTGGACAATTTATCATTTTCCTAAATCCAAGAAAACAGCACAAATCTGAAAAAAGGTTCTGTTTTGATTTATTGTTTGCCTGTGTCCTGAAAGTGTCCTATCATAGTCTTTTTCTTATATGACAATTTTTGTTTTGACAAATTATAGTAGCCAAATGGTAGACCTAAGGGAGACTGGAGAATTGATTAACATGAATGTTGGTGATTAGATTTTAGCACAAACGCATTATCCAAACTTTATCCCCCATGTACCGATCGTATTCATTGTTCTCACAGCTCATGTCTGTTTGCCAGACTCACTCGTTCCAACACTTGTTCTGGTCTACCTAATCCAATGTTTGGTCAAGCGAAACTTCTGCCGGTCTCAATTGTAAGCTTGTAGCTGAAGTTTGTGATATCACCTCAAGCGAGTGACGACGGAGGAACAAATCACTTAGAATGTCTATTGTAAAGATATTTTTGTACATATTTTGTACATATTTTGTACCATAGATTGATACCGTAAGAAAAACATGTTTGTGGTTCCAATCAGGCCTCGCCCATGTATCGCAAGGGGAGCAAAGAGTAGCAACACTGCATGGCATGTCGTAAGAGGCGACTGAGGTAGGGACATTGGAAACTACTCTAGTTTAAAAAATAGCGTCGCAGAAATCGGATGCCTACCTGCCCAGCGTGTTCGTAGCGAGTTGGACGAAGGGTGACAATCCCCTTGTGAGTGCGGCTCAATTCCGCGGGCTGGCAGAAAAGCCACAGGTTCTCCAGATTTACGGTGTTCGTGGCACTGAGCCGAAGGGTTACGATGTCCATGACACCGAACCGAAGAGCTGAAAAGCTCAAGTGCTTCTGGATCGAAAAAAACCCAAACAACTAAGCTATTATACTACAACTCTTATCTACTATATATATATAACGTATATAAACTGTACATTCTGAAACACAGAACACAAGAAAAAATTGTATAAACGATAGCTGAAATATTTATGTTGGCATCAAAAATAGAGAATCACCGGTTGGTTACTATGGTACCGCATGCAAATATCAGCAATCAAAATGTCGTCAAACCTGCTTATGGTTGTTCAACGACTCAATCATTTTCTTTATCGTCGACAAACTGCTGGATATGAGCCAGGGATATCAGCCTAATTGTGAATAAATACAGTTTGTTGGTTGTAATTGTAGGAGTCATCATTTATGTCTGGCAGGCCAAATACATGACCGTGTCATAGGCGACTCCTCCAGAGTTGGACAGAACCAACAAGATCCCTTTGTAACGGAGTTGCTCTTTACAAAGTATAGGCGTAGTATATATAATCCATTTAATTCCTTGCATGACCTCTCATACCCCAGTCATATTGTGCGAAGTAAGCTCCTCCAATGCAGGTAACTGCTTCCTGTGGAGCCAGCTAATTTCACATCCTGAATTGAAACCGATATTTCCTACCTTCCTCAGCAAAGTTCGTTTCAGGGTCTCCTTAGGTCGACCTCTCTTTCTTCAACCCTTTGCATCCCACTTCAATGCCTGCTTTGATATTCGTTGATCATTTCTCCTCAAGTGTGCCCAACATATCTCCATCTTCTTTTTCTTATAACAGTTGTCACTAGAGGTTGATCAGACATGTCTCTGATTTCATCACTTCTCCTGAATTCGTTCCATTTTATATTCATTATTTTTCGCAGACATATATTTTCAAATGCATTCATGCTTTCAAATAGGCGTAGTATACTCACGTAGAATTCCTCCCTTTCAGTCATCTCCCATGTGCATGCACCTCTCATACATCCAGTCGGTATCTGTAGCGTAGAGGTTAGAGCTCGCCTCAAGTGACAAAGGTAACTGGTTCGCTCCCTCGTGGAGCCAGCGGTATATATTTTCACAGATCCCTGATCTCAGTGTAGGTTAAGATCGAGTTCCAAGTACTATCGGAGACGGACGATAAAACGTAGGACCTGTATTCAATGTGACCACGTAAAAGAACTCTTGGCAGTTTAAAATTGAGAAGAACAGGCTAGAAAGCCCGGGAAAAATTCAAGAAAAAACTTACAAATCAAAATTCATTAGAAAAACCTTGGTACCAGTGGAGAAGCTCAGGAAGAGACTGCGATGGATCAGACATCATTGAGAAAGACTCGATCTCAAGCATCTGCAAGACAGGATTGTTTGGAACCGCAGGAAATGAGTAGGAAGGCTAAATCAAATTCTGGAGAAAAGATGAACTAGGACGGACTATAAAAGTAGGAAATCATTGGAAAGAATTGCAAGATGGCAAAAGAGGAAAATGAAGAAGTTTATTGAAGAACCTTCTCAAATGGAGTTGAAATGTGATGATGGAAGAACAAAGAGACAGTTACATAATAAAGAATGTCATTAAAGAAAAACTTACAAACTTCAAATTTCATTAGAAAATTAAAACTTTTATACTCACATCCTTAATTCTATCGGGGATCATCGCCTTTGCTACGGAGTTCGTGCACTGCCGCTGAGATCTTCCTATGTAAGAAAGAGATCGAAGCACACATGGTTATTCACTGAAGTGCAATGATGATGGTCCTATCAATCAATCAACAATCAATCAATATATTGAGATTTAACACACACTCTCTCTCTCTCTCTCTCTCTCTCTCTCAAACTGACCTCTTACTCTCTTCGAGACAATTTTCGTTTCTTTCCCCTCTCTTACACAAATCTTTGGCTCATTCATGTAAACCTACCTTTCACACTTTCAAGCAAACCTCCTTCCCTACCTCTCAAAATAAAATATCTCCTCATATATGCTTCCAACCAGCGGCGGCTCGTGCTCAAGTTTTTGGTGGGGCCAGACACACATTTTCGAAAAAATCATGTTTTTTTAGTATTTACTATTCCGGGAAGTTATTCTCTCTTTCGATTATTGGTGGGGCCGGGCCCCACTGGCCCTTAATGACGAGCAACCCCTGCTTTCAACCCACTTATACACGACGTCCTCACAGTCTCCAATGCAAAACTCTCTCTCTCTCTCTCTCTCTCTTACAGTCTACCTTCACTTCAAACGTATCTTCCTCTCTTCCAAACACACATCCTACCCACTGACAACACAATCTCCCAAACTTTTTTGACTATTCCAGCATCTACCTCTTCTTCTTCAATGCTCCAGCGGCACGTGGACTCTTATCTTTCAGCACAGCATCAACATAACCATGTACCAGGGAAAATGAACATCCTGACGGTCCAAGTTCTAGTCTTCAAGAGACCACAAACTCTAGCTAAGTTGACCGCTGACATTTCACGAATTCGCCAGGGCGTCATCAGTGCTGTCAGGAAAGTCGGACTAATTGTGGTTAATTTTATACAATTACAGGAACTGTTGGACGTGTGGGGGCTGTGTAATGGGGAGGGGGCACCGTTTGTAATTAAAGAACAATAAAGAATTAGCATTGTCCTGTTCCTGATAATGTTAGTCTTTGATAGAAGAGAATTGAAGTCATGCGGTACAGAAATGTATTTAAGGGGCTCTCTGTGTCGTAGAGGTTAAGTGATCATCTATAGTGCCAAAGGTACCATGTTCGTTCCCTCATGAAACCATCTGTATATTTTTCCAGAGATCCCTGTGAGTGTAGGTGAGATCGAATTTTTAATAATATCGGAGACGGACGATAAAACGTAGGTGTCGTGTTCAATTTGAACACGTAAAAGAACCCTTGGCAGTTCAACATCGAGGAGAGCAGGCTGGAAAGACGCAGCGTATGCAAAATTCATTAGAAAAGATTAAAAGTGAACATTCCTACAATCTTAACCATCTTCACAATTATATGGGGACCCTCACCGGTGCTACGAGTTCGTGCACTGCCGCTGAGATCTTCCTGTGTAAGAAAGAGATCGGATCACACATGGTTACTCACTCAAGTGCAATGATGATGGTCCTATCAATCAATCAATCAATCAATCAATCAATTCAATCAATCAATCAATCAATCAACAGGAATGTATTACTCTATGTGTACGTAGTACTTCTTTAAAACTTGAACAGCTAAAACAACAGAGAGCAAGTGTCTACGCAGAATGTTAGAAGTATCAAGAAGAGACCAGCTTAGAAATGAAGACATCAGGGAAAATATGCGTACAACATCAGTACTGAACTTTTGTTAAATTAATTAAATGATACCGCTACAGAAGAAGATTACCAACAGATAGTGCGTATCAAAGAGCGTCTTCTACTTCGATCGATCCATATCGACCACTTGTTAATCACTCTTTGTGATTTGTATGTGATCTGAGCCTGAGCGCGATTGTACGTTGTGCCAGTAATGCTCCTACAAGTAGGCCAGCACTTCCGATTTCTAAGACGCTTTTTATTTACTAGGGTAGCTTCCCTAGGCCCCTACCTTAGTCTCCACTTACGAAATGACTTGTAGGTCGCAGTGTTACTATTCTTTGCTCCTCGTGTGAGCCCTGACAACACACAGGCGGCATTAAAGAGCAATGTTACTCTTGAATTTTAAAAAATGTTGACTTCAGAGATAAAAGTGGTGACATAAAACACTTATTATGAAGCGCACAAAACCCTTTCTATAAATCTCTTTTAACCTGACGATGTAAGCCAAAATAATATTATGGAAAAGAAAAAGAAGAAAAAGACAACTAAAAACAATATGGAATAGAAATAATAGTAAAACATAGATAAAAAAAAAAAGCAAGAGCATGCGTATTCTCAATTCCATTCTGTACAAAACCTTTATAGTACAGAAACAGCAATGAAGATACTACCTATTCACAGGCATGAAGAACTACCAGTGTCATTGACTTCTATGACTGGAAGTGGGGAAAGCCAAAAGGATGCTACTTTCACGAGGACGGTAGATCTGAATGCCAAAACTGTCATAAAAACTGCACTGAGATGGATACTAGAGTGTAAACGAAAAGGTGGAAGACCCAAACGACCTGTGGAAGAACCATAGAACAAGAACTGAAAGAAACAAATCATAGTTGAAACACAATCAATTACACTTTGTTCATGATGTGAGTGTCTGTAGCTCAAGCGGTAGTAAGCTCGATCACGAACCCTAGCGTACCTGGTTCAAACCCCACGGTGGGCAAGTTTGAAGCAAATTCGTTTCCGTGGGATTTTTACAAAAGGTAAAAATAGACCTCACCGTTCAGAAAGCAATGGCACACTACTGAACGTATAAGTGGTGCCTAAAAAATCAACGACTCGTTTACTGTGGTTGATGGCTACGTCCTTTAGGATATGCCACGATTTTCATTTCATGTTAATTTTGGACGTGGCTTGAAAGATCGTAAGCTTTGTGGCTAAGTGGTTAACCTTTTGCCTTGTGAGTCGAAGTTCGTGGGTTCGAGTCCGGTCCACGCCATTCTGTTCACGAGTGCAGTTTTTTTTTCCAGGGACCTATTAGGATTGTTGCTGGAGCTACGGAGTTCGTGCTTTGTGCAAATACTATCGCAGGTGGCGGGCCATTTCTGCGGAGAGGGATCGAGCCGTATAGGGTAAAACATGGTGCAATGAAGTCAATCGCTTCGGCTTTGAATCTCTTTAAGGTCTTGTAGCGATCAATGGTCGACACTTCACTATATGCTAAGGACTATCTTAATGGTGTTGAGCTGGATCTACGAGTAAGTGGACTGTGTTCGATACAAGTAAGCTTATTATCACGATATCAGTGCCTAAGCGCAGTATGCCCGCCTGCCCAGCGTGTTCGTAGCACGTTGGACCGCGGGTGTCAAGCCCTCTGTGAATGCGGGTTCAATTCCGCATGCTGGCAGAAAAGCCACATGTTCTCCAGATTTACAGTGTTCGTGGCACCGAACCGAAGGGTTACGATGTCCATGGCAGCGAGCCCAAGAGCTGAAAGCTCAAGTGCTTCTGGATCGGTAAAAAAAAGCTGCAGTATACGTGCTCCGTCGCTGATATTTTTTTTTCTTCTTCTTCTCTCAACTTCCCTTGGCGCATACAGCATCAACAAATTTCCTCCAACCGGATCTTTCTTGAACAAGCCAGTTTAGTTAATTCCAGGTCTTTCCCACCTATTCTCGTCTGTCTATAATTCGTCTCAATATCTCGTTATGTTGTCTTCTACCTTAATTGTCTCCCGACTTCCATTTCAAAGCCACACGTTGCTATCTTTTCTTCGACATTCTTAACGTATGCCCAACCCACTTTCATCTCCTCTTTTTTATTTCCTTATTGATATTGTTGATGCCTGCGCGCCGGGTGATCTCACTATTTTGTTATTATCTGATCCCGACCAATTATGTGATACTTTCAAGGGTTTTTAAGCCGAAGGATTGACTTCATTGCACCGGGTTGTACGCCATATGGCTCGGTCCCTCTCCGCAGAAATGGCCCGCCACCTGCCGAGAGTATTGCACAAAGCACGAACTCCGTAGCTCCAGCAACAATCCTAGGGTTTCTGGAAAAACTGCACTCGTGAACAGAACGACGCGGTCCAGATTCGAACCCACGACCTTCGACTCACAAGGCAAAGGGCTTAACCACTCAGCTACAGAGACCCCCCGTAACCAGTAAATGTAATTCAAGTTTCTTCGTAAAGTCTATATTTGGTGCAGAATCTATGAAGTGTTTGGACGCTGACACTGGTTCACGGTGTTTGTTCTACGCTTAACTCTGTGTATCAAGCCAACTCTAACTAGTCCTGATAACTGAAGGGAAAACTCCTGACTTAGGGGACTAGAACATATATATATATATATGTGTTTGATAGAACACTGCAAGATTTTTTGCAATTTTACTCAATTCTATGAGTCTATGGTTATTTATTGATGAAAATATTCATAATATTGATATTCCTTATTGTTAAACTTAACTTGTTACATAATATAACTTTGATTTAGCATTTTGTGTTGATTTTAAACTGAATTCGTCTATATACACCAATACTGGAATGCGAGATCACGTGGTGTAGTTGTGGTCTGATTTCCCATAATTCTTACCTGAGTCTGCAGTCCCATAAGTTTATATTTGGCTCTGATCCAGCACAGTTGGGTTCCGCTTGTTATTCTTAGGAATGGCGGAAAGTACAAATGAGTATCCTGCTGAAGACCAATAGAAAACAAAAGTCAACATCAATTCTTAGTGGTGTAGACAGGCACATTTTAACCATGAGATATGTTTGCGTAGGGTTTTTGTCAGGTTTTTTTGTGTGCTTGCAACTTAGGTGAGCGAACCCGAATAAAATGAATGGAGAAACCAGATGTGCTGGCCTACGGGTCTGTTGACGCCTTAATAGCACAACGAGCTCACAATCTAAGGCACAAATCACATACTGACCACAAAGAGTGGTATAACAAGGTTTTGACTTAGAACAAAGGAAGAAGAAATAGAAGTAAACGTTGTCACTTTCAGCTTGTTCAACAGAAACGTGCATCTCCTTGCTGACCATTTTTACGGAATCATCACCGAAGCAACTCAATAAGTGGTCGTGCGCTGACAATTCACAACTAAACAGATGGTAAAGATTTCAAAAACATTACATTTGCTACGTTGTCTCTCTCTCTCTCTCTCTCTGTATGTCTCTTTCTCTCGCTCGTGCCATCTTAAACCCCCTTTGGTTCATAGACCCTCAACTAACTTACGCCAAGTCTATCTATCTTTAACTATCTCTTGCAACTCCTTCCAGGTCTTCTGTATATCGTTAGCCTCTGCTCCAAATCTCTTCTACATGTATTTCTATACTTTCCTCTCTTTCCCTAGTCTTGTAGGTTCCAGAAAAATACCTTTCTTGTTACATAACTCTCGGATTTTCTCCTAGTATGTCCTCTCCAGCTTTTTACTATTCACATTTTTATTAATTGGAATGTGTCTCGTTCTCTCTATAAGCTTCCTTATTTTGTGACCCTATCATACCAGATCATTCCCTCTATTCTTTGCAGACACCCGTTGATCACTATTTGAAATTTATAAGTTATTGTTTCAGTCGTTCTCTACGTTACTGAACCATACAGCCGTTTCTATAATCATATTTGCTGTACAGCGTCAGGATAAGAAGAGATTTCTAGAACGGGCTTTTGTGTACGTTTCATAAATAGTGTTTTTCGCAGCTTCTGTTATCTCTGAGGTCCACTATTTGCATGGACGATCTTTTGTTTTGTATCCGCTGTATCAGAGTAACATTGCTTTTTGATGCGCAGTGTCTGTTAGTAATCTGCTTATGTGGCCAAACCATTTAAATTGAAGTTTAGTACTGATGTTGCATCCACTTCTTTCCTGATGTCCTCATTTCTAAACCGGTCTCTTCTTGAGACCCCCATAATTCTGCATAGACTCTTCATCTCTGTCGTGACTAGTTTTCTTTTTCTTGTATACCACCAGACCTATACAGCAGAACTGCTTTAAGATTAGAGTTAAACATTGTAATTTTGATTTCTTTAGATCTACAAACGTCTTAATGCGTCGCTTCTCTCTTTCCTAATACCTTTCCAGCAATTTGGGGGGCTAGATCGTAGTTTTACTTTGACAAAATTAGCAACGGGGAAAGCTAGAAATAGAACGAAAAAGAATATAAATGGATTATGAATCCTTATTTTGAAAATACAAATATGTAAGAAACGATTAACATAGGACACTGTTATATCAGTCTTATTCAACTCTTAAAGAGATGTTGAGATTTTTCTGGCTCGTAAGTCGCAGCTCTCACAAACAAGTGAGGACGAGTAGATTCTCCGCTTAGAGGAGGCGGAGCGAGTGTTAGGGAGGAGCTAAGTATTGAAGACGCCGCGCGGGCAGAAGATCCCACCATACATTCGCTTGCTTGTCTTCATGTGGGATCTCGTCGTGCGATGGTTGGCGCTGTTATCTGTTAAAAAGATAGTTTGAGTGATGTGCTGGTTCGAAAGAGATTCTAGCGTTCGATTGGAGGATCGCTGGCGGGGGATGAGAATAAGGAGGTGGCGAATAGAGGGAGGGGGGTGATGATTACGCCGTTAGGAAAGCACGTGGTGGTGGTGTGTGATGTTCGAGATGATGATTTTGTTGTTGAAGATGACAGAAGGACAAGCCGTTGTTTGGCCAGGGAGGAGTTGATACTGAGCAGTCGTCAAAGAAATCCTTGCTTGAATCGTGCGGTGGTCGTGAATGTTATTTACTACTAGTTAAACTAGACCTGTTGTGAAGTCTGGCTTATATGTACAGTAAGTAGCTTTCCGTCAAGGAAACAAAACAAGTCCAACACAAACCGTTGGAATTCAGTTTTGTGAGTGTTTACACTAATAATAGCTTTAATAACTTCTATAACTTTAATAACGTTTTAACCAACCGTTAAAAGAAAACAATAACATTTAATAACTTATAAAAATCTTTGATAACACTTTCCGAGCTATAACATTAAAACTATCAGCAATGAGAAATAAGGTTTAATGAGGAATAAAGTTGCTATAAGAAATAACTTAAACATTGTAAGTAAATATTTCAAAGTTTAACCAGTATAATATTTAATATGTAACAAATCATACATACTTATCATATAACAACGCATATCATACTTATCATATAACAACGCATATATTTAATATGTAACAAATCATACATATATTTAATATATAGCAACAAAGTATACATATTTACTACATAACCAAAGAATATACGTTTAATATGTAACAAATTATACACATTTAAGTATGACCAAAGAATATACGTTTAATATGTAACGGAAGATACAGATTTAATATATAACCAAAGAATATACGTTTAATATATAACGGAAAATAAACAGAAAATTTAATATATAACCAAAGAATATACGTTTAATATATAACTAAAGATACAATTTAATATATAAGCAAAAATATACATTTAATATATAATAAAAATATACATTTAATACATAACTGAAAGATACCGATTTAATATATAAATGAAGAATAAAACATTTAATATATAACCAAAAAATATACATTTAATACATAACTGGATATGATACCTATTTTATATATAAGTGAAGAATACACGTTTAATAAAAGTGAAGGATACATATTTGCTCAATAGTTTTCCAAATAGTGACAGGCTGTTATCCATATTTCCATTCTGCGTGTTCGTGTGTCCTTTTCGTAATATTTTAAGTGAACTATTATGTTGTGTTACCTGAAGAAGCTGTGTTGGTAGATATGTCGGTTTTATATGATCGATATTCAAGCTTTTAATAAAACGGGCATTGTATATATTTCTAAGTTTATCGTGACTATTGATAGAGCTTCGCTGCTAGTCAGCAGGTGATAGACAATAATAGAGGTAGGTTGATACGCCGTGATATAAGTGGATATAGACATTTCCCGTTGTATTTTCAGACCTTAGGGTATCAATCCACTGTACATTTTATCCCTAGCGTGCAGGAGGTAGGAGGGCTAATTCCTTTCCTCGTATGTGAAACGCCGAGTAAGGGAATGAACCCACACCCCTCTTGTGTCCGAGTCGAAAGGCTAACACTTATACATTTCGCTAATCCGTCCGACGTAGTAGTGGATACTAATTTACATACAAGGACAGTCCAGGCATTATGTCTTGTCTCCAGAAATGTTGGGCAACGGTGCTGGCACTCTCAGAGACTGAGCACTACTAATGTCTACATCCAGTTTTTAAAAAAAAATGTCAATAACTTACTTCAATATATAATAAAAACAGAATAAGGAATGAAAAAATTAAATTTCAACAAATTTTGATCATTTTCAGAATTGCATTATGAACGTTTGCCGGTATTAAAAGAATGTTGACACTACTGTTGAAATCTACTGGTGTATATAAAATATAGGTGAAATCGCACATGGTTATTCACCGAAGTGCATTGATTATATTCATGTCAATCAATCAATCAAAAAACAATAGATTGACTTATGATCTGGAAATATTGTTCTGATATATTCTTTATGTAGCATATCCTTGGCAGCAAGATGCTCTTATCACAGCCCGTCTAAATGACTCTCGGTCATCAGTTAGTTCTCCAGCCAACTCCATCGTCACCTGTAACGCTTTCTTAATGTCGTTTTCCAGGAAACTTACTTATGTGTATATATTACTTTCCTACTGTTACACGTGATATAAGAATTGCAAGTAATTTCTCCATACCGCTATATCCTGGCAACTCGCTCAATCTCTTCCATGAAATTGAGTTCGAAATTTTTGCTTTTTCCAACAAAGTTCGTTTCATGGTATCTCTAGGGACTGTGGCACTAAAATATTTCAGTGTCTGAGAAAATATAATTATGTTCAAATGTTCTACTACGATATACAGATCATGTAAGATAACTGTATTTCTTCTCTTCCTGTATATATATATTATATATATGTAAGTAAAAGTAAAGTAAAGGAACCCTTTCATACCTCGTGGTATATAGGTCAATACAGTGTTAGGCCTGTATTTTCATTGACCGTCGGCACACGATGGGTGATGTGGTCAGCATCACGCCGGCCGCCTTTACTTTCCCAGAGCATGTCTGGTACCCAGTTGAGGCTGGGTCGACCTGAGAGCCGTCGCGGTCGGGAAAAATTCCACGCGCATTGCGGGAGCTGAACCCAGACCACCAGCCTTGCGAAGCGAGTTCACTAACAACTACGCTACAGCGGCTCTCATATATGTAAAGAAACCCTTTTATACTTCAGGGTATATAGGGTAATACAGTGTTAGGTCCATATTTTGTATTGACCGTTGGCACTCGTTGGATAATGTGGTCAACATCACGCCGGCCACCTTTACTTCCCAGTGTTTTCCCTGTACCCAATCAACATCACGCCGGCCACCTTTACTTCCCAGTGTTTTCCCTGTACCCAATCAACATCACGCCGGCCACCTTTACTTCCCAGTGTTTTCCCTGTACCCAATCAACATCACGCCGGCCACCTTTACTTCCCAGTGTTTTTCATGTACCCAATCAACATCACGCCGGCCACCTTTACTTCCCAGTGTTTTCCCTGTACCCAATCAACATCACGCCGGCCACCTTTACTTCCCAGTGTTTTTCCTGTACCCAATTGAGGCTGGGTCGACCTGAGACCCGTTACGGGCGGAAAAATATTCCATGTAATATATATATGATTACTTACTTATTTTCTTCATCCCTGGTTACCCGTGAGGCTTCAGTAAAGGGTTTCCATACTCTCTATCGTCCCTTGTAAACTTCAGTGCAGTGGTCCAGACATACTGCAGGCATTTTTTCTTCCATTGTTGGTGTCTATTGATCTTTCGTTCTTTCTTCTCCTCCTCCCTAGTGTCCATCTAATAGTTGTTTTCCTTGTTATAGCAATAATCCTTCATAGAACATAACCACGCCATTTCCATATCTTCTTTTAAGATAGTATTCCTTATTCTTCTTTTGTCAGCACACTGTTACCGGGTTACCGCACACTGTTACCGGGTTACCGCACACAGTTACCGGGTTACCGCACACTGTCTCCTACCCAGTGTCGTTGTTGTATATACATGTCTTGCGATTCCCTGGTGACTTGTGTGATGGTTTTCTTAGTCCCCTGGCAGAATTTAACTTTTATCAGCATACTACCGGTTTGTTAACCCAGTGTCGTTGTTTTATGTATATGTCTTCCGCTTCTCTGGTGACTTGTGTGATGATTTTCTTAGTCCCCTGGCAGAATTCAACTACGTTATCTATCCACCATTTCCTCAGTCTTCCTCTCGCCTTCCTTCCTGATATTCTGTTGTGGAAAGCTTCATAAGCAGTTTGGTCTGTTCACATTCTTACTAAGTGGCCAAACCACTTCATTCTCTGTTTCGCGATATAATACAAGCACGGTCTTGTTCCAACTTTTCTCTGATGCTGGTATTCGTTACTCTGTCGATTCTTGTGTTGTTGGTGACTTTGCGGAGACATCTCATTTCGCATGTTGCTATTTTATGCAATAGTATTCATTGCTATCTGTTTAGTTGTTTGACTAAACCTGTTGGTAGATTTCTTTCTCATCTGGATATTCTCATGATTCTATGCAGGCCGAGTCTTGGTAGTTATCCAGTCTCCATGTATCCCATATTATCGTTCTCCTACAATCTAATACATAAAGAGTGACTCTTCTTCTTCTTTGCGTTCGTTCTTTACGATCAATTTTAATCACTTTTGTGATATATTTGATCTTTGCCAAGAACGTGTATACGTTGCACATTGGTTTGGTAGGCCCCTAAACGCATAGACTTCTATACGCTTAGGACAATAAAGAGTGACTGAAAAATGATACTTTAATACAGCTTTATTTTTCTTATTCTTCCTGCGATGGCTACAGCAGTGGCGGCTCGTCATTAAGGGCCAGTGGGGCGGCCCAACGAAAATAATGTATAACGTGTATTTATTATTTTATAAATTGAAATATAGCAACCAAAAGCCATGATTTATCCGGAAAAAAATGTCTAGCCCCACCAACAAATATGATCACGAGCCGCCACTGGCTACTAGGATGATTATACTATCATCGAAGTCGATTGTTGTCTAGAGCATACCTCTAGTTGCCGTGTTAAAGCTTTTAAGTTTGGTTACTTTACTATAGATCCTTGAGTTTCTAGTTTGATTTAATCCTGGCAAATTTGACTAATCTTATTTCAACGTTATATATACTTTTATTCTATTCCTCTCGTACCGTTAGAAGTTACATGGTTACTGCAATCAATTTATCCATACAGTTCTGTTGAGCACCTAGCTCAAACTCTTCTACAGAATTGAGTCGGATATTTCTCGACTCTCTCAGTAAAGATCGTTTCCTGTTTTCCTATGGCGTCCTCTCTTTCTTGAACCCTTTGCCTCCCACTACAATGCCTGCTTTGTGATTCTTTACTCGTTTTTTTTCAAAATAGTATCTCCAACATATCTCCATCTTCCCCTTTTTATAATAGCTGTTACTAGTGGTTGACCAGACATTTCTTTGATTTCATCAGATCTCCTGAATCCGTCCCATTTTATGTTTATTATATTTCGCAGACATCTATTTTCAAATGCATTCAACTCGCTCGTCTGTTGCCGGGACTCTCAAGGAGAGCAAAGAATAGTAACACTGCAACTTACAGGGCATGTCGTAAGAGGCGACTAAGGTAGGAATCTAGGGAAGCTACTATAGTAAATAAAAAGCGTCGCAGAAATCGGATGTCTGGCCTACTTGTAGGCGCATAACTGGCACAACGCACAACCGTTCTTGTTCGGTTCTAGGCTCGGATCACATACAAATTACAGAGTGATTAACAAGTAGTCGAGATGGAGCATCCGAAGAAGAAGAAGATATATGAAGTTGTGAAAAGTTACACCCTTTATTCCCTTGAGAATTTCTTGTGTAGTCCTCTTCACATTTGTTCTTTACGACCAATTTTAATCACTCTTTGTGATATGTTTGATCTTTGCCAAGAACGTACATACGTTGCACATTGGTTTGGTAGGCCCCTAAACGCATAGAATTCTACACGCTTAGGACACATGTATCCGATTTCAGCCAATCTTGTGTAGTAACATAGAAGAAAAATATAGATTTTGCAAAAACTGTTACGTATTATTATGCAAATATTACATGATTCAAATTTGTACAATTTGTTATTTTCTAGAAAACTTATCCCAAACGTTGGCCTCGTCTTCTCTTCGTTATAACATTCACAAACGATTTATAATACTAATTTCTTACATTGTGTTGTTCTCTGCGGTTTAAGGAAACTCCGTTATACGAACGTTTAGTATCTTATATTCGTTATACGAACAGATTCATACCTTCCTTCATACTGGATTACTTACAGTACCTCAATTCATCGCTGCAGGTAAGCTGTTTTGTTTTATTTCTATCACCTTGTTTTGTTTTAACATTAGACACTCGTGTGTTGCTTGGGTTCTCAAGGAGAGCAAAGAATTGTAACACTGCGACCTACAAGGCATGTCGTAAGAGGCGACTGAGGTAGGGGCCTAGGGAAGCTACCCTAGTTCTTCTTCGAACGCTCAATATCGACCCCTTGTCAACCACTCTGTGTGATTTGTATGTGATCTGAGCCTAAGAGCGATTGTACGTTGGGACAGTTATGCGCCTACAAGTAGGCGATGCTTTTTATTTACTAGGGTAGCATTCCTATGGCCTAGATCAGTCGCCTCTTACGACATGCATTGTAGGTTGCAGTGGTGCTATTCTTTGCTTCCCTTGCGGGCCCTGACACATTACAGGTGGCTACCCTAGTAAATACAGGTGGCTACCCTAGTAAATACAGGTGGCTACCCTAGTAAATACAGGTGGCTACCCTAGTAAATACAGGTGGCTACCCTAGTAAATACAGGTGGCTACCAGAAATCAGGATGGCACCCTAGTAATACAGGTGGCTGACACCGTAAATACAGGTGATCACTAGTAAATGACAGAGTGGCTACCCAATGGTAAATACAGGTGGCTACCTAGTAAATACAGGGCAACTAGTAACATATCTTGTATACTAGTAAATACGGACATGCCAACCTAGTAAATACAGGGGCTACCCTAGTAAATACAGTGGCTACCTAGTAAATACAGGTGGCTACCCTAGTAAATACAGGTGGCTACCCTAGTAAATACAGGTGGCTACCCTAGTAAATACAAAACATCGCAGAAATCGGATGTGCAGACCTACTTGTAATCACATAACTGACACAACGTACAATCGCTCTTAGGCTCAGATCACATACAAATGACAGAGAGTGGTTAACAAGTGGTCGATGGGGAGCGTTCGAAGAAGAAGAAGAAGCTTTAACAGATCTTGTATCTAGTAGAATACGCGACATGTCCAACCAACTTGACGAGGACACCAGTAGTGGGTACTGTAATGACATTCAAAGCAAATTAACCAAGTTGTATGCTGAACGAATAAGCAGTCGCAGATCAAACGACGATGATTTCCCATCAGAATTATATGTGCCAACATATAATACTGATGTTTGCAGGGAAATACTTTATAAATCCAATTATGAAAGTAAGATTACATATAAGATCTAGCTACGAGGAAGGGAACCCCGGTAAATAAATGTCTTTTGTTTTGAATCACATTTTGTAGCAAAGCTTTTCTCACTGTCAACAAAGGAAGAACAATAAAGACTGAAATTAAACACTTTTATAGACTAGGAATAAGTCAAACAGCTCTCTGCCAGTGTCAGCAGGAGGAACAGATACTGGAGCGTATCCTGCAAGACTGTCCTCTCCTGGGTGAGCTGAGAAGCAACATGTGGTCACACCCAGTCGACCTGAAAACTAAGCTTTGGGGAAACCTGACAGACCTGAAGCTGACTGCCCAGTTTGTGGTCCACAGTAAATTAGCTCATGACCAGAGATCGCTGAAGAAGAAGAAGAAGAAGAGTCAGAATCGGGAGAAGATAGAATATGGGAGACAACCCACGCATTTAATATAACCCAAACTATGGAAGGCAAAACACGTCATCTAAGATTCAGAAAACAGAATAAATCAGAACAAACACAAACAAAACAGGAATCTATCACAAGTGACTATTTGACCAACGGTTATGTTGTTGTTCCTGGCAACTAGTCAAAAAAACAAACATGGGGAGGGAGAGGAACAGGGGTTGTTTCTCTGTGGCAAAGTTGTTAAGCAGTTGCATTGAGTTCTGAATGTCGTTGTTCGAATCCTGGCCACATCGCGCGTTTCTCGCGTTCATTTATTCTGAAAATCCCTTACGATTATTCCTGGTGCTACGGAATTCGTGCTTTATATTCTAAATACTTTTGGTGGGCAATTGAGTGGCTGGTGCAGTGAACTCATATAAGGGAAACCTGGTGCCGTGAACTCATTCCACGCCATTAGACACCCCCTCCTTCCAACATTTCACCTTATTTCAGACAGGAAACCGGGTCTATACAATTCTGTGGTTCAAAACAGAATCTTTGGGGGAGAAGCTTTACAAAACAATAAACTTGCTGTTCTGGCGTGGCCCGTGATCGAAACAAAGAAGAAGACACAAGATATGTGTAGCACAAACAAAGCATTACTCAAGAATAGAAAGACAAGTAAACCAAAGTACAAAAACTCTGTATACAAATAGTTTAGTTTAGTCATTGGGATCATCATCACTGTACATCAAACTAATTAGTCCATAAGTGCTCTGATCTCCTCAGGACCGTGCGGTATATTTTCTCAGTATGATGCAAGTCTTCGAAATGCCGCCCCTTAAATGTTTTTTCTTTAAAATAACTTTCAATTATGATTTTGATTTCACTGATTATGCCGCCTCTCTTACGGTGCCGCCTCTCTTACGGTGCCACCTCTCTTACGGTGCCGCCTCTCTTACGGTGCCACCTCTCTTACGGTGCCGCCTCTCTTACGGTGCCGCCTCTCTTACGGTGCCGCCTCTCTTACGGTGCCGTCTGATGCCTCCGCCTCTGTATCATAGCCCGGTACGGCCCTGGATCACCTCCTCAGTATGTCTTGGTTGGTTATGGGTTACTAAACTGACGTCATTGCACTCCGGGCATAGGTGCTCAGTCTCCCCAACAGATATCGAAGAGTATGCATATTGATGGTTCCCGTTGCTCGCTGGTTAATCACACACATCACTCTGCCCCTCATGTATCCAGTTCTACTTGTACAACGGGTAACTTCAAATTCTTTAAATCGCTGGATTGATTCAATATCTATGATAGTGTCTTGATTCAATAGACAGAGTATGTATCTCAGCGTGTGGCAACTAAGGACACCGTATGTAAATATATTATATGGATAAATATCTCAGAAGAGAAATAAATCTCAGCAGAAAGTATAAACATTAACTCTGACAATACGATAAGCCACATGACAAACCTTCTGTCAGCACCAATTTTCACTCAAACCACATCACGAACCAAAACAAAAAAATATTGGCCTACTTTACTTCCTAGTGTTTCTATGGTAACTTCTTCTTCTTCTATGGTGGCAAAGTAGGACCTGGTTGACCTGAGAAACCTGGTTCAATTGTAGAATTGAACTCCGAACCCCCTATCTTACGTAGCAAGTGTACTAACCACTATGCTATCGAGGTTATATGGTGCGTATGCTAAGTGTTCGACGTTTTAATCGTACTATTTGCAGTCAAAGAAATCAAGAGAATCAACTATCGTAACATCTCCAGATATATAATAGTATGACCTTACAGAAAGGAAAGACATAGCTGAGATCATCAAAGACACTTTAGTGGAAAACCCTGGAGACTGATATTAAAAGATTGAAATCATCGGCCTCTTTGTCTCAACAGAAAATAGGTTTTTGCATCACATAGTTTTTCTTATTGTGGGATGGATTAGTCGCTTTGCATAAACGTTGGTTTATCGATTTGGAAATAAGAAAGCTGTAGGTACAATCCCACACTCGATGTTCGACGCGTAAGGAAAGGAATTGTCCCTCCTACCTCCTGCACACTAGGGATGAAATGTGAAGCACGAAATGAAACATGGCCTCATGAACAAAGCTTACAGACCAAGCTATGGGAACTCTCGAAGAACTCCAACTGACATGCAGCTTCATAGAGGCAACCCATCTCATGGTTTAGACGAGCATACGAAACCGAACACAAAGAAGAAGAAGAAGAAGAAATGTGAAGTGGCAAGAACTTTTAACTTTAAAGTCTGAATAGACTACGGAAATATTTTTGTAAAAGTGTTATGAGCCGAGAAAGAACATCTGGCTGAATGGATTAGAGCGTGGCTCCCATGCTAGAGACACGTGTTCATATCACGGTAAGGACAAGGATTTGTTTCTGTTGTGTGGGCATAAATGAAAAATCCTAACCTGAACAGCTTTGCGACGACTGCACTAGCCATGCAGCCATTAAACTTCTTAGGCTCTCATCCCACCTGTCCTACAGCGCCCTAAAGCCCGGTACTACAGGTAGTAATGACAGTTTGTGTATGAACCGAGTTACAGCGTCTGTTGTAGCTGTTGTTTCTTATTCTTGGTCTGGGGTCTCTGTGGCTAAGTGGTTAAGCCCTTTGCTTTGCGAGTCGAAGGACCTCGGCCTTCTGTTCACGAGTGCAGTTTTTCCAGAGACCCTAGGATTGTTGCCGGAGCTACGGAGTTCGTGCTTTGTGCAATACTCTCGGCAGGTGGCGTGTCATTTCGGCGGAGAGGGACTGAGCCATATGGGTTTAAAACCCGGTGCAATGAAGTCAATCCTTCGGCTTTAAAACCCTTTAACTTTATTCTTGGGTCTGATCAGCAAATAAACAATGTTCTAAGAGCTTCCGAAAAAACAAATAGATAAACACAAGATTCGAACCACTTACCGTCATTTCTTACGACACCCGTCGCCTAGCCTAGCAATACTAGATTCTGGGGTCACAATCCTTGCCACATGTAAGACTGTTGTTTGGAGCTGATAACCAGGGAAGTGACCTCGGATATTCGACATAGAATGATCACAGGTTGGATAGATTCCAGATATTGTGATGCTTTTTCTTACTGGACGCAGCCCAAACTTAACGATTACTGATTGCTTGGATCAATTTTGAGATTGTGACTTACACTGGGTCGCTCAAGGTCGTGAGTGTGATGGGCCGCATCATGACTAATACTGGTCGCTCAGTTGTGAGTGTGATGGGTCGTATCATGACTAACACTGGTCGATTCGTCGTGAGTGTGATGGGTCGTATCATGACTAATATTCTTCTTCTTTTTGCGTTCGTTCTTTACGACCAATTTTAATCACTCTTTGTGATATGTTTGATCTTTGCCAAGAACGTGTATACGTTGCACATTGGTTTGGTAGGCCCCTAAACGCATAAGACTTCTACACGTTTAGGACACATGCATCCGATTTCATCAAACCTCCTTAGTCGCCTCTTACGACAGGCGTGGCAGGTAACAATGGTTCTATTCTTTACACCCCAAATTTGGGCCCCGGTAACCACTCGGGCGATGACTAATATTCATCTCGCTATGTCGTGAGGACATATGTTTATATACTGAGTTCCACTTGTCTTTCTCTCTTTCACTCTCTCTTTATCTTTCCGTTGTCACTCCCTCTCTCTTTCTATTTTTCTCTCTTTTTGTTTTTCTCTCTCTTTCTCTCGCTCTTTTTCTGTCTCTTTCCTTCTCTCTCTCTCTCTCTTTCTTCCTCTCTTTCTCTCGCTCTCTCAATCGTGAAGACACAAGATTATATAATGACTTACATTGGTCTTTCTCTCTCTTTTCTCTTTCTTTCTACATGTCTTTCTCTCTCTCTCTCTCTCTCTCTCTCTCTCTCTTCTTTCTCTCTCGCTTTCTATCTTTTAGCTCTTTCCTTTCTTTCATTCTCTCTCTATTTCTCTCTCTCTCTCTCTCAATAATGAAGACACGATTTACTGTACCTGTAGTAAAATAAGAATTGTATCTGGAACAATCAAGAAATGCGAGGTACCAACCTGAACAAAGAAGTCATTAATGGTTAAAAAAAAGAGACAAACAATGCAAAAAATATTATACAATATTAGCAAACCATAATGACACCATAAGTAACGTCTTCATAGCAAGGACAAGAAGAAAACAATAAGACATTCAGCATCTGGTGTGTGGCGTTATAATGCCAGCTGACAGCTTGTCAAACTTGTCATACCTGGGATATCATAGTAAGGTCATCAGTTCTTGTTTCTGGACCACCGGTTCTTTATTTGGAAGCTGTGTGAAGCTGATGGAGAGGAAGAAGGAGGTAGACTAGGAGAGAAAGAGTGGGGGGGACGGTTTAGTTAGTAGGGGAGGAGAGTAGAGAAAGAGTGAGTGTGAAGAACAGACAACAAGGGAAGGGGTGTGTGGAGAAAAGAAAAGAAATATATATTCATCTCGTCACCTTAAACGTTACGAAGGGTCTGCAAGTAATTTCTCTATACCGCTCTGTCCTGGGCAACTCACTCACTCTCTTCCATGGGAATGAGTCTCTCTCTCTCTCTCGAGATCGTTCTTAGACCGCTCTTATCATTCAATTGTGATATATAAGCAGCCAAACATCAAGAACGGATGTACGTGCACGGCCTTCAGTACCTATTGGAGCTCAGGTGCTTATCCTTCGTGGCGTGTTCGATTTAACCAGCCTTTACTGGGTTCGCTCTCCGTTAGCCTTTTGCTGTCCCCAGCCAAATCCCACAAGGCAGCAGGTTGCTATTTTCTTTCAGGGCAGCGACCCGTAGACGACCTGCCCTCCCGGGCTGATGAGCGCCATCTGCTTAGGAATGAGTCTGATATCGCCAGAGTGGTTACCGATGCCCAAATTTGAAGTGTAAAGAATAGAACCACTGTTACCTGCCACGCATGTTGTAAGAGGTGACTAAGGAGAATCGGTGAAATCGGATGCACTGTCCTAAACTGTAGAAGGCCTATGCTTTTGGGTCTACCAAATCAATGTGAAACGTATACACATTCTTGGCAAAGATCAAACATATCACAAAGAGATTAAAATTGGTCAAAGAACAGCAAGAAGAGGATATTTCTCTTCAGCAAAGTTCGCTATGCGTCCTCTTTGAACCCTTTGCCTCCACTGCAATGCTCTGTTTTGATATTCTTTAGCATATTCCCTCAAGATATGCCCACATATCTCCAACTTATAAAGACCAAAAAGAAAAAGAGAAAGAATTTGAGGATAGTAAGATAGCAAGGATATTGTAGTCTCGAGAGATTAAAAAGATAGGAGAATGAAAAAAGAGATAGTAGGAATTAAAAAGAGATAGTAGGAATGCAAAGAGATATGAGGAATCAAAAGAGATTAGTGAGGAATGCAAAAGAGATAGGAGGGAATGCAAAAAAATGAGAAATAAAGATGGAGAGATGTGACGAACAAGAAACTGAGAAAAGGAGGAGAGAGAGTGAGAGAAAGGAGTGTGAAAGATTAGGAGAAAACGGAGTGGGATAAGGATGTTGGATGGAGAAAGAGAATTATCAAAACATGGTTTTATAAAGTGTTGATAGGAAAGAAAGAGAGAGAAATGATAACTAGAAAGAAGATTTAGAAGAAAGAAAAGTGACAGTGAAGAATGAAAATTTGTAGAAGGAAAACTAGAAGACGACCGAAGAAAGAATATTTTTAAAAAGGATTAGAAAAAGGAAGATTTCAAGAAAACTAGAAGACAAGAGAGGAAGGAATATTTAAAGAAAGTAAAAGAAGAAGATAGATGAAAGTGGAAAGAGATTGAATGAAGGTTATTATAAGAAGGATAACTAGAAGAATGAAGGTAAATATGAGATGAAGAATAAAAGACTGGAAGGTGATGGATGAAAGAAGGATGGCTAGAAGATGAGAAAAAGAGAAAGATTACAAGAAGGAAAACTAGAGGATGAAAAATAGATTCGAAAAAAGGTTTAAAGTAGTAAGAATTCAAGAAGGAAGATTCCAAAAGAGAAGAATAGAGATGTGATATTAGAAGAAAGACACGATAAGAAGACTGGAGATAGTAAGACAAGAAAGAAGATTAGCGGACACAAAAAAACAAAGATTTGAAAAAACTGAAAGTAGTAAGACTTGAAGGAAGATTCAAAGAAAGAAGACTAGAAGACGATGGGATATTAGAAGAAGGAATAATGAAGATAAGAATACTGGAAGTAGGAAGATTAGAAGGAATACTAGAGGAATAAAGAAATAGTGGGAAGATATGAGAATAAAGAAAGAAGAAGGAAGACTAGAGGAAGAAAATAAATAGGAGAGAAAGAATGAAGGTAGGAAAAGATAGATTGAAGAAGAAGGAAGACTAGATGGAAAAGAAGGAAGACTATATGGAAAAGAGGGAAGACTAGGTGGAAATGAAGGAAGACTAGGTGAAAAAGAAGGAAAACAGGGACAAGAAGGAAAACTAGATGGAAAAGAAGAAAAACGATGGAAAAGAAAGAAGACTATATGGGAAAGAAGGAAAACTAGAGGGAGGAAGAAAATGAATAGTGTCAGAGAAAGAATGAAGGTATAAAAAGACTAGAGAAGAAGGAAGACTATGGGAAGACTAGAAGAAAAAGAAGGAAGACCAGATGGAAAAGAAGGAAGACTAGATGGAAATGAAGGAAGACTAGGTGGAAATGAAGGAAGACTAGGTGGAAATGAAGGAAGACTAGATGGAAAAGAAGGACTAGATGGAAAGAAGAAAACTATGTGGAAAAGAAGGAAGATTAGAGGGAGGAAGAAAATAAATAGTGTGAGAGAAAGAATGAAGGTATGAAAAAGACTAGAGGAAGAAGAAGGAAGACTAGAAGAAAAAGAAGGAAGACTACAAGAAGAAGAAGGAAGACTAGATGGAAAAGAAGGAAGATTAGAGGAAGAAGAAGAAGACAAGAGGAAGCAAAAGGAAGACAGAGCAAAAGAAGGAAGACTAGAGCAAAAAGAAGGAAGACTAGAGCAAAAATAAGGAAGACTAGATGGAAAAGAAGGAAGATTAGAGGAAGAAGAAGACTAGAGGAAGAAGAAGGAAGACAGGAAAGAAGAAGGAAGACTAGGGAAAGAAGAAGGAAGACTGGGAAGAAGAAGGAAGACTAGGGGAAGAAGAAGGAAGATTAGAGGAAGAAGAAGGAAGACTAGGGGAAGAAGAAGGAAGACTAGGGGAAGAAGAAGGAAGACTAGGGGAAGAAGAAGGAAGACTAGGGGAAGAATAAGGAAGATTAGAGGAAGAAGAAGGAAGACTAGGGAAGAAGAAGGAAGACTAGGGAAAGAAGAAGGAAGACTGGGAAGAAGAAGGAAGACTAGGGGAAGAAGAAGGAAGATTAGAGGAAGAAGAAGGAAGACTAGAAAAAGAAAATAAAAAGTGTGAGGGGAAAAAAGAAGATTTAAAAAACTAGAGAAAGAAGAAGTAAGATTAAAAGAAAGTAAAGTAAGATTAGAAGACAAAGAAGAATATGAGCTTACCAAAGTGACAGTAGGAACTCGAAATTGTTGACAGAAACAACTTCTAACAAGAGATGCGTCTGACGAGCACCGACAGTAATTTACCTGCCAGCGCCCAGCAAACACAAGGGGTCACAGCCGACAGCCTAAATATGCAGCCCACCTGACTCTGTGTGCATACATGCCCCGTAATAACTTGTTCCCACGCTTCGAATCTTTTGAAATGAGTGTTGACAAGAGAGAGAAAGGACGTATTGATAGGATGTGCTGAGCGCTGGGGCAAGAAAATCTCACAAATTAGTTCCTGGCTGTTCGCGGTTCGCATCTTTAAAAAAAAATATTGTCCTTGTTCTATGTTCACTTTTTAAATTCGTAATTTTGTAAAGAATATATTTCATAATAGTACAGTAATATCGCAGAGGGCGTCGGTAGCTTAAGTGATAGGGAGCACGATCGCAACTCAAGCGTACCTGGTTCAAACACCGCAGCGGGCAGTTTGGAAGCAAATTTATTTGCGTGGAATTTTATAAACGGTAAAAATAGACCTCATCGTTCAATAAGCAATGAGAAACTACTGAACGTATAAGTGGTGCCTAAATAAATCAACGACTCGTTTACTGTGGTTGGTGGCGAAGTCCTGTAAAGGATAAGCCACGATTTGAATTTTTTTTCAGTATAGGAGGAAAGTATTGGGAGCAGTGGCGGCTCGTTATTAAGGGCCAGTGGGCCGAGCCCACCAAAAATAAAGTGTAACGTGTATTTATTATATTATACATTAAAATATATCCTAACCGAAACCATGATTTTCCGAAACTTTATGTCTGGCCCCACCAACAAAAATGATCACGAGCCGCCACTGATTTAGAGCCTCATTCGTTAGAAAGTTACAGTACAACCAGATTAAACGTCTCTTATATAGGAAGTGCTTAGAGAAAATAATTTTGGAGGGAATGGTGTCTGGAAGAAGAATGAGAGGAAGATCTAGAAGATGATAGGTGCATGATGTCATTGACGATCTTAGAATGACTGCTGCTGACGCCGGTCAACTTGCACAGAACAGAGAGTTTTTTCAGGACTGCTGTCATGGGAGTCAAGTTCAGGAAGGGACAAGCTGCTTGATGCTGAGTATATGCAGAAAGGAAAGTGTGTTGTTGGGACACGCAATGGGAGTAACAAATAGAAACACTGTGAGCTACAAGGCATGTCGTAAGAGGCGACTGAGGTAGGGGCCTATGAAAGCTACCCTAGTAAATAGAGTTGCAAAAATCGGTAGTGCTGACCTGCTTGTGGGGGCATAATTGACACAACATTCTATCGCTCTTAGGCTCATATCACGTACAAATTACACAGAGTGGTTAACAAGCGGTCGACATGGAGCCTTCGTAGAAGAAGAAAAACTACTGTTAGTTCATCGTTTAACTTGACTTTTTGATTGATTGATTGATTGATTGATTGATTGATTGATTGATTGATAGGACCATCATCATAGCACGTCTGTGAGTAACCATTACTTACTTACTTAATCCCGTCATGCCTAGTGACACATGGGGCTTCAGAAAGGACTTTCCATGCTCTCCTGTCCCGTGCAACCTTCAGCGCAGAGCCCCACGTCAGAGATGCGGTATCCAGTTCCTCTTCCATCATGCGCCTCCATGTTGTCCGTGGTCTGCCTTTCTTTCTCTTTCCCTCTGGTGTCCAAGTGAGGGCTATCCTTGCAGGCATTTCTTGTCTCATTCTCATAACATGTCCGAGCCATTTCCATCTTCTCTTTTTGAGTATGTCATTCATTGCCTCTTGTCTTGTGTCTTGGAGTAGTTGGTTATTGGATATTTTTACTGGCCAAAAGATTCCCAAGATTCTGCGAAGACAAGAGTGGTGGAAAACTGACAGCCTGCTAGTATCTCCTTTGGTCATCCTCCAACACTCCGATCCGTAGAGCAAAACTGGCAAAACAATGCTTTTATAGAGTTTGAGCTTTGTGGTCCTATTGTAGATTTTGGACTTCCATACTGGTTTCATTCTGGCAAAAACGGTTCTGTCCTTACTTAGACGTGATTTTATATCTTCCTCTGTGTCACCATTTAGTGTCAGTACGCTACCAAGATATGTAAACTGCTCAACCCTTTCCAGTGTTTCATTTTAGATCATTGTTTTAAATAGATGCAATACGGTGTATGCTGTCTCAATGCAACATTCCTGACAATGTTGAAGCGAAGAAATTGACAAAATAGTGAGCAAGTCTACCACAACCTGATACCAGCATAAACTATGATAAGGCAAAGCTGATAAGAAAGAGATGGGTGTCAATATTGGTGCAGCCCAAAAGAACGACATACTAAATATGCAAGGAGATTGATTAATCAACATCGAACTGGCGTGTTGGGCGCTGCTGGATTTGCTGAGGCGGAGATCGGAGCATCTATGGACATGTCCGGAGTGCTATGATGATAGTCCTCATGTAACTGAAGGCAAAGCGCTTTGTGACAAGAAAATTGTCTTCCTATCTTTGACTTAATTTCTCTTTTACTCTCATTCTGTCATCCTTCATCTCTCTTATAACACACATTCTGTGTTAGATAACGTACCCTCTCAACATTATCTCGTTACCACTGTTAACTAACTCTCTTACTTACTTTCTTTCCATCCCATGGGGTCAAACCAGTGGCGGCTCGTCATTAAGGGCCAGTGGGGCCGGGCTCCACCAAAATAAGGTGTAACGTGTATTTATTATTTTATACATTAAAATATATCCTAAGTGAAACTATGATCTTTCCGAAAAGTTTTTTCTGGCCCCACCAACAAAATTATCACAAGCCGCCACTGGGTCAAACTATCATGTGCTCTCTTTTTGTGTGTCTTTTTTTTTTTTTTTGTCTATTTTTACTAATTAATTTAAAATGTTGTCACAACATACTCAAATCATCATGACATTTAAAGCATATGCCCTCTATTATTCTCCAATCTTCGTAGCCTCATTCTATCTAGATCCACTTCGTGTCCTGATTGACACATAAGGCTTCCATAAGAGACTTCCACTGTTTCCGTTCTGCTGCCTTTCTATCAACCGTCTCCTACGTCAGACCACACTCTTTCAACTCTCTTTCCACTGTTCTTCTCCATATTTCCTTTGGACGTCCAGGTCTCCTCTTCCCATCCGCTGTCCATCTGAGAGCTGTCCTAGCCAATGTACCCACTGGCATACGACATACATGTCCAAACCACCTCCATCTTCGTCTCTTAATGATGATCTCCAAGGATGCAGTCTGTTCGTTTCAAAAGCTCCTAATTTGTTATGGTATTTGGCCTGAAAATTTGCAGATTCTTCTTAAAGACTTATTCTGAATTGTCTCCAACTTGTTATTACGGTTGGGTTCTTTCCAGCTTCACTACCAGATAGCCTCTGATATGCCTTAAATTTATGTATATGTAAATTAAAAAAAAAAGTTGTCGTTTTACCTATCTCCGCTCTAATTCTTCTTTGTACATTGTCGTCACTTTTGTGTGTTGCTGTTATTGTTTATGTTTCAACCACGGGGGTCACTTTGTCAAAGACAGCTCATCAATGGACAGAAGACAGGGATATGAGACAGACTATAGAAAACCTACAGTAGGACGGTAGAAATGGAAATAAAAGAGTGAGGATTAATATGAAATGGTATGGGCAGGAAGAAAGGAAACATGCAGTATTTGGGGATCTGTTTATGAATATCTATTATGTCCTTGTGACATGAAGTTGTTTGTTTATTTGTTTGGGAGGGTGGGGGATTAGAGTCTCTCTAAACCGAGACACGTCACTTTCAACCTAAGGACGAACCGTGTTTTGGTTATATCAAATCGCGCAGGTTAATAAACATGAAAAATTAAGAATTCATTCCTTTCGGAGAATCCAAGTTATTATGACATGAAGAGAATATTCTTCTTCTTCTTCCGCTCCATATCGACCACTTGTTAACCACTCTGTGTGATTTGTATGTGGTCTGAGCCTAAAAGCGATTGTACGCTTTATCAGTTATGCGCCTACAAGTAGGCCAGCACATCCGATTACTGCGACGCTTTTTATTTACTAGGGTAGTTTCCTTAGGCCCCTACATCATTCGCCTCTTACGACATGCATTGTAGAATGCAATTCTACTATTTTTGCCCCTTGACAGCCCTGACCCACACGGGCGTACAGAGAATATATATGTATATATAAATCATTAAAAATTACAAATATTGTCTCCCTGTGCCAAGCTGCAGAGTTTGTTACTTCCCCTTAGCTTAGAGTTTGTCACTTCTTCATTAGATCAAACATATATATAATTTTCCATGTCTTTTCGGATCTTTTGGGGATGAAGCACCTGTCACTTCCCATTTCTAAGCCTTAATGCGCAGTAGGTAGGGGACCAATTCCTTTCCTCCCATGTGGAACATCGAGTGTGGGATTAAACACTCACGCCCCTCTCAAGTCCGAGTCGATCGACTAATGCTTGCGGATTACGCTAATCCGCCCCACACCCATTAGATATCACCATTATCATCATCACACTCGACAGAAAACTACACGGACCTCTGTGTGAGCTACAAAAGACAGTGAAGTTTATACAAGAGACAATATTGAATATATAGACAATAGACCAAACCTCCTTAGTCGCCTCTTATGACATGCATGGCAGGTAACAGTGGTTCTATCCTTTACATCCCAAATTTGGGCCCCGATAACCACTAGGGCGGCGTTCGATCTTTACAACCAATTTAATCACTCTTTGTGATATGTTTGAACTTTGCCAAGAACGTGTATACGTTGCACATTAGTTTGGTAGCTACACCGTTCTCTTCTTCTTCTTCTTCTTTGCGTTCGCTCTTTACGACTAATTTAAACTTTCTTTGTGAAATGTTTGATCTTTGCCACGAACGTGTATACGTTGCACATTGGTTTGGTAGCTACACCGTTCTAAAAAGCGGTCACTCAGGAAGTAAGGACACTGTTTTTATTTTTTCATTTATACTTCATAGACTACTTTGTGTACTAGTAATTCCTTGATTATTCATACTTTATTGACCACTTGATGTCCACAGTTGGTAGACGATTGCGGAAAAGTGAAGGGCTGGCTTGATGCAAGTGAACGCCGTGCTGGAAACTGGATGAAATTGGTGCACGGCACTGACGATCACAGACAGCAGAATCTCATGGCAGTCCAGCTGGACGAGCAGGTATGTGTTTGTTAGATTTGTACATGTAAGATAGTCATAATAGGTATGTGCAGTGGCGGTTCGTCATTAAGGGCCAGTAGGGCCGGGCCCCACAAACATAATGTATAACGAGTATTTATTATTTATAAATTAAAATATAGCAACCAAATACCATGATTTCTCCAGAACAAAATGTCTGACCCCACCAAAAAATATGGTCACGAGCCGCCACTGGGTATGTGCTAGTCTTTGCTAGTAAGAAATTCATAATACGTGTTTGCTGTGTCTTTACATGTTCGTTGTTCATTTGAGAATCAGACCCGCGTGGTGCTGGGGCCCACAAGAGAAGCAAATACCACTGCGACATACAAGGCATGTCGTAAGAGGCGACTGAGGTAGGGGTCAAGGGAAGTTACCCTAGTTAGTAAGTCTTCTTCTTCTTGCGTTCGTTCTTTACGACCAATTTTAATCACTCTTTGTGATATGTTTGATCTTTGCCAAGAACGTGTATACGTTGCACATTGGTTTGGTAGGCCCCTAAACGCATATATTTCTACACATTTAGGACATGTGCATCCGATTTCAACCAAACCTCTTAGTCGCCTCTTACGACATGCGTGGCAGGTAACAATTGTTCTATTCTTTACACCCCAAATTTGGGTCCCGGTAACCACTCGGGCGACCTAGTAAGTAAAAACATCGCAGAAATTTGATGTGATGGCCTACTTGTAGGTGAATCATTGGTACAACGTACATTTGCTCTTAGGGTCAGATCACATACAAATCACAGAGAGGTTAATAAGGGGTCGATATTAAGCGTTTGAAGAAGAAGAAGCAGATTTGAGGATCATCTTCATCGCAAAATCGGACATGTGCATAACTTCTCCAATCTCTCCTTAAACTATCTTTCAGTGTGTGAGAGTTCTCTGTGGCGTTAAGGTTAGATTCTCGTCTCATGTACCAAAGGTACCTAGTTCGCTCCCTCGTAGAACCATCTGGATATTTTTTCAGAGATAACTGATCCCAGTGTGGGTGAGATCGAGTTCCTAGTCCTATCGGAGACGGACGATTAAACGTAGGTCCTGTGTTCAATTTGAACACGTAAAAGAACCATTGGCAGTTCAAAATCGAGAACAACAGGCTGGTAAGCCGCTACCCTGGCAACATTTATTAGAAAAAGATTAAAAATTCCTGCACAAATATCTTAACCATCTTTAAAATTACAACGGTGACCCTCACCTGTGCTACGGAGTTCGTGCACTGTCGCTGAAATATTCCCGTGTAAGAAAGAGATCAGAACACATACGGTTACTCACCGAAGTGCAATGATGATGATCTTATCAATCAATCAATCAATCAATATCTTTCAGTGTGTTTAGACCAACAACCAAGCCGACTGCCATGTGGGTCTGACTGGGGACAGTCAAAGCTAGCGGAAGAAGCGAATCCGCACACAATGGCTAGCTGAAATCGAACACCCCACCGAAGGATAAGCAACTGTGCTCAAATAGGTGCTGAAGGTGGTGCACGTACATTACGTTCTGATGTTTGGCTGTTTATATATCACAAAGAGAATGATTAAAACAAGCCTAGAACGATCGAAGAAGAAGAAGAAGAACAATCAACCAGCCTTTCCTTTTGGTTGGTGTGTCCTCTAGAGTTTCTCGCATGCTCCTGCCGCACCGCTGGCGACTCCTAACTTTCGCAGCCGAGATAAAGAATACCAGTTATATTCTTCGTAGAAATTCTCAGATCGTATTTTTTCTTTTAGAGCATGTCGCTTTTGTCTATATCTTCATTTTCTTCAAACACTAGTATCGACCACTTATTTGTATGTGATCCAAGCCTAAGAGCGACTGTACACTGAGCCAGTTATGCGCCTACAAGTAGGTCAGCACATCCGATTTCTGCGGCACTTTTTATTTACTAGTGTATCTTATCTAGGCCCCTACATCAATTGCCTTTTACGACATGCCTTGTAGGTCACAGTATTACTATTGTTTACTCTCCTTGCGAGCCCCACAGCTTTTATTCATATCGCTCTCTCTCGATCACCGCCCAGACCGATGTACCAGACCTCCCCATAAATTCTATTCATGTGGAATCTGATTCATGCAGCCTTAGCATTGGTGTGTTTTACGTCACATCTTCAGCACCATTTGGAGCTCTGGTGCTTATGCTTCGGCGATGTGTCCGGTTTCAGCCAGCGTTTACTCGGTTCGCTCTCCATTCTGTGTTTTTTACAGTGTGGGTAGCTATCCCACGTCCAACCTCCTTATACGTCTCTTACGACATGTGTGGCAGGTAACAGTGGCTCTATTCTTTACATCCCAATTTGGGCCCCGGTAACCACTCGAGCGTTTTATTAATATAATATCCATTCTCGATAACTTTTTTTTGTCAGTAGCGCAATTGCCTATTTGTTTATATATCTATCGTGTGTTCGTTTTACGGCAGTACAGTTCTTATTATATAACAGATATTCGTTTTACGACCTCTCAACTCACTTCAGGATGTCTCAATTCAACGAACGATCTCCATATGTCCAGCTGTTGCAATCCTGCCATCGAATCCAATTAAAACATTGTCCCTATCCTGCTGACAGTATAAGTATGCAGAGATAATTGATGCATGGGGAGAGTGAAATATGTAATCTCTGTTCAATAGATGTATGCAAATTAGAAATTATTTTCAAAATGCACGCACGTTCTCTCTTAAATTTTATCTCTATGTTTTCCAATTTCTCATCATCCGCCTCATTCGCTGTTTCTCTCCCGCTCGTGTGGTGACGGGTCCCGAAACAGAAGCAAAGAATAGTACCACTGCTACCTACAAGGCATGTCATAAGATGCGACTGATGTAGAACCTAGGGAAGCTACCCTAGTAAATAAAAAGCATCGCAGAAATCAGATGTGCTGGCCTACTTGTTGGTGCATAACTAGCACAACGTACAATCGCTCTTCGGCTCACATTACATACAAATCACACACAGAATGGTTAACAAGTGGTCGATATGGAACATTCAAAGAAGAAGTAGAAACAACTCTTTGTAATCTGTATATAATCTGAGAATAAGAGCGATTGTAATTTATGCCTAGTTACGCGCCTACAAGTTGGCCAGCATATCCGATTTCGGAGACGCTTTTGTTTACTAGGCAACTTCCTAACCGCTCATATTAGTCGTCTCTTATCCTTGTAGGCTAAAGTGGTGCTAATATTTGCTCCTATTTGCTCCCATTGAGGGCCCCAGCAACACACGGCAACTTACACGATTGAAGATTCAACAACCACTTTCTACTACATCACCAACATACAACAACAATATACAACACTAACATACATCACCAACATACAAACAAGAACATATAACAACATGCAACAACAATATTCTACAACAAGATTCTGCACCATACTACGATAGCATACACCAACAACATACACTAACATACAACAACATGCAACAACAACATGCAATATCAACATACAACACCACCATACAACACCAACATACATCACCACCACACATCACCAACATACATCACCAACATACATCACCAACATACAACACCAACATACATCACCACCACACATCACCAACATACATCACCAACATACATCACCACCATACATCACCAACATACATCACCACCATACATCACCAACATACAAAACCAACATACATCACCACCACACATCACCAACATACATCACCACCATACATCACCAACATACATCACCAACATACATCACCAACATACATCACCGCCACACATCACCAACATACATCACCAACATACATCACCAACATACAACACCACCATACAACACCACCATTACAACACCAACATACATCACCAACATACAACACCACCATACATCCCCAACATACATCACCAACATACATCACCATCATACATCACCAACATACAACACCTAAATACATCACCAACATACATCACCATCATACATCATCAACATACATCAACAAAACAAGCACATATCTCATCCGGTATCGTCCCATCTATTTCTACACACAAAAATAATCATGATTTATTTCTAGTATCGATAACAATTAATATTAATCCGATTATAGAACCGTCACGAGGATTAACACAATAAGATCCCCCCCTTGGGATACAAAATCGTCATTGACGTTTGTGGGCAGTGGAGTATTTGTTTCCATACAACTATCGTGAGGATTTACACGGATTTTGTTGGTTTTCTGTTCTATAGATCATTTTGTAGTAGGATTAAACTGGAGACAGAAGTTTTAAAGTACGTGAACTTTTTTTGGGGGAGGGAGAGGGTTTTAAGCGAGGGCTGACTTCATTGTACCGAGCGCCCGCTTGTTGCCGGGGCAAAAAATAATATCACAGCGACCTACAAGGCATGTCGCAGGAGGCGACTGAGGTAGAAGCCTAGTGAAGCTACCCTAGTTAAAAATAAGAATCGCAGAAATCGGATGTGCTGGCCTACTTGTAGAAGCATAACTGACACAAGAGCAATTGCTCTTAGGCTCAGATAAAATACAAAACACAAAGATGCCATCACCTGAAGAATACATTTCTGAAACAACAGTTTTATGCCAATCCGGTCTTCACCATTTCCCAGAAGTAAACTAACAAATAAAATATTTTTTTTCCGTTTGACCCTACCTAGAAAAACTTATGTGGACGCCTATGTTCTGTATGTGCTTCATAAATGTCTCTGTTTGTGGTTAATTGTATTTTGTTTATCTGCCGCTGGACGTGTCACACTGTCAAAACTACGTATTTATATCTTCTGTGTCTATGTGCCTGAATATTAGTGTATTTTCTGCAAATATGGTCCAGTCTTCAATGACGTGTAGTCTCAAACATGGCCCAGTCTTCAATGACGTGACGTCTCAAACATGACCCCGTCTTCAATGACGTGACGTCTCAAACATGACCCCGTCTTCAATGACGTGACGTCTCAAACATGGCCCCGTCTTCAATGACGTGACGTCTCAAACATGGCCCCGTCTTCAATGACGTGACGTCTCAAACATGACCCCGTCTTCAATGACGTGTAGTCTCAAACATGACCCCGTCTTCAATGACGTGACGTCTCAAACATGGCCCCGTCTTCAATGACGTGACGTCTCAAACATGGCCCCGTCTTCAATGACGTGACGTCTCAAACATGACCCCGTCTTCAATGACGTGACGTCTCAAACATGACCCCGTCTTCAATGACGTGAAGTCTGAAACATGACCCCGTCTTCAATGACGTGTAGTCTGAAACATGACCCGTCTTCAATGACGTGACGTCTCAAACATGACCCCTTTCTTCAATGACGTGACGTCTCAAACATGACCCCGTCTTCAATGACGTGTAGTCTCAAACATACCCCTGTCTTCAATGACGTGAGATCTCAAACATGACCCCGTCTTCAATGACTTGAAGTCTCAAACATGACCCCGTCTTCAATGACTTGAAGTCTCAAACATGACCCCGTCTTCAATGACTTGAAGTCTCAAACATGACCCCGTCTTCAATGACTTGAAGTCTCAAACATGACCCCGTCTTCAATGACGGGACGTCTCAAACATGGCCCTGTCTTCAATGACTTGAAGTCTCAAACATGACCCCGTCTTCAATGACTTGAAGTCTCAAACATGACCCCGTCTTCAATGACGTGACGTCTCAAACATGACCCCGTCTTCAATGACGTGAAGTCTCAAACATGACCCCGTCTTCAATGACGTGACGTCTCAAGCAGGACCCCGTCTTCAATGACGTGTAGTCTGAAACATGACCCCGTCTTCAATGACGTGACGTCTCAAACATGACCCCGTCTTCAATGACGTGACGTCTCAAACATGACCCCGTCTTCAATGACGTGTAGTCTGAAACATGACCCCGTCTTCAATGACTTGAAGTCTCAAACATGACCCCGTCTTCAATGACGTGACGTCTCAAGCAGGACCCCGTCTTCAATGACGTGTGGGTTTCAAACATTGTCCTGTATGTCTAATATGAAAAACAATCGTGAAACACTCCATTACCTACTGCTGTTAACTGAATTCATTGAAACAACTCAACTCACAAATAAAACCTATCAACATTTGAAACAGATCACACAAGAAGAAGAAGAAGTATTTTGGTGTTGGTATCTAATTCTGTCTAAACCTACTTGTTTTAATCGCGTCTAAAGATCCTCCAAACCCTCTTATCCTCTTTCAATTACAACCCACACCCTATTAACCCACAACCACCCCCACACTTCCAGTATTGACACATTTGTAGATAAAGAATATAATTATATATTGATAATTCTCAGTCACGTGGTGTATTATCCTTATCTGTTACTGACAGCGAAAGTAATACATTATCCTTGCAAACGTATCAACCAACTTTATGTCCATTCTGTTCCCGCTAATATCCTTATTATTTTTTACAAATCCTTTCTTCGTTTCTGAAGACCAGAGATAAACTTATGTCGACAGATGGGAGAGATAAAAAGAGGTTTAACTAAACGTAAAGTACCCACAGCGTCTTCATTGCCATGAAACCTCTTTGTATCCTGTAGGCTTTTATTCAATACTTTGACTTTTTTAGTAATTTTTCCTCAATTTAACATTCTCATTTCAAAACATAATTTTTTTTTGTGAGGGGAAGGGAGAGAGAGGAGGAAGGTGTAGAATTGGACTTTGCTGCGCAGATTGTTTTTATGATTGCGACAAAAGATTGCGAATTGATTGAATGTGAATTGTATTTCTTTATAGTTGCAATTTATAACCGCTGTATGTGGTGAAGTACGTACATGTTACGTGTGAAGCGGCCCCTACTGGTCATATCTTCTTTATTCTTTGGTGGCACATAGGTACATTACATCTTAAACGGTCTACTGTGTTTTTTAATACTTTTCTTCACTTGAATGTCACTGATGTTAGTCTATAAGGAAGTAGTTAACGCTATGCGCTAGTGACTGCCTGCCGTGGACATTCCGGGATTTGAAGTCAGTTTGTCCAAACATTTTCGATGTGCACTCTGTAACCCGGTTGGGCTACACGATTCCCTGATTCTTTACTTGGTGATATAAATTACAAGTATCTCTGAGGTCGAAATAATGCTCGTTTAAATAGTGAGGTGGGGGACCACTGAAGGTAAGGAAAGCAAGCTTTCATTATACTTTCCCTTATAGTTCCATCATACTTTCCCTTATAGTTCCATTATACTTTCCCTTATAGTTCTATTATACTTTCCCTTATAGTTCTATTATACTTTCCCTTATAGTTCTATTATACTTTCCCTTATAGTTCCATCATACTTTCCCTTATAGTTCCATTATACTTCCCTTATAGTTCTATTATACTTTCCCTTATAGTTCCATCATACTTTCCCTTATAGTTCCATTATACTTTCCCTTATAGTTCCATTATACTTCCCTTATAGTTCCATTATACTTTACCTTATAGTTCCATTATACTTTCCCTTATAGTTCCATTATACTTTACCTTATAGTTCCATTATACTTTCCCTTATAGTTCCATTATACTTCCCTTATAGTTCCATTATACTTTCCCTTATAGTTCTATTATACTTTCCCTTATAGTTCTATTATACTTTCCCTTATAGTTCCATCATACTTTCCCTTATAGTTCTATTATACTTTCCCTTATAGTTCTATTATACTTTCCCTTATAGTTCCATTATACTTTCCCTTATAGTTCCATTATACTTTACCTTATAGTTCCATTATACTTTCCCTTATAGTTCCATTATACTTTCCCTTATAGTTCCATTATACTTCCCTTATAGTTCCATTATACTTTCCCTTATAGTTCCATTATACTTTACCTTATAGTTCCATTATACTTTCCCTTATAGTTCCATTATACTTTACCTTATAGTTCCATTATACTTTCCCTTATAGTTCCATTATACTTCCCTTATAGTTCCATTATACTTTCCCTTATAGTTCTATTATACTTTCCCTTATAGTTCCATTATACTTTCCCTTATAGTTCTATTATACTTTCCCTTATAGTTCCATCATACTTTCCCGTATAGTTCCATTATACTTTCCCTTATAGTTCCATCATACTTTCCCTTATAGTTCCATTATACTTCCCTTATAGTTCCATTATACTTTCCCTTATAGTTCCATCATACTTTCCCTTATAGTTCCATTATACTTTCCCTTATAGTTCCATTATACTTTACCTTATAGTTCCATTATACTTTCCCTTATAGTTCCATTATACTTTCCCTTATAGTTCCATTATACTTTACCTTATAGTTCCATTATACTTTCCCTTATAGTTCCATTATACTTCCCTTATAGTTCCATTATACTTTCCCTTATAGTTCCATTATACTTCCCTTATAGTTCCATTATACTTTCCCTTATAGTTCCATTATACTTCCCTTATAGTTCCATTATACTTTACCTTATAGTTCCATTATACTTTCCCTTATAGTTCCATTATACTTTCCATTATAGTTCCATTATACTTTCCCTTATAGTTCCATTATACTTTCCATTATAGTTCCATTATACTTTCCCTTATAGTTCCATTATACTTTACCTTATAGTTCCATTATACTTTCCCTTATAGTTCCATTATACTTTCCCTTATAGTTCCATCATACTTTCCCTTATAGTTCCATCATACTTTCCCTTATAGTTCTATCATACTTTCCTTATAGTTCTCATTATACTTTCCCTTATAGTTCCATCATACTTTCCCTTATAGTTCTATTATACTTTCCCTTATAGTTCCATTATACTTCCCTTATAGTTCCATTATACTTTCCCTTATAGTTCCATTATACTTCCCTTATAGTTCCATTATACTTTACCTTATAGTTCCATTATACTTTCCCTTATAGTTCCATTATACTTTCCCTTATAGTTCCATTATACTTTCCCTTATAGTTCCATCATACTTTCCCTTATAGTTCCATTATACTTTCCCTTATAGTTCCATTATACTTTCCCTTATAGTTCTATTATACTTTCCCTTATAGTTCCATCATACTTTCCCTTATAGTTCCATTATACTTTCCCTTATAGTTCCATTATACTTCCCTTATAGTTCCATTATACTTTCCCTTATAGTTCTATTATACTTTCCCTTATAGTTCCATTATACTTTCCATTATAGTTCCATTATACTTTCCTTTATAGTTCCATTATACTTTCCCTTATAGTTCCATTATACTTCCCTTATAGTTCCATTATACTTTCCCTTATAGTTCCATCATACTTTCCCTTATAGTTCCATCATACTTTCCTTATAGTTCCATCATACTTTCCTTATAGTTCTATTATACTTTCCTTATAGTTCATCATACTTTTTCCTCTATTTCATAGTTCCATTATACTTTCCCTTATAGTTCCATTATACTTTCCATTCTATTTCTCTAGGTTTCTGTAGTTTTCTCTATTTCCTCTACTACTCCTCTTCTTCTTTTTGCGTTCGTTCTTTACGACCAATTTTAATCACTCTTTGTGATACGTTTAATCTTTGCCAAGAACGTGTATACGTTGCACATTGGTTTGGTAGGCGCCTAAACGCATAAGACTTCTACACGTTTAGGACACATGGATCCGATTTCAGCCAAACCTCCTTAGTCGCCTCTTACGACATGCGTGGCAGGTAACAGTGGTTCTATTCTTTACACTCCAAATTTGGGCCCCGGTAACCACTCGGGCGTCCTCTACTACTAACTATTGGAGATCTTTGGCTATCAAAGTAGTGTCCGTATGTTCTCTATACAAATGTCCAAGTCTTCTGTATCATCATCCTCTATCATGATAGCCAGGGATGTGCGATAAAGTGTTCCTCCACAGCTTCTACTTTGTGGTCTATTCTGTTAAAAACATATTCACACAAATCACGTTAGATATTCATTGTGAGCGTCGGTAGCTCAAGCGGCAGTGAGCTCAATCACAACCCAAGCGTACCTGGTTCAAACCCCACGGTGGGCAGGTTTGGAAGCAAATTCGTTTCCGTGGGATTTTTACAAAGGTAAAAATAGACCTCACCGTTCAGAAAGCAATGGCAAACTTCTGAACGTATAAGTGGTGCCTAGAAAATCAGCGACTCGTTTACTGTGGTTGATGGCTACGTCCTGTAAAGGATATGTCATGATTTTCATTCATTGTGAACGTTCTCTAATGTATATGCGACTCACAGATGCAGCCGTTCTTTCCACTTAAATGTATATATTAAATCTAGCTATAAGCGTACTTAATTATAGAATATATAATATAACGTTCAGTGCGTGTTTGCATTACTTGAAAAATAACCTGTGAAAGTGACAATGTTGGGAAGTAAGGAAAATAAAGGGAACAGACACACACATGCGCGCGTTTGCCGTTTATGTATATGTATATATATATATATATATATATATATATATATATATATATATAAATAGATACCCGCCTGCGCAGCGTGTTCGTAGCGCGTTGGACTGCGGGTGACAAGCCCTCTATGAGTGCGGATTCAATTCCGCGGTCTGGCAAAAAAAAAAACAAATTCCCCAGATTCACAGTGTTCGTGGCACCGAACCGAAGAGTTACGATGTCCATGGCACCGAGCCGAAGAGCTGAAAGCTCAAATGCTTCTGGATCGGAGAATTTTTTTTTTTTTTTTAAATATATATATATATATGTATGTTTGTATGCAGTCATTTTCCAGCACTCGTTATTGTATATAAGTATTACTAGGTGAGGTCTATACGTCATTGAAGTACAAGGCTGGGTTTCCTCTCCAAAATCACTCGGATCGCGTCCTATGCGGAAGATGTGACTGTTGGCATTGATCCCTGATATCAGGGCAGTGGCGGCTCATGATCGTTTTTGGTGGTGGGGCCAGACACACATTTTCGGTAAAATCATGGCTTTGGGTTATGTTATATTTTATTGTATTAAATAATAAATACACGTTACATATTATTTTTGGTGAGGCCCGGTCCCTCTGGCCCTTAATGACGAGCCGCCACTGTATCAGAGTAAGTAAGATCAATTACATATTCTTCTTATCAGAGACGGACGATAAATCGCATATCTCGTGTTCTAATAAAACGAATATTAACGAATCCTTGTTAATGGAAAAATGATAAGACTAGGGCTTGCAAGCACTGTCCATATAACAAATAATTAATATCAATTGAAAATCTACTTTCTAAATATTGTCCCTATTCTAAATTGCACTGAGTACCCTCTCCTCCATTGCAATGGAGTTATTACATTCACATTGAGATCTTCATGTGTAAGGAAAGATCAAAGAGAACGTAGTTATTTACTGAATTGTGTTGCTGATGATCGTATCAATCAATCAATCAATCAATCAATCAATCAATCACTTCATTTTCTTCTTGCTTTCGCCCACTATGAATTCAGTCGTGGTAATGTGTTGTGCTTCTGACTGATTTTTGCGTGAATATCTGCTTTTCTTTTTTATTAGTATCTCCAGTCATGCAAACAGGCGTGTATTCTCTGAGTTCAGGGACAAATCACGCACTCAATCAGTGTTACTTGATGAGATATAACAAGTACAAGATAGACCCTACTTATGTATGCATATATGGCACCAGCAAGGTAATAGAGACACCCATACTGCAAGAGCGTCCAACATACAATGCACAAAGTAAACACATATAACAACGATGTCAGTCCCAGAAAATCTAAGTGGAGATATACACAGACACCAGTTGACCACTAACTACTTTAGAAGTATACAAGTCGATGTCCGTCCACGACAAGCTATATGGATATATACATAGACACCAGTTGACCACTAACTACTTTAGAAGTATACAAGTCTATGTTAATCCAAAACAAGTTATATGGAGATGTACACAGACACCAGTTGACCACTAACTGCTTTAGAAGTATACAAGTCGATGCCAGTCCAAGACAAGCTATATGGAGATATACATAGACACCAGTTGACCAATAACTACTTTAGAAGTATACAAGTCTATGTTAATCCAAAACAAGTTATATGGAGATATACATAGACACCAGTTGACCACTAACTGCTTTAATAGTATACAACTCGACGTCAGTCCAAGACAAGCTATATGACTCGTCGACCTTAAACTGCTGGTACATGTGGCTCCAGAGTTAATTGTGATCTGTCCGGAGTTTGAATACTGAGTTCTGTTGATCTCAAGAGAGACAGTTTCCTGAACGGAATTAAAATGTGAAATTCTCATATCAGTAAATTTGGCTGTAATTTAGATGTGCCTGTCCTACATGTTGTAATGATCTAACGTGGGCGTAATGTACTCACATTCTCCGCGCAGACCATGCACATCAGAAAGAGTGAGTTGACTTGGTTGATAAAAATGAAGGTAAACAAACATATAGGTAAGTAAAGGTTCAAGCCATTGACATCTTTTAAGAAAGAAAACTCCAACTTAGTGTTTAGTGCCCTTGTATTCAGGGGGTGGGGGTGTTGATAAAACCTCAACAGCTTCGTGTTTAACCCCCTTGTGTGTTTAGGTGGGTGCTCTTCTTCTTCTTCTTTGCGTTCGTTCTTTACGACCAATTTTAATCACTCTTTGTGATATATTTGATCTTTGTCAAGAACGTGTATACGTTGCACATTGGTTTAGTAGGCCCCTAAACGCATAGACTTCTACACATTTAGGACATCTGCATCCGATTTCATCCAAACCTCCTTTGTCGCCTCTTACGACATACGTGGCAGGTAACCATGGTTCTATTCTTTACACCCCAAATTTAGCCCCGGTAACCACTCGGGCGCAGATGGGTGCTGATATTACCACAACAGACTAGTGTTTAGCGCCCTTGCATCGCAGGTGGATGCTTGAAAACAGAACACAAGTAAACTTACATCTAAGTAAGTAATTATTTCCCTTTAAGTGAAACTAAATATCAGTGTATGTATCCATTGTTCGATCAAGTTAGCACAGATGTCGACACGAGTCAACAACATTCTGAACGAAATTATCCTATCGATTTCGCAATGATTGTTCATTAACTTCTGGTTTTACTTTCAACTTTCTCAGTATCAATGACACATGATAGTGCTTCAATAAGATCAATAATAATTCATTATCGTTTTTACTTATTATAGATTGTATCGTTATATTATTGATTTTTACAAGCCCACTCATCTTGTGTATAGTCCGTCGAAGTCGGATGGAATGTTTGGTCATATTATTAGTGTAAATAAGGAAGAAGCAAAGCGATTTGTCATCAGATTTGTTACGTCAGAGACACCAGACAAGTTATTCATATTACAATATCAACAGAAAATTTTAAGTCATGAGATATTCAGACTCTGTCGATATCACACCAGACTTTTGATATCACCCCAGACAGGGATATCATCTGTTTAACAAACTAAAGCGAACTTCTGATGTGTCTGACTGCATCACTGATTAAACAACTACACGTTCCCTATTACCAAACTGCTACTGTGTACGACAGCTCACATGTTGCGAACCTTTCTACTATATCTATATTACTGGTTAGCCCTGCTTTTGAGAATGTTGAGAACCTCTCTATTAAATATATGTTATTGGTTAACCCTGCTCTTGTAAATGTTGAGAACCTCTCTACTGTATATTATTGGTTAACCCTACTTTTGTCAATGTTGAGAACCTCTCTACTATATATTATTGGTTAATCCTACTTTTGTCAATGTTGAGAACCTCTCTACCATATATTATTGGTTAACCCTACTTTTGTAAATGTTAAGAACCTCTCTACTGTATATTATTGGTTAACCCTACTTTTGTCAATGTTGAGAACCTCTCTACTGTATATTATTGGTTAACCCTACTTTTGTCAATGTTGAGAACCCCTCTACTGTATATTATTGGTTACCCTACTTTTGTCAATGTTGAGAACCTCTCTACTGTATATTATTGGTTAACCCTACTTTTGTAAATGTTGAGAACCTCTCTACTGTATATTATTGGTTAACTCTACTTTTGTCAATGTTGAGAACCTCTCTACTGTATATTATTGGTTAACCCTACTTTTGTCAATGTCGAGAACCTCTCTACTATATATTATTGGTTAACCCTACTTTTGTCAATGTTGAGAACCTCTCTACTATATATTATTGGTTAACCCTACTCTTGTAAATGTCGAGAACCTCTCTACCATATATTATTGGTTAACCCTGTCCATGTAAAAGAAGTCACACCAGTTTCTCATATTCAGAAAGAAATGACTATTCAAATGTGTCCTCGACGACCCTGCGAGATGCGGCGCTGAATATACGAGATTCACCCGCATTGGTTTAGTTTCTTCATTCCAGAATAGATTAGTGGTAAAACCGGATTGCAAGTTGCAAGCGGGAACCACGGGAAGAAAAGGAAGAATGGAGGCCCATATAAAGAAATACTAACCAGATATGAATCAGTAGTTCCCACACAGGACAGTGTATAACATCACACAAACGGTGAATATCCAAAGAGTTGCTAATGCCTGGATTAAACTAAGACGTATTTTGCAAAGTTATTCTCATTTATCTGTGCCTTAACCGTCTCCATTTTTATTTCCCCACTACACCCTCCTACTCATTAGATCGTTCTAGAAAGGATGGTATGCTAAATAGATACAGATAGTAGCAAATGTTTGTAAAGATGGCCTGTAGTTATTTTTAACCCGCTATGAACTCGGTGTAGTCATTGCGACTTATATTTTGAACTTAATTTTGTGCGAAGGCAGGGCAGTGCTATGATACAGAGAGGCGGCCGCATCAGGCAGTTCCGTACGAGGGTGGAATAAGCAGTGAAATCGCCCGAGTGGTTACCGGGGCCCAAATTTGGGGTGTAAAGAATAGAACCACTGTTACCTGCCCGCATGTCGTAAGAGGCGACTAAGGAGGTTTGGCTGAAATCGGATGCATGTGTCCTGAACATGTATACGTCTATCCGTTTAGGAGCCTACCAAACCAATGTGCATCGTATACACGTTCTTGGCAAAGATCAAACATATCACAAAAAGTGATTTAAATTGGTCGTAAGGAATGAACGCAAAGAAGAAGAAGAAGAAGCAGTGAAATCAAAATACACTTTGAATTATTCAATAATTAAAAATCTTTACGCAACGCTTTTCTATATTGTTCTATGTTATTTCCATATTGATGTATACGATTTATGTTTGATACATTCAAGGGGCGACATTTCGAAGACTTGCATCACACTGAGAAAATATACCTCACGGCCCTGTATGAAGGAGAGCCGCTGTAGCGTAGTTGTTAGTGAACTCGCTTCGCAAGGCTGGTGGTCTGGGTTCAGCTCCCGCAATACGAGTGGAATTTTTCCCGACTCACAGCCTCAACTGGGTACCAGACATGCTCTGGGAAACTAAAGGCGGCCGGCGTGATGCTGACCACATCACCCATTGTGTGCCGACTGTCAATGAAAATACAGGCCTAACACTGTATTGACCTATATACCACGAGGTATGAAAGGGTTCCTTTTTTTTTTTTTACCTGTGTGAAGGATTGCTTTCCTTATTATTAGTGTCTCTTACATTCAGACGAGCTTTATTTCTTCTTCTTTCTCTGCCTCTTTTCCCTTTCATACTCGCACTGGTAATTGCAAGATACAATCCAGAGAATTAAATTGCGTTGTGTCGTAGTTTTTGTCATGAGCTGTGATATCTACACCTTTCAATCAGACTAACTCATAAACTTTTTGTGCACCCGTTAGCTTCTCCTCTTCGATCTACAAAACTTAGCCAGACATCTTGGAAGTTATCTGTTTCCGCGGCCGCCACGAGGGTGTGTAGCTGAGTCTTGGTCAGGTTTGTTATTATACTGACGTTAGCAGTCAACTACCAGTCACTTACTGCTACAAGCCCATGCAGATTGCGTGTAGGTAGTCCCCCTGACGGAAGACTTAGCGTCTAACCACAAGACTTACTCCGAATTCAAAAGTACTTCTAATTTAGATACCAAAGGAAGGAATCCGGGTTTCCTGCAAACCAACCACATACCATATGTACACCGACAAATTTTGGTACAGCTGGTCTCGAAACCCTTAATTTCCATAGCAAGTGGTCCCAAATGTTATGTTGTTTGTTTGTTTGTTTGTTTCTATCCAGAAGCACTTCAGCTTTCAGATCTTCAGCTCGGTGCCATGGACATCGTAACCCTTCGGTTTGATACCACGAACACCGTAAATCTCGAGAACCTGTGGCTTTTCAGCCAGCCCGCGGAATTGAACCGCACTCACATGTGACTTGTCCTAATGTTATCAACTTCACTACCGACGCCCCTGGAATAGGTATAAAACTTTACTTTTTGTTGGAAGATTTCTATCTGACAAGAATGTTTTCAGATTTCTTCCTCAATTATATTTAGATAACTTTTTCTACTTCTTGCTCTCGTCCGATATGAATTCAGGCGTAGTCAGTGCAACTGGTGTGACACTTCTGACTGATTTTTGCGTGAACGTATACTTTCCTGTTCAATCTATCCCTACTTTCTTGTCTCTACCCTTTAACTCTTCTTCTTCTTCTTCTTTGCGTTCGTTCTTTACGACCAATTTTAATCACTCTTTGTGATATGTTTGATCTTTGTCAAGAACGCGTATACGTTGCACATTGGTTTGGTAGGCCACTAAACGCATAGACTTCTACACGTTTAGGACACGTGCATCCGATTTCAGCCAAATCTCCTTAGTCGCCTCTTACATGCGTGGCAGGTAACAGTGGTTCTATTCTTTACACCCCAAATTTAGGCCCGGTAACCACTCGGGCAAACCCTTTAACTGTATTGGTATGTTCATGTTTCATTGATGCTGTGCTACACAGCATCGCAATTAACTCAATAAAATTCCATAAAATCTACCATGTACAAAAATAATAACAAAAATATATGTAACTATTGTAGCCAGTTGCTGAACTACTTTGTTGACCGGTCCAACAATGAAAGTAATATTGTTCTTATTATATGCCACCTTTTGAAAACTTTCCTTCCCATCTTGCCTCATTTGCTTCTAACAGAACCTGTTATTAATATCCTTTTCTACTGAAATTGTTTATCCTACACAAAAGTTTGTTCATTTCTTTTGAACTCTTTTGACTATACGATCGTCATATTGTGATCAAAATGGCATATTTCTTCCGCAACTCTGGTTTGTTTGTTCCGATTTCCACCTAGTTTTATTGTTGATGTTTCCCGTGTGTTCAGAGTTTACCTTCTGTTGAAATTACTTGGTTGATATATGAAATGATATTTTCCATATTGCGCGCGTTATAACCGTTACCTCCGCTCAAAATATTACCAATTCTAACTGATTTTGTCATACAGAGTTAATGGCGTTGTGATAAGTGGCGCTGTTGGTCGGCTTTGATGCCTATTTCAGCTTGATCTTGACTTTTTTTTTAATCCAGGGGGTAATCCTTCATGAATTCAATGGAATATGTACTCGGAGTCGTGATAGTTGTACGCTCGTATCTATTCAATTTGAATCTTCTTCGGGGGGAAAAATATCACAAACAAAGAGAAAGATACTTCCGTTTCTGATGTGCTCTGTGGGTGATTTGAAGCGAAGCAAATAGTTCATTGAAGCTATTGTTGTTTTGTGCTTTTTGTTCTTCGTTTGCCATGTAAAGAAAGTTTGTTAGGTTGAGTTGTAGTCTATTATAGAGCTGAGGAATGTCTGTTTTTTGTGTCTCTTTTCTTAAAGGAATTTTACAGCTTCTTCTTCAAACACTCTACACCGACCAATTGTCAACCACTCTGTGTGATTTGTATGTGATCTGAGCCTAAGAGCGATTTATTTTCTGCCAGTTATGCGCCTACAAGTAGGCCAGCACATCCGATTTCTGCGCTGCTTTTTATTTACTAAAGTAGCATCCTAGGGCCTACATTAGTCACCTCTTACGACATGTATTGTAGGTCGCAGTGGTACTATTCTTTGCTTCCTTGCGGGACCCGGCACCACACGGGCGGAAAGGCATTTTTAAAATTCAGGTTTGTCATCTCTACAACAATTATTCGTTTAACCAGACTGCACTTATTCAGCCTATTATCGTGGTCATAACTTGAACGGGAAGTAAGATACGTTTCAGATTTGGTTGTGCAAGCTCATCTGATTCATTACACGTTAGAGCATGAAACATGTTATAAAACTAGAAGATGTCACATGGAGGTTAATTCACGGAGGAAGCTTTAGACAAATGGAGACTTACTTGCGGAGAAAGAGTTGGACAAATGGAGACTTACTTGCGGAGAAAGAGTTGGACAAATGGAGACTAAGTTACGGAGAAAGTATAGAACAAATGGAAGCAATTCTTGGAGAAAACGTAGAACAAATGGAGACCACCTCACAGAGAAAGCATATGTGTTTTAGCTTACAAGTTTGGTCAACCACTATAAAAGAGAGAGAGAAAGAGAGAGAGACGGAAATATGTTGGGCATGTTCTGAGAAGAAATGATCAAAGAATAGCAAAGCCGCCATTAAAGGGGAAGATGAAGTGTTGGACAAATATTTCAGAAAGATTTGATGCCACAGGAAAACCCTGAAACGAACGTTACTGAGAAAGACGGGAAATATCAGATTCAATTCCAAAGAAGATATTGCGAGCGAGTTGCCCAGGATAGAGAGAGATGGAGAAATTCCTTGCAGGTCCTATGTAACATCTAACGGTACTAGAGGAGGAATATATATATATATATATATGCGCGTGGAATTTTTTCCCGACCACGACGGCTCTCAGGTCGACCCAGCCTCAACTGGGTACCAGACATGCTCTGGGAAAGTAAAGGCGGCCGGCGTGATGCTGACCACACCACCCATCGTGTGCCGACGGTCAATGAAAAATACAGGCCTAACACTGTATTGACCTATATACCACGAGGTATGAACGGGTTCATTTACCTTTATATAGATATATATAATACATTGACTATATAGATGTAAAAGTCATTATTTGTTCAAGTATAAACTCAAGATGAGATAACTCAACTGTATCTATTACAGGTTGAGCCTTCTTTTTTAACTGTCAATCACATGTGTCAAGAAATGGATCTGACATTGTAAGGGTCTTATATTTCACGCACTTGAATGATGCGATATCAGCTTCGTGATAACTATCTACAAAGTCTAGATTTAACTATCATCATTACGTAGCATATCCCTTGTTTAACGTCGCTTTCATAGCAGCCTGCCTGAAAGACTCTTGTCTCTAGCTAGTTCTCCCACCTCTACTAACGTCATGTAAATGGCCATTGCATGGCCATTTGAGTTGTTCGTATGTGTCGATTCCTCCCCGCCAATAATGGCTGACACATTCCGTTTCTGAGGACATCTTTTTTTGAGGTTGTTCTCTAGACAGTTGCAGTCCCCTGCTGACGAGATCTGTCTTCCCGGGTTTGTCTGGAGTCGTCCTACTCTAGATGACTTCAGCCTTCTGTTGCCGGGCTCACCAACCCAGGCTTTTTTGCAGGGTGTGCCCCCTGGACACTGTAGTTTAATCCCTTATGCTTAAGGGAAAGTGTCATAGAAGTAGAAGACAAGACAAGAAAAAGGATGTCCTCCTCAAGAGAGAGAGAGGACAAGTGCTATTTGTCCCATAGCTGGGGATGGGTTGGTTGCAGCCAGAGCATTTACCACTCGCCGGTGGGTTCTGCACTGTCACCTTATGAGGCCCCATCCTGCTCCCGCCTTTTGGTCTGGCCTTTCACCTTCAGTCTGTTCGGCTTGGTTAGACCTGCCAGGAGTTAGACTCCGCCGACATAGCCTGAAGGATCCTAAAGGCACACAAACCCTCCAACCACGATAAGGTAGGCTAATATGGAGGAAATGAAAAATACCTTTTTTGTTTTACAGAGTTTATGATGTGGTATCAGTTGCATGCAATATTTTCTTCTTCGAACCGTTCATATCGATCACTTGTTAAATCACTCTTTATGATTTGTATTTGCCCGCGTGCCCAGCGTGTACGTAGCGCGTTGGACTACGGGTGACTAGTCCTCTGTAAGTGCGGGTTCAACTCCGCGGACTGGCAGAAAAGCTACAGTTTCCCAGATTTACGGTGTTCATGGCACCGAGCCGAAGGGTTACGATGTCCATGACACAGAGCCGAAGAGCTATCAACTCAAGTGCTTCTGGATCGGGAAAAAAAAATGATTTGTATATGATCTAACCCTAATAGCGATTGTATTATGTGTATTTTTTTTTTTTTTTTTTTTCCGATCCAGAAGCATTTGAGCTATCAGCTCTTCGGCTCGGTGCCATGGACATCGTAGTCCTTCGGTTCGGTGCCACGAATACCGTTAATCTGGTAAACCTGCGGCTTTTCTGCCAGCCCGCGGAATTGAACTTGCGCTCACAGGGAGCTTGTCACCCGTAGTCCAACGCACTACGAACACGCTGTGCAGACGGTCGTTGTGTCAGTTAAGCACCTACAAGTAGGCCAGCACATTCGATTTCTGTGACGTTTTTTTATTTACTAAGATAGCTTCCCTAGACCCCTACCGCAGTCGCCTCTTACGACATGCCTTGTAGGTGGCAGTGTTACTATTCTTTACTTCCCTTGCAAACCCCGACCACACACTAACGGTGTGGGATATAACTTGTCAGTTCTAACGTTTGTGAGGGCCCTCCTACACCTATGCTCCTTAAAAATTTTATGTCATTCTAAAAGGATGTTACGGTTAACCAGATCAACAGTATTATCTTCACCTCTGTTTACTGTTTTCAAAAATAAGTCATATGTCACTCAGTCATAAATCCTAAAAAAAGATTGTGGCGCAAACATTTTATTAAAAAAAACCTGTTTAGCTTTGAGTCAAGAAGTTTTAACCCTGTCAGGTGGTAGGTTTCTGTTTTTTCCGAGCTTCTTAAAATAACATGTGGACCGAATAATGGGGACATATCGAAGATACCGTGAATGGGTAGTATAATTTTTGTTCTCTTAGATCTTGTCGGTGCTCTCATGAACGGGAGTGACACACTAATTGGTGGATTTCCATCGAGAGATTTGATGTTCCGCTTCTAAACTTTCATAATATCATACCATCGCTAGTTGACTTTAGTTGTAAAAATGTATGTTATATAGATGTTAATAGATGTCATGGGAACACGCCTTCATTTTATGACATTTTTTATACGTTAATTTAGAACTTTATACATCTTTTCTCTTCCTATTTAAAGACTTTAAGAGCAGATTAAACAAGATCTTTGCTGATGAATCTCTATATTCATCTCTCTCTCTCTCTTTCTCTCGCTCTTCCTATATAGATGGGTTTCCGTTTACTGGGTTCGTTGTTGTATCTGACTCCTATTTGATGCTTCGGAAGATCCAAAATAGCAGGCTGTTGTATTAGTGGAGGTCGTCTACTGAAGTTTCTAACCTCCAGAGACTTATGTGGATCTATTGTGCTGGGCATGCAGGTGTTTGCGACAATGGGAGAGCGGATAGAATTGCATCAATAGCATTATCGGGGAGTTGAGAATAAATAAGGAGAATGTTCTTTGGTCTCTTCACGATTGCTTGTTGGATGAAGACACTAAAATAGATGTTGAATCGATCCATCGATTTAATAACGTTACCCCTTGTACAAGTTTTTTACCCCGGTCCAGAAGCACTTAAGCTTTCAGCTCTTTGACTCGGTGCCATGGATACCGTAACCCTTCTGTTCGGTGCCACAATCACCGTAAATCACCGGAGCACCTGCGGCTTTTCTGCCAACTTGCAGAATTGAACTGCACTCGCAGGGGGCTTTTCACTCGTAGTCCAACGCGCTACGAACACGCTGGGCAGGCGGGCACCGGTTGTACAAGTAGAGGAGGATGCCTGAAGAGGCAGAGTGAGGAGTGTGTTTAACCACAACCAATTATAAACTTATATGGCCTGAGGACTCGGGGTCTGAGGTAAAAATTATGGGAAATCAGACCGCAACCTTTCACTTGACTTCGCATTCCAGTATTGTTGTATATAGACGAATTCATTTTAAAATCAACAGAAGATGCAAAATCAAAGTTATATTATGCAACAAGTTAAGTTTAACAATAAGGAATAACAATATTATTATTCCCCCAATAAATAACCATAGACTCACAGAATTGAGTAAAAGTGTGAAAAAGCTTGCAGTGTTCTATCAAACATATACAAATTCCAGCCCCCAACTGAAACTAGGTCAGGGTTTTTCCGGTCAGTTATGAGGCCCAGTATAGAGTTGGTTGTGGTTTAACCAACGAACTACGTGAAACATCTGAATGCATAAACATCTTCTTGTTCTTTTGTCGTCACACTGCTACCGGGTTGTTGCCCAGTGTCGTGGTTTTCTGTTTTTGTCTTGCGCTATTCTGGTGACTTGGGTGATTGTTATTTTGCTTTTCACACGATTCTGCTATGCCATCTAACCATCTATTTTCGTGGTCTTCCTCTTGCCTTCTTTCCCAATGTTCTGTTGTAGAAGACTCGGTATCCTGTGGAGTGTTTATGCATAAACTTCGACATCTGTAAATGCGAATTCTAGCGATGATGATGATGAATATATTGGTGATTTAAAATATCACAATCATAATGATAATGGCTATGAAATAATATATAACGCTAAAGTACACGCTACCTGACCTATCTCTAGCAACCACCACACCACACTCTTGTTTACCATTATCCCTTGCACATTTACCGCCACAGTAATCGTTACCGTTTCCGGCATTTAACTCTGTCACGTGATGTCAATCTCTACCCGGCATCTCTGATGAACCCAAAGATTCACTTTCTTGTGACCGTCCGATTCATCAGATCAATACAGATGTTTGCAATTGACACACGCCTCTCAGGCTTGGCATGAGAAAGCATTTAATACTGTTTATTAAAATGGCCGCTGGAGATTCCTAAGTGAACCTTGAAGTTCTGTGAGGCGGTAGAAGTCACACTTGGAGACAGTAGTTTTATCGTTTAAGATAATTGTGTGAATGTTGGGTACAGATTTCATTCTGAAACAGATTAGGCATAGCTGGATTCTCCACAAGTTTGGCCAACACGCATTCTTCTTCTTCTGCGAACGCTCCATATCAACCCCTTGTTAAACCACTCTTTACGATTTGTATGTGAACTGAGCCTAAGAGCGATTGTACGTTGTGTGCCTACAAGTATGCACATCCGATTTCTACGACACTTTTTATTTACTAGGATAGCTTCCCTAAGTCCTTACCTCAGTCGACTCTTACGACATGCCTTATAGGTCGCGGTGTTACTATTCTTTGCTATCCTTGCTGACCCCAACAATACACTGACGCTCTCCGTTATATTATTCTTGTGTACGAGCTGATGTTTCAAGTGCGTTTGGTTTTTCTCTTTTATCTGATCGTATAGTCATGGCTACCATCATTCAGGTGGGGGAGTTGCTGACGCTAGGGTGAAGTGATTAAGCAGTTTGTTTTGTGTCTGAGTTCAATCCGAACTTTTCCTCGGTTCACAAGTACAATTTTCCAATCTGTTAAAATTGTTGCGAGAGCTACGGAGTTAATACTTTGTGAAATACTATCGGCAGGAGAAGTGCCATTTCTACGGAGAGTGACCGTGCCATTTCTACGGAGAGTGACAGTGCCATATGGAGAAAACCAGTCACAATTAAACAATACCTCATTTAATACCTCATTTGCGCGCGAGTGTGACGGGGGACACTGACAAAAAGGAATGCATGTCTTCCAGCAAAAATCGGTAAGAAGCGCCATACAAGGTGCTCTGTCTGACTACGTCTGAATTCACACAAAGAGGAGAAAACATCTTTTTGTTATGATTGACAATCGGATTGATTAATGAATTGAATAGGTATTATCTTCACATTGAAGGTCGGCTGTGATGAATCTACATGTCCTATCAAAATGTAGCTACCGAGTTCGTGCTTTATGCAACACTTTCAGCAGACAGTATACAATTTCTGTCGATAGGGACGGAGCCATATGGGTAAACTCGGGGTAATGAAGTAAACCCTTCACCTTTAGACCCGTCTACGCCTCTGAACTAATAACAAATGTGTAACTCTCAGCTGTACCTACCAGGTTGTTCATTAAGATGTTTGATCTTCATTTCCCTTTGTTGTATGTTTCCATCACACATAAATGTCTGGCACAGATGTGGTATTGGCCTAGCCAGAAAACTGAAGGTATATCGAGCTGTCGTGCTCCCAGTCCTTCTTCACTCATGCGAAACTTGGACTGTATATCAGAGACACGCAAGGAAGCTAAACCACTTTCACACAGTCTGCCTTAGAAAAATAATGAACATCAAATGGCAGGATATGATCCAAGATACAGAGATCCTAAAAGAGCTGCTCTCCCCAACATCTACACAATCTTGATGCAATCCCAGACAAGATGGGCAGGACATGTGGCTCGAATGCCAAATTGCAGAATACCCAAACGACTCTTTTATGGTGAGCTGCATAGCGCTAAACGCTCACAGGGGGGCCAGAAAAAGCGATTCAAAGATATACTCAACAACTGGGAGAATGCTGCTCAAGACAGATCAGCCTGGCGCACACTTCTTCGACACGGTTCCTCGACCTGCGAGGCATGTAGAACAGCACGGATGGAACAAAAACGTCAAAATAGAAAGGCAGTAAAACTTCCCACAAGTGCAAGTATACCTTGCCCACACTGTACAAGAACATTTCAAGCCCGTATCGGGCTCACTAGTCATCTATGCACACACAGACAAACATAACGCAACTACATTCCCTTGGATGATAATTTGTGTGGTCATTATCACCCGTGATGGACGAGCATCATGTCTACTTCCTTTCTCAAATTAAGAGTTCGTTGTATGTTGCAACTTCGATTTTTTTATTGATAGATTTAGTGATTGATTGAGTGATTGATTGATTGAGTGATTGATTCATTGATTGGGTGATAGATTTAGTGATTGATTGAAAGGACCATCATCATTACCCTTCGGTGAGTAACCATGCGTACTCCAATATTTTTCTTGCACCGAACGATCTCATCGATAGTGCACGAACTCCGTAGCACCAGCGAGAGTCCCCGATGTAATTTACAACATGGTCAAAATATTTTGCAAGAATTATTTTTCTAATTTTCCAATGAATTTTGCCGAACAACGACTTTCCAACTTGCTATTCTCGATTTTGAATTGGCAATTGTTCTTTTAGATGGTCAACTTGAAGATGGGCCCTACGTTTTATCGTCCGTCTCCGATAGGACAATGAAGATCCTCACGTGATACGATCCTTGGCCACTTCTTGTCAAAACTCTGGGCACATGTAACTTGTTTTATCACAGATTCTTAAACCTGATGTTACTTGTTTATATCTTACCTCTTGACATACCTTATCTTCTCATTGAAAGGTATCATTAAAGAAGCGGCTGTTTTTAATACGAAATACATAGTGATATCATCACAGACCGCCCTGTCTAGACAACTTGTATGCATGCTTGAAATGCCAGTTCGTGAGCATGCAGCCTGGCGGTGTATGCATACTTTGGTCAGATCTGGTATAATCCAGACACCGAATTTGATTTTCCCCTCTCTTTCTTTAAGACATTCGTTATTTCCAGTGGCGGCTCGTCATTAAGGACTATTGGGCCGGGCCCACCAAAAATAAAATGTAACGTGTACTTATTACTTTATAAATTAAAATATAACCTAAACCCAAAACCATGATTTTTCCGAAAATTTGTGTCTAGCCCCACCAACAAAAATGAGCACGAGCCGCCACTGGTTATTTCCTCATCAGGTGCCGTGCCGGCTGTCGTAGGCGATCATGTATTTCCACAAATATCTGTTTTTGGTGTTAGCTATCATCTCAGATGTTGATTCTCTACTGTGCCATGAAGTCTGGCTATCCAAAATTTTCTCTCTGTCTTCATCTGTCTCGTCTTCTCCCTTATCACATGCACGAAACATGAGGACTGCCTCTTTCTTATATTGATGATAAGCTTTCTCTGTGTCTTGATCTCATTCATCACTTCAACACTCGTTACTTAAGATATATATATATATATATATATATATATATATATATATATATATATATATATATATATATATGTTATGTTATGTTATGCGATCGACGTCATGGCAAATTGGGCATTCCCATGCATGCTCTGTCCTCCGCTGCAGCAGCCATCCCAAATTCCATTTGCTCACCGTACCCAAGAGAAGTTGATTACTATATCTTCTCTCACTACCACGAAGACGACACTGTCTGGCATGTCCAAACTTAACGTCTAATTCTCGAACTCGTTCCAGTGTCTGAGACTTGCCCATGTCACATATTTAAGAGCGTACCGCATTGATGATATCGGCTCTGTCCATACTTCTGCCCACTTGAGTCGGGGCACTGTTTGCAAGAAAGTCAGCACGCTCGTTACCCTGCACTCCAGCATGTCCAGGTGTGTACAGCCAAGTCATTTTCTTGAGATGTGATCTCCGAATGCTGTCCACCCATTCCACGCGCAGACTTCCAGATTCCCCGATATATATATAGAGGTCTCTGTTGCGTAGAGGTTAGGTGCTGGTCTCTCGTGCTAAATGTACCAGTTCGATCCCTCAAGGAGTCATCTGGATGTTTTTCCACACATCCCTGATCTCAGTGTAGGTGAGATCGAGTTCCTAGTCCTATCAGAGACGGACGATAAAACGTAGGTCTCGTGTTCAATTTAAACACGTAAAAGAACCCTTGGCAGTTCAAAATCGAGAAGAGCAGGATGAAACGCTTCCTTCAAAAATATCTTCAAAATTACATCGGGGACCCTCGCCGGTGTTATGGAGCTCGTGCACTGTGCTGATATCTTCCGGTGTAAAAAAGATATGAGAGCACACATGGTTACTCACCGAAGTGCAATGATAGTGGTCCAATCAATCAATCTATTTAGAATATGAGAAACTCGTCACTTATCCTTTACATACCACGGGGAAGAAGCATTCACAGTGTAACTAATGGTTTCAACATTATGACTGCACAGGTGGGACATCAGGCCTATGAGAGATAAATTACGAAGGATTATTAATGTTGCAAAATTCTGCTCGGGAGAAGCTATTTTATGATAATCACCCAAGCCACCAGAACAGCGCAAGACAGAAACAGAAAAACGACACTGGGCAACAACCCGGTAGCAGTGTGACAACACTGGGCAACAATCCGGTAGCAGTGTGACGACACTGGGCAACAACCCGGTAGCAGTGTGATGACACAAGACTAAGATCCTTTACATGACGTAGCCATGAACCACAGTAAACGAGTCGTCGATTTTCTAACCACCATTTATACGTTTGCCATGAACGGTGAGATATATTTTTGTGGCTTGATAAAATCATACGGAAACTAATTTGCTTTCAAACTACCCGCCGCGGGGTTTGAACCAGGTCCTCTTGGGTTGTGATCGAGCTCACTGCCGCTAAACTACAGACTCCCATCGTATTATACTTAAGATAAACATTCGTTAATTTTGTTCATAGTTCGTTTCCTACCGTTATACGTTACATAGAGCCTGAATTTCTCCATACCGCTCTATCCTGGGCAGCTCACTCAATCTTCTCCATGGAGGTCGATATTTCTACCACTCTCAGCAAAGTTCGTTTCAGGGTCTCCTTAGGTCGTCTTCTTTCTTGAACCCTTTGCATCCCACTTCAATGCCCTCTTTGATATTCTTTGATCTTTCTTCTCAATGTGTGTCCAACACATCTCCATCTTCTCCTTCTTATACGAATGTAATATTTATATTTAATAAATGTAGAATTCGTTCTTTCATATATACTCTACATTCGTTATTTTTTAGTATCGTTTTTCACACTAAACCATCATTTATTACCTTACTTGTATCTTGTACCCTTGCTCGATAAAGGTCTTTTGTTAGAAACGTCTATTGAATATGTTATTCTACCTTGTAAAACTACCTTACTTTGTGATGTTATCTTGGACCACAAATTGTATTATTGTGGACAAGTCGTATTCAAACCTCGCGCTCTTAAAATAACCTTAAATAAACCTAGCAATTTAATTATTCCTGATTCAGTGTGACCAAAACCTTGCAACCTTCAGACCATAAGTAGCCATCTTCGTCTGACCTGTTCCGGACCAACACCGCTAGCTGCAAGCTAGATCTTCCATTTACTTTGATCTTCCATCTGCAGAATAATTATTCCAATTCGCTACATTCTTTAAGCGTGTTTCGCCTCAATGCTGTGGTCCGACTCTTATTGATGTATTGAAATTTCCCTTACAGTCCTCTTATTTAGCGTAGACTTAGTTCTCATATCAAAGGTGTCCTTTGAAGTTTGTCCATTCGGAAGTCAGGTAGCTGGGAATGTTGTTTTTCTTCAGTCGAGCATCAATCGGTTATTAAAAAAGATTGAACTATTTGGATAACTTGAACTCGATATCATCGCCAGCGCCTGTGTATAATTACGTTCCTCTCTCTCTGTTTCTCTCTCTCTCTCTCTCTCTCTTTCTCTCTGGTTCCTTCTCCACCAGTCTCTCTATTTCTCTACCCCCATTTTTGTCTCAAAACTCCTTCCTCCTCTTCATCTCCATATCTCTTCCTCTGTCGATCTCCCCTCCGTCTCTTCTCTGCCAGTCTCTCTATTTCTCTAACACCATTTTTGTCTCAAACTCCTTCTTCCTCTTCATCTCCATATCTCTTCCTCTGTCGATCTCTCCCCCTCCGTCTCTTCTCTGCCAGTCTCTCTATTTCTCTAACACCATTTAAGTCTCACACTCCCCCCTTCTGTTCTTCTATATATCTCTTCCTCTCTGTCCATCCCTCTCTCTCTCTCTCTCTCTCTCTCCCGTCTCTTCTCTGCCAGTCTCTATATTTCTCTAACACCATTTAAGTCTCACACTCCCCCCTCCTGTTCATCTATATATCTCTTCCTCTCTGTCGCTCGCTAACTCTCTCCTTCTGTCTCTCTGTTTCTCTTTCAATTTCAAGTCGCTCTCTCTCTCTTTTGTAACTATCCCTACCATCCTGTTGTTCTTATGTTTACTACGTTTTTGTCTCTTTCTTATTAGCTAGGACTTTGATTTTACGTCTAATATCACATACGATATTTTCTCTGACTATAAGTGTCTCCAAAACAGTTGTACTATGTCAGGGAGGTAACACAGCAAATATTACTTTACATGGTAACCATCTAACACCAGTTCCAAAATTGTGCTATCTCGGGTCCATGGTCACTGCCATCTTTTCCCTTGATGAAGAAATCAACGCTCGTGTAGGGAGTGCGGCTACTACATTCGGCAAACTATCAAAGCGAGCGTGGGACAACACAAAACTGACATTGCAGACGAAGATTCAAATATATCGAGCCTGTGTAATTAGTTCTTTACTATATGGCTCAGAAACATGGACAGCCTACTCAAGACACGAGATGAGACTTAACATCTTTCACCTTCGATGTCTCCGCAAGATTATGAACATCAGGTGGTACGACAAGATAACCAACTCTGCAGTACTGCAACGTGCAAACCTGCCTTCCATCATGGGCATGCTCAGCAGTAGACGACTAAGATGGTTGGGGCATGTGAGAAGAATGGAAACTTATCACATACCAAAACAAATGTTGTTCTGTGAACTTTCGGAGGAGAAGAGGCACCAGGGCAGACCACTGCTCAGATATAAAGATGTCTGCAAAGCCTCAATGAAAACTTTTCTATAGGTCCCAGCACATGGGAAGGACTAGCTGATGACAGAGTTGTGTGGAAAGCCAAATTACGAAAGGGCGCAGAGTCTTTTGAGAAGAGACTTATGTATGAGCTGAACGACAAGAGAGAAAAGCGAAAACTCAGAAGTTGTCACAGTAAAACACTTGCCAATTGACCGTCTGTAAAGTTGTCACAGTAAAACACTTGCCAATTGACCGTCTGTAAAGTTGTCACAGTAAAACACTTGCCAATTGACCGTCTGTAAAGTTGTCACAGTAAAACACTTGCCAATTGACCGTCTGTAAAGTTGTCACAGTAAAACACTTGCCTATTGACCGTCTGTAAAGTTGTCACAGTAAAACACTTGCCTATTGACCGTCTGTAAAGTTGTCACAGTAAAACACTTGCCTATTGACCGTCTGTAAAGTTGTCACAGTAAAACACTTGCCAATTGACCGTCTGTAAAGTTGTCACAGTAAAACACTTGCCTATTGACCGTCTGTAAAGTTGTCACAGTAAAACACTTGCCTATTGACCGTCTGTAAAGTTGTCACAGTAAAACACTTGCCTATTGACCGTCTGTAAAGTTGTCACAGTAAAACACTTGCCTATTGGCCGTCTGTAAAGTTGTCACAGTAAAACACTTGCCTATTGACCGTCTGTAAAGTTGTCACAGTAAAACACTTGCCTATTGACCGTCTGTAAAGTTGTCACAGTAAAACACTTGCCTATTGACCGTCTGTAAAGTTGTCACAGTAAAACACTTGCCTATTGGCCGTCTGTAAAGTTGTCACAGTAAAACACTTGCCTATTGACCGTCTGTAAAGTTGTCACAGTAAAACACTTGCCTATTGACCGTCTGTAAAGTTGTCACAGTAAAACACTTGCCTATTGACCGTCTGTAAAGTTGTCACAGTAAAACACTTGCCTATTGGCCGTCTGTAAAGTTGTCACAGTAAAACACTTGCCTATTGGCCGTCTGTAAAGTTGTCACAGTAAAACACTTGCCTATTGGCCGTCTGTAAAGTTGTCACAGTAAAACACTTGCCTATTGACCGTCTGTAAAGTTGTCACAGTAAAACACTTGCCTATTGACCGTCTGTAAAGTTGTCACAGTAAAACACTTGCCTATTGACCGTCTGTAAAGTTGTCACAGTAAAACACTTGCCTATTGACCGTCTGTAAAGTTGTCACAGTAAAACACTTGCCTATTGACCGTCTGTAAAGTTGTCACAGTAAAACACTTGCCTATTGACCGTCTGTAAAGTTGTCACAGTAAAACACTTGCCTATTGACCGTCTGTAAAGTTGTCACAGTAAAACACTTGCCTATTGACCGTCTGTAAAGATGAAAAAGGCCATATATATCACATACGACAGTGGCACAGAATTTTCACACAATCTTTGGAGTAGTTTGGACTCTTATTCTTTTACTGCTTCTGTGGCTGTTTCCTTTCTTTTAACTGTGGGGTCGCCGGCCGTACCATATTACCCACATTTTTACGATATGCGATCAGTGCCGGATTAGGCTAGCGCGGGCCCGTAGCAAATTTTAGCGCGGGGCCCTAGGTTTTGTATGATAATAAAATAAAACACAACCTTTACAAACAAACTTGTCTCGATTTAATGTGAGCAAATTTAGAGATAATACTAGACAAATCAATTTCTCTAAGTAAATTACATTCAATGTTCATTAAGGTGAGGTTATTTAGACGATCTTGTCCCATCATGTTCCTTAACTCACTTTTTGTACGCTTTAATGTTGAAAAAGAACGTTCTCCTCTGCAGTTAGAAATCATTAAAGACAAATAAATTCGTAAGACTATTTCTACATTTGGGAAACACGACTCTAATGAATTTTTCATTATAAGTTTATAAAATTGCAGTTCAAGAGCCTCATGTTTTTCGTTGCTAATAGCAGCAGCTACATTAGTTTTTAGAAGTTCAGTGAACTGCATAAGTTCGTCGCCTAGGCTTTCTTCCAAATCCTTTTGGTAAGAGCTGACAATATTTGGAGTTCTTTTCAAGATCTCTTCTGCTGTAATAGATTTTAACTGCCGGAGTATTCCAAATACACCAGTCACTCTATGGTACAGCCTAAATCAATAACTTTGCTAACAAAACAGAACAGTTGTCCTTTAGTTTCTGTATAACACAACCAATCTCTCACGTGAGTTTTGTTTGTTGGTGTATGCGTGTATGTGAAAACGACTTTCGACAAAATCGTGGATTGTTTTCTTTATCGTATGTTTTTTTGTGGTTTTTTTAAGACATGAAATCACTGTTCATATGTTGCACTTCGCTATTTTCTTTAACAATCCAATAATCTCGATTGAAGTTGTTAGGCCACTCACCAATATCGTTGGAGTACATTTTACTTTCGTTGTGTTTTTGGCTTGTAGATGATGTTGCTACATTAGAAGCATGTGCTGTTCTTTCTGCCTCTCTTTGGCTTGAAGATGATATGGCTAAATTGGGAGGACTTGCTGTACATTCGATTTCAGTTTGTATTGTGAAAAATGTGGCTAAATCGTGAAGAGTTGCTGATCTAAATGGTAATATTGGTAATGATGATTCTTCTATAGCACTGCTTTCATCTACTACACAGTGAGACACGTCTTCTGTATTTTCTGTTTCGATTTCTTTGGATTCAGCACCATCACACACGACATTTAAAAATTCAGACAGCTTGCGTGTTTTTGATATAACATCTGGTTATTTTTTCCATTTTCATCTGTCACATAGGCGCGGGGCCCTTAGAAGCGCGGGGCCCTTAGAAGCGCGGGGCCCTTAGAAGGCGGGGCCTGTAGCATTTGCTACTTCTGCTACTAGGCTAATCCGGCGCTGTATGCGATAGTGCCTCAGCTTAGAAAGGCTATACTTAATCCCTTCAAAAACAAACTCATTTATGATATTTATTTTCACCCACAAATTTGTTTTCTTGTGCTTTTTGAACTGCAGTGTAGATTTTGATACGATGTAGATTTGGACATTTTGTCTAGGTTAAAAGAGTTGTGAATTCCAACAGTTACGCCCGAGTGGTTGCAGGGGTCCAAATTGTTAATAAAAAAATAGAACCACTGTTACCTGCGATGCATGTCGTAAGAGGTAACTAAGGAGGTTGGGCGTGGGGCTAGCTACCCCACACCGTAAAAACACTAGATGGGTACAGAACGGAGAACGAACCGAGTAAACGCTGGCTGAAACCGGACACATCGCCGTAGGATAAGCACCAGAGCTCCAAATGGTGCTGAAGATGTGACGTAAAACACACCAATGCTAAGGCTGCATGAATCAGATTTCCACATGAATAGAATTTATTTGGAGATCTGGTACATCTTTCTGGGCGGTGATCGCGAGATAGAGAGAGAATTCCAACAGTTTAAAAACCACTGAAATATTGTGTACATTCGTGATAAAGAACGACAATAAATGTCTATATATTCGAACGGTACCCTTTTCCCCGCGTTGTAAAGATTGAATACTCTGACATATAATTTGCAGGTGTCATCCTATGTGAACATACCGAAACAGTGAATTTAGATATTGAGAGGAGAAGTGGTAAATAAAACTGGGGAAGATAAAGTTGTTTTTACACCGGTTGATGTATTTAAGTGTGGCCAAGATGGTCATGGTTGGGTGGATAGGAGGTGGTAATTTTTTTATTTTTTGGGGGAGGGTGGGGGTGACGTTTGGTTAGGTGTTATTATTTAGTATATTTTGACTATTTTTACCTTACCGGATACCAGATCTCTTTTTTTTTGTTTCCCCACCTGCTGTTGACTTGCTAATTGATACATACCCGACGAATCACGTCATAGTTGCGCAGGTCTATTTTTCATGTTAGTGACTTTTAAATTGGTTTTACGAGCAGTACAGATTGTTGTGATAGATTTCTTTACGTTTCTCAAACCTATTGGGATTAACTGGAAGAGCAATTTCAGCCGAACTTGCGATCAACCATGTAATTATCTGAATTTGCTTAAAAGTGAAAACTTAACGAAGGTTTTAACACAAAAGGTTGCATTTGTTATTTTTTTGTTTTCTTTTATCTACAATAAAAGAAGCACAAGAAGAGAGGGGGAGGGGGAATGTGCAGTTTCAAAATCTCTCCCGCCTAGAAGCAATAAAAGAACTACATCGTTCTGTGTTTCTAACAGACAGAAGAAGAAAATTATAATCGATCTGCATTGTCCAAGTTTTACCTGCGTACGCCGATCCATGATAATTTCCACAACGGATCAAGAAACAAAAGCATAACAAAATAAAGACAGTTGGGAGAAAACAAAGGAAGCGCAGTCTAACGTTTCATCGTGTCTGCTCAAATGGACGTGCTCGCGCGGAAAACTCAAAACTTCTCAATAGGCTGGATAAAACACGGAAAGTAGAACTTTACAAAAACAAAAAAAGTAAAACAAAGTTCAACAATTTCTTTTAAAAATCTAAAAAAATATACTTCTGGTCTCGCAGCTTGTGCTTAAAACAGAAGACGGACGGGTGATCAGCTTTCGGTAGCCCATTTCACGGCCGTCATGATCTAATCTCCGACAATTGCTCATACAAAAGCTAGAACAAAAGCTCTTGGAATTGAGCTGGCAGGATGGCCCGGGCAGCAAACAGAGAAGAACAATAGGATTCGTCGAGTTTCATCAATTCCCTCATGAATAGCGGTCATTTCTTACGGTATTACAGTTGTATTTGAACGCAACCCGGGTATTGAAACGTCGATGAAAAACATCAATAAACCAAAAAACGACAATTCTCTTGTCTTTTCAGAATCGTCTTTTCACAACAAGACGCGCACGGGTCGGTGGGAAGGTATGAGCAATGGACATTGTATAGGCACTTGTTCTTTTCTAAATAGTTACATCTTAACTTCCATTAGTGTAGCCACGGTTTGTAACTGCGTTCAAAAGATACGTGTCTTGATGGAAATGCAATTAGCGAGGGATAGACCGTTAAACGTTTCGCCATTTTTTCGCCAGTGTGAAGTGGACACATGGGTAACATACTGCGTTTGGTAGATGCTGGCATGTAAAGGTGAGGATAATGGCCGCCATTTGTGAAAGTGAGCAACCGCTCTTAAATAACAAGATGTGACACGGTTCATTCACTCTGGGACACTTGTATCACGTGACTTGTACGCCAGGAGGCATGTGTCTGTTAGTTGCCAGGTTTACGTCTCAACACTATGCCAGGATGGAAGCTAGATTTTTTATTAATGCGTGGCTACTACTGTCTAGCGGGCGTATGTAGCTTAAGCGGTAATGAGATTCATCACAACCAAATTGTATCTGGTTCAAACTCCATGGCAGGCAATTTGGAAACAAATTTTTTATCGTGGATTTTTACAATCGGTAAAAACAGACCTCACCTTCCGGAAAACAATGAATGGGGAAACTACTGAACATATAAGTGGTGCCTAGAAAATCGAAGACTCGTTAAATATCGACGCCGGAGCTACGCTGCAACTGCTCTATCGTTGGTACTTTCATCCATTGAAAGGGACCGAACAGTCTTTAAATACCCTGGATGAATTGAGGTCAATTTTCCAGATTTCAATCCGATATCATCTGCAACTGTTAAACCCGCTGCCTTGTGTGTGTGGGTGGGGGAGCTAAAGGCCAGGGAAGCAAACCCCGTTTTAAAATTTCCATTGCCTTGTTGGTCACAACGGTTATACAGAAGGCTAGAGGAGTAAACCTTGACAATAAATCCGGAGGGAGGGACCCTAAGGCAGTTGGTGGTTATGTGTGTATTCCATTCCATCTTCTGGCATCCCCTACAAATCCTGCTCGATTCCAAACGTCTGGACTTTGTCTTTTCTTTGGACTAAACAGTAGGGTAGAGAGGGGGTTTGTGCAAAATTGACAAGGCGCATTCCCCACATCAGCTGCCCAGGCTAGGCATAACATTTTTGTTAAAGTGATTTCGGCAGTCGTCGCCGAAGCAAGCATACAATTGCTCTGACGCTCACGCTTTCGGCTAGCTGCAAAAGAATGAGCAACTATGTTAATACTCTGATTATATGGACGTGGACTCTACTCAGTTTCGCTTATAGTTCTTCCCTTATTGTTCATCCTCTCATTCTAGACCACCGGTTTCTCTAAATTCTTTCAGATATGGCCATATCTCGGTAACAATAAACTTGTCACGTCTTTGTTTCCTTTTGGCCGCTGAATCGTACCTCTAACCGAAACATCAAGAAACTGGTCTGTTACAGGTAAATTCCTCTATTCTTCAATATACCGTTTCCCTTCTGTGTGCACGATGTCGGACATTGGTCTGTGATAGCCCTTTGAATCGCGACACAATAACTCAGATAGTGTAGACATTCGAAACACTTAAGGACATTCTGGAGAACGGTCAACACACTTTTGAAATACCGTCGTTTAATCACTGAGAGAAATTTCCATAACCATAGTTTGCCCAAATGTCATCTAAGTAATACGGTTCCATTAGAAAGAACGTGTGAAGTCGGTTGGATATATCTTCTTCTTCTTTGCGTTCGTTCTTTACGACCAATTTTAATCACTTTTTGTGATATGTTTGATCTTTGCCAAGAACGTGTATACGTTGCACATTGCTTTGGTAGGCCCCTAAATGCATAGACTTCTACACATTTAGGGCACATGCATCCGATTTCAGCCAAACCTCCTTAATCGCCTCTTACGACATGCGTGGCAGGTAACAGTGGTTCTATTCTTTACACCCCAAATGTGGGCCCGGGTCACCACGTGGGCGGGTTGGATATATATATATATATAATATTCAATTTCTTGTAGTCTTTTCAAACCTTAGGGTATGGCGTGTCTGTTACTTCCTATTATACAGGGTGTTCAAGATAAAAGTAGCCCGATTGGCAAGTTTTTATTTGTAAACCGGGCTACTTTTATCTTGAACACCCTGTAGATCCTAGCGTGCATGAGATAGGAGGAGCAATTCCTTTCCTTAAATGTGGAACGTCGAGTAGGGGATTGAAGTCTATATGCAAATGTTTACGCGTTAGGTAGTCCGTCCTTCTCATAGGAAAAAGCAGGGTGAATGTCTTGAATTTTTCGCTGGAAACGACTAAACAGGGAAAGAGAGAGAGGGATTTGTAAGGTTCAGCATCACATGATGACTCGAGGCTGGTCTATAGGTGATCCGATCTCGTATAACAACTAATCACATCCATTCTTTGTTGATCTTCTTCTTTGCGTTCGTTCTTTACGACCAATTTTAATCACTCGTTGTGGTATGTCTGATCTTTGCCAAGAACGCGTATACGTTGCACATTGGTTTGGTAGGCCCCTAAACGCATAGACTTCTACACATTTAGGACATGCGCATCTGATATCAGCCAAACCTCCTTATCCGCCTCTTACGACATGCGTGGCAGGTAACAGGGTTCTATTCTTTACACCCCAAATTTGGCCCCCGGCAACCACTTTGGCAACCCTGACAATAATATAGATATCGGTACAGATTTATAAATATTTTCAAAGTTGTCTATAAGACCTGCTTCTCTTATGACATTGACGATGTCGGCACTAAAGAGACTGAGAGTGAGGTGAACAAGCTGAGAATAATTTGAGACGTTAATCATAAATATATCGAGGGGTATCTTAATCTTTAATCCACATGGACAGAAAAACAGGAAATACCTAAAAGCTCAACAAAAACTGGAAACACACCAAGGAAGAAAGAAAACACTTGAGAACACGAAACAGTAAAAATGGAATATATATGTTAAAAACTGAAGGAATTTCCACTAAACGAGTGGACATAAATTCAGTTTCATTGGTATTTGCTATTCCAATGAATATATCAGAAATACGTTTGATGTGTCGCAGCTAAGCAGAAGTACAAATATTATTTTAGCAAGTGTCGAATTTGTGTACAGATTTTGACTACATTGACGGAACGAATGTGATTAGCAGCAAACATCAGGTAAAGGCGTACGAAATCCTGTCAAACCTTAATACGGCTGAGCTAGACAAAGTACAAAGATTACTTTGTCTGTTCTTGAAAGAAGGGATATAGCTACATAATCAGATCTTCTGTTCTATAGAACGTAACTATGGCGATTGACGAAAAGCGGTGGACAATATTTTATCAGTTTTGATTTGCTCGAGACTAAGGATGTGAAAGTTGTGATTGATTTGGATGGTGTGATTGTCAGGTGTGGTTCATGAATTCAAACTGCAGTTACGATCAGAAACGGCTATAACAACTAGCCTTGCTTTGTTTGTGTTTGTAGGCGCTAGAAACAACGGCTGATTTTCTCTTTCTTAGATGTGCCTTCTTTGATAAATTTCCTGTTTATAAGTCATATCAAAATATAGTTGACTAAATGAGAAACTGTGATGAAAGATGAATATATGGTAACTTCTTTGACCCCAAGCCCTCTAGGAAGCGTAGGGCATAAACTCCATATATATGCCCACCTGCCCGGCGTGTTCGTAGCGCGTTGGACTGACTAGCCCTCTGTGGGTGCAGGATCAATTCCGCGTGCTGGCAGAATAGTCACAGGTTCCGCAGATTCACGGTGTTCGTGGCACCGAACCGAAGGGTTACGATGCCCGTGGTACCGAGCCGAAGAGCTGAAAGCTCAAGTGCTTCTGGATCGGGGAAAAAACCTCCGTATACGGTGTATACAGTGGCGGCTCATCATTAAGGGCCAGTGGGGCCGGACTCCACCAAAAATAATGTGTATTTATTGTTTTATAAATTAAAATATAATCTAACCCAAAATCATGATTTTTCCGAACATTTGTTTCTGGCCCCACCAACAAAAATGAGCACGAGCCGCCCCTGGTTGTATATACTTATTAACTGGAGGTTAAGGAGATAAAGTGATCATGTATTTTCGCCCGTGTGGTGCCCGGGGCCTGCTAGAGAAACAAAGAATAGTACCACTGCATCCTACAAGGCATGTCGTAAGAGGAACTGAAGTAGAACCTAGGAAGCTACCTAATAAATAGAAAGCATGGCAGAAATCAGATATGCTGGCCTACTTGTATGCGCATAACTGGCACAATATGCAATCGCTCTTAGGCTCAGATCCCATACAAATCATACAGAATGGTTAACAAGTGGTCATTATGGAGCGTTTGTAGAAGAAGATCATATATTTGAATGACACACACTGAAGAAAAACAGAGCAACATAACCAGATATGATCATATATTTGAATGACACACACTGAAGAAAAACAGAGCAACATAACCAGATATGATCATATATTTGAGTGACACACACTGAAGAAACACCGAGCAACATAACCAGATATGATCATATATTTGAATGACACACACTGAAGAAACACCGAGCAACATAACCAGATATGATCATATATTTGAATGACACACACTGAAGAAAAACAGAGCAACATAACCAGATATGGACCCTACTATTTCTTCTTCAAACACTCCATATCGACCTCTTGTTAAACCACTTTTCTTTATTTGTATGTGATTTGTATGTGATTTGTATGTGATTTGTATGTGATTTGTATGTGATTTGTATGTGATTTGTATGTGATTTGTATGTGATTTGTATGTGATTGGTATGTGATTGGTATGTGATTGGTATGTGATTTGTATGTGATTTGTATGTGATTTGTATGTGATTTGTATGTGACCTAAGAGCGAATGTATGTTGTGCCAGTTATGCGGTACAAGAAAGTCAGCACATCCGTTTTCTGCGATGTTTTTTTTATTTACTAAGGTAACTTGGCTAGGCCTCTACCTCAGTCGCCTCTTACGGCATGCCTTGTTGGTAGCATTGTTACTTCTTCTTCTTTGTTGTGTTCGTTCTTTACGACCAATTTTAATTACTCTCTGTGATATGTTTGATCTTTGCCAAGAACGTGTATACGTTGCACATTGGTTTGGTATTCCCCTAAACGTGTAGACTTCTACACGTTTAGAATATGTGCATCCGATTTCAGCCAAACCTCCTTATTCGCCTCTTACGACATGCGTGGCAGGTAACAGTGGTTCTATTCTTTACACCCCAAATTTGGGTTACGGTAACCACTCGGGCGGCAGTGGTACTATTCTTTGTACCCTTTCGACCCCGGAATCTGAATATATATATATTACGTTCATGACCCACTAGGAAACGTACGGCTTAAACTCTATATATGTGCTTGTTTAACTGTAAGTTAATGAGAGAAAGTGGTCATAGATTGGACGGACACACCCTCTAGAAATACCGAGCACTATAGCCAGATATGCACTTTACTGAAACACACTTGGAGAGATAAGAGTGAGGTTGTCTAAAAACACATGAACTTTTGAAGAAGAGGTCAGAACGACTGAAAGTCTCGGGAACAGAACTAAAGAAGATGTCACAGAATGTAGTTTGGTGGAGAGTAACATTTACAAGCCTATGTTCCGCTGGGAGCCAAAAGGGTTTTAGTGGGTAGTAACATAAGTAGATTTGATAAACTTAGAAGTGGTACGTCTTGTGGGCGTATGTAGCATAAGCAGTAGTGAGCTCGATCAGAACCTGGTTCAAACGGTGATCAGTTTGAAAGCAAATTTGTTCCCGTTGAAGTTTACGAATGGTAAAATAGACCTCACCGTTCAGAAAGCAGTGGCAAACTACTGAACGTATAAGTGGTGCCTCGAAAAATCAACGACTCGTTGACTGGGGTTGATAGCGACGTCCTGTAAAGAATATACCACGATTTCCATTTATCAGAAGTGATAACATTGCCAACGACCATTCCCACAGACAGCCTGTGACATCCTGGGAAGAGCTACTAAAAGAGAATGTCAACAAAGTTGGGCTAAACCAGAATAACTGATTAAGAATCAACCCACTTAGAGTCCAGTCTCCAACTTTTGGCAATAAAAGCGCATGTTTACCAGCGCTGGGTCACCAGGTCTTGTATAGTAAGTGGCACTCTTAGTGAATGACGTCCAGGGATTGGTCTTGGTGACGCTATGACACTTCTTAAGTGCAAATAACGTAGACCAGGTCGCTTTGTCTGTGAGAACAGCAGAGAATCTCGAGCAATTGATAGTTCAAGGAGAGAAATAAGGTTATTTTGATTTCATTCACCATAGAGCTTTGTGCCCAGTTACAGAAAGTTGCTTCACATAAATGCCAAGTCCCGTAAAAGAATTGATTGAATATTATACAAAAGAATGATGGCCACGATTGACAAGAATCAGATCTGACTGCCTCCCATACGACCAATCAAATCTGATACCATACTTAAGTAGAACTCAGTAGATGGTGTACTGTAAAGGGGGGAAGGGAAGTTTTTTTGGGGTGTAAAATCTTACCATTTGACCACCTGTTTCAATTTGGGTCCTTTGCGACATAATATACTAGGGACCGGCCCTCTGGTTAGACGGAAGCCAGAGTAATATTGACAAAAGCTGGGGATATAGAATCAATATGGACAACATTTTGACCTGTGACACCTATCACTAGGGAATAGTTACTATGGACGTAGTTATTCTCTTGCTTTGACCATGTGCACAGATACCTAGTGTTATTCTCTTACTTTGCCATGTGCACAGACGCCTAGTGTTATTCTCTTGCTTTGACCATGTGCACAGATACCTAGTGTTATTCTCTTGCTTTGACCATGTGCACAGATACCTAGTGTTATTCTCTTGCTTTGACCATGTGCACAGATACCTAGTCTTCTTCTTCTTTGCGTTCGTTCTTTACGATCAATTTTAATCACTCTTTGTGATATGTTTGATCTTTGCCAAGAACGTGTATACGTTGCACATTGGTTTGGTAGGCCCCTAAACGCATAGACTTCTACACGTTTAGGACATGTGCATCCAATTTCAGCCAAACCTCCCTAATCGCCTCTTACGAAATGCGTGGCAGGTAACAGTGGTTCTATTCTTCATACCCCAAATTTGGGCCCCGGTAACCACACTCGGGCGAGATGCCTAGTATTTTGTAGAGTTTCACTTAACTAACAGTCAGTATGGTGAAGGGAAGTGCTCATTGTAACAAAACGGCTCGCCTCCCATGCTAAAGGTACTCAGTTCGTTCCCCCGTGGAGCCATTAGAATATTTTTCACAGAGATAGCTGATATTGTAGGAATTTGGAATTGATTATTTATTTTCTTTGCTCTGACTGCTGTTTCCAGCCGACACTTATCGTCTTTCAAACGCACAGTGAGATCGACTTCCTAGTCCTATCGGAGACGGACGATAAAACGTAGGTCCCGTGTTCAATTTGAGCACGTAAAAGTACCCTTCACAGTAGTTCAAAATCGCAAATAGCAGGCTGGAAAGCTGCTGCCAGAGCAAAACTCATTAGGGAAGATTACAAATAAAATCCCTGCAAAATATCTTAACCATCTTCAAAATTGCATCAGGGACCCTCGCCGGTGCTACGGAGTTCGTGTACTGCAGCTGAGATCTTCCTGTGTAAGACGAAAAGGTCGGAGCGCACATGGTTACTCACCGAAGTGCAATGATGATGGTCCTATCAATCAATTCTGAACAACACAGTGAACCCTATCTTAGTTAATATAGCACGAACTCCGTAGCTCTAGCAACAATCTTAGGGATTTCGTAAAATAACTGCAGGATTCGAACCTACAACCTCCAGAACGACAAGCAAACGTCTTAACCACTTCACCATAGAGACCCCATGACATATGGAGGAACTCAATGCAATAACGTCCGTCTTTGTCTATAGAACCTTGATCGCCTGAGTGGTTACCGGGGCCCAAATTTGGGGTGTAAAGAATAGAACCACTGTTGCCTGCCATGCATGTCGTAAGAGGTGACTAAGTAGGTTTGGCTGAAATCGGATGCATGTGTCCTAAATGTGTAAAAGTCTGTGCGTTTAGGGGCCTACCAGACCAATATGCAACGTATACACGTTCTAGAAGCCACATAGATGTGGTTTTACAGAAGAATGTTGAAAATTCCATGGACAGCGAAGAAAACAAATGTAGAGGTTTTAAATCAGGCCTACACACAAAGAAACCTTATCAAAAGAATAAGAATCCAACAATCAAGGTTCTTCGGGCCTATAATGCGAAGAGAAGGTTTAGAACATTTGGTGACTACAGGTAAAATTCAGGGAAGGAGAGATCGTGGAAGACAGAGGTAGAAGATGTTGGATGGCCTGACATCATGGTTCGACAAAATATCGATGTCAAAACTGATTACATGCACCAAGCAAAGAGAGTTGTGGAGAGACATGATCGCCTACGCCGGTAGGCATGGCACTTGATTGATTGATACACGTTCTTGGCAAAGATCAAACGTATCACAAAGAGTGATTAAAATTGGTCGTAAAGAACGAACGCAAAGAAGAAGACTAAAGCAGACGTTGAATAGCTTATACAGAACATGGAGATATTTAGTGTTGCCATCATGGGAACTAAACTGTGAAAGGGACAAACCAACTGATGACTGTGAGGATAATGATTATTTCATTGAGTCAATTATTGCTTCCCGATCAATGTGTCAATCAACAAGCGAACACTTTACTATTGTTCCTGCTCATCAACTTGTCAATCAACAATCTACCAATGTGCGACATCTCCTTTGGTCACAGGACCTAAAGAACCTTTCTCACACCATCCTATTCATTGGCAATCATTGAAAACTACCCGGAAGGCAGACAGAAGAAAGAACATGGCCATCGCTTACCGTGTGAAGATCGAGTTTATCAACTCTTTCTGAATTGGCCGCTGGCAATTTTAAACGGTTGCTGAGGTATGATATTGTCAGAAGTAGCAACATTGCTATTGAATTGTTGATATGGTAAAGTGTTAATGGGTTCATTTGAATGGGTTACAGTAAAGTTCGGTGCCGGAACCCGCACAGGAAGCAAAGAATAGTAACACTCCGACCTACAATGCATGTCGTAAGAGGCAACAGATGTAGGATCTAGGGAAGCTACCCCAGCAAATCTTCAACTGATTGAATCTGGAAGTATGCGTGTGGAATGGGTGGACATCATTCGGAGATCACATCTCAAGAAAATGACTTGGCTGTACACGCCTGGACATGCTGGAGTGCGAGGTAACGAGCGTGCTGACTCTCTTGCAAACAGTGCCCCGACTCAAGTGGGCAGAAGCATGGACAGAGCCGATATCATCAATGCGGTACGCTCTCAATTGTGTGACATGGGCGGGTCTCAGATACTGGAACGAGTTCGAGAATTAGGCGTTAAGTTTGGACATGCCAGACAGTGTCGTCTTCGTGGTAGAGAGAGAAGATATAGTAATCAACTTCTCACGGGTACTGTGAGCAAATGGACTTTGGGACGGCTGCTGCAACGGAGGACAGAGCTCGAATGGGAATGCCCAATTTGCCATGACGTCGACCGCATAACATAACATAACATACCCTAGTAAATAAAAATCGTTGCAGAAATCGGATGTGATGGCCTAATTGTAGCCACATACCTGGCACAACGTACCATCGCTTTTAGGCTCAGATCGCATACAAATCACACAGAATAGTTAACAAGTGGTCAATATGGAGCTTAAGAAAAAGACGTTTTAGTGTGTTCATATGAATATGCTACAGCAAAGTAATCAACACTTTTTATACTTCGAGATTTATTGAGTAATACGGTGTTATAGTCCGGTATTTTTTCATTGACGTCGACACTTAGTTTTGCTATCAGCTGAGATGTTAACGCCCTACCGCGCCATGAAGTCAGGCTATCCAACATTTTTTCTCTCTCTGTCTTACTCTGTTTCGTCTATCCTCTATTTTACCGGTTGTATGGATGTAGTTACATTCGAATATTATGTATGGATGTAGTTACATTCGAATATTATGTATGGATGTAGTTACATTCGAATATTATGTATGGATGTAGTTACATTCGAATATTATGTATGGATGTAGTTACATTCGAATATTATGTATGGATGTAGTTACATTCGAATGTCATGTGGGTGGGTAGGTGGATGAATGGACAAATGGAATATATGAACAATTCAGACATATGTACACGTGGACGGGCACATGAGACTGCAGAGCACATATTTTAAAACTGTCCCACATGAGGAAATCTTACTGGTCTAATGAAACAACACTGCACATTAAACTACACAGCTACAAAAGACAGTAAAGTTTATACAAGAGACAACATTGAATATATAGACAATATTTTAAGTGAACGAAAGGGTGAATTGATGGAAAGGTATTTAGGTAGGTAGAACTCTTACAATGCTACAGAGAATAGTGACAGAAAAGAGATTGAAAGAGAGAAATCTTCTACTTTTGCGTTGATCCATCTCCCCATGACAACTTTCCACTCGATACAATGCATTGTGTAGATAACACTGAATAACTGCGGTGAATGTAGATTTTATACCAAGCTCTGGACAGGGAGTCCGAAAAACTAAACTTTGGGGAAACCGGACGTACCTGCAGCTGACTGCCCAGTTTGTGGTCCACAGTAAATTAAGCGCATGACCAGATATCGCTGAAGAAGAAGAAGATTACCCTAACATTAGGCGACTGTTTGTGCTGCATAATGTTAAGAAGCCAAGATAGGATTCACTGTGCTAATTTCTCGCCAACATATTGCCACCTGGTCATGCCGAGTCTTTCATAGTCTAGACATGTGGCCGAATGTTCAAGACAAGAAGATCATCACGATTGAAGTCACTAAGCCTTCACGAAAAAAGATCAATAGGGCGAAAGAGGAACATGAATCCGCAACAAATACCCATAATTGCAGACAATAAGTCGAGCTAAAGCTCTACAGATGTCTTGTTCAAAAGCTTCTAACTATCAGTTATCCTCTCCTGAGGGCATGAAGTGTCTGGAGACCAGATCCTGTATTACGATCATAGACTACCCCAACCTGTGCTTATTAGTAGAGTATTCTTCATCCTGAACATATGGTAGTATCTCAGTGTCCGACAGAACTTCCTACACCACAAGTGGTCTCATTTAGAAGCTTCATCACTAGTATATTCACAATTTCAACACCTTGTCAGTCCGACCACTAGAGAATATATTCCTAACGATACCGTGTATTCACAACAAAGGAATTACGATCTCGAAGTTACAGCATTTGTTCAGATATCGTTGTCCGTGATAATACATACCCAACGTTCCCTTTTGTCTCATTTTGTAATCTTTATAAGTATATGTTAGGGGTTAGGATTTTGAGTGCATATTAATATCAGACCATGAAAGTAGTGATCTGGAGAAGGCCTCGTTAACGTGTATTATTGAACAGGGGCCCGGCGCTACTCAGTTAGATCTTGCCGGACAACTGTCACTTTTGTACCCCTGGTTAGGAAGAAGGGAGATAATTAAACGCCTAGAACCATAATATGTCACAATTTCAATACAGTACAAAGTTGACAATAGTTCACCCAGACACAGAGCAGATGTTAGACACTTCATATATTTGATTATTCATTTATTTTCTTATGTAATGTCTTCTTCTCCTTTGCGTTCGTTCTTTACGACCAATTTTAATCACTCTTTGTGATATGTTTGATCTTTGCCAAGAACGTGTATACGTTGCACATTGGTTTGGTAGGCCACTAAACGCATAGACTTATACACGTTCAGAACGCGTTCATCCTATTTCAGACAAACTTCTTTAGTTGCCTCCTACGACATGCGTGGCAGGTAGCAGTGGTTCTATTCTTTACACCCCAAATTTGGGCCCCGGTAATCACTCGGGCGTTAAGTAATGTAAAACCTGTCTGTGTCCATATCTCCCGTTTATTGAGTTTTACAGCCGCGTGAATTGTTGTTAATACATGGCGGAGAAGATCATTAATGCGTTTGAATGAGTACTTAGAATATCATGGACAGAGAGGACAAATGCTTCTGTTCTGCAACAGCTTGATATTAAAGAGAGATGGCTATTAAAAAGCATAACATCAAGGAAAATTAAGTATCTTGGACACATCAAACAACATGAGAGCACAGAAAAGATAATTTTGGAGGCAATCGTGCATGGAAGAATAATGAGAGGAAGATCTAGAAGACGATGGGTGCAAGATGTCATTGACGATCTGAGAATGACTGCTGCTGATGCTGGCCAACTTGCACAGAACAGCGAGATTTTTCAGGACTGCTGTCATGGGAGCCAAGTTCCGGAAGGGACAAGCTACTTGATGATGATAAATACATTTCTGGTGTCCATGTTTTGCACTATCCAGTGCTGAATATATATATATTTCCTAACGTTGTACGTTAGATGGGGTCTGCAAGTAATTTCTACATACCGTTCTGTCCTTGGCAACTCACTCAATATTTTTCATGGTCCGATATTTCTTGCCTCTCTCAGCACAGTTAGTTACAGGGTTTTCTTAGGGCGTCTTTTCCTTCTTGAACCCTTTGCCTCCCACTTCAATGCCTGCTTTGGTATTCTTTTGATCATTTCTTCTCACGGTATACCCAACATATCTCCATCTTCTCATTCGTATAGTAGTTGTTTCTAATTGTTGACCAGACATTTCACTGATTTCATCACTTCTTCTAAATTCGTTCCATTTTATGTTCATTATTTTTGGCAGACATCTTTCTCAAATTCATTCAACTTGTTTTCTATATCTTTAGTTATTTTCCAACTCTCGCTGATATATGTTAGGACTGATACAACATTGAAATTGAACATTCTGAATTGAATTGTAAAAAAAAAAAAAAAAAAAAAAAAGTTAATTACATATCCTTTACAGAACTTTGCGAATCAACCCCAGTTTTTAACGCTGTGTGTGATTTTTCTAGGCATTATTACGTTCAGTAGTTTGCCATTGCTTTCTTAATTGTAAAACTATGTATGTATATATATATATATAAGATATATATATATATAGTGTTGAATATAAAGTAAGTAAAGGAACCCTTTCAAACCTCGTGGTATATAGGTCAATACAGTGTTAGGCCTGTATTTTTCAGTGACCGTCGGCACACGATGGGTGATGTGGTCAGTATCACGCCGGCCGCCTTTACTTTCCCAGAGAATGTCTGGTACCCAGTTGAGGCTGGGTCGACCTGAGAACCGTCGCGGTCGGGAAAAATTCCACGCACACTGCGGGAGTTAAACCCAGACCACCAGCCTTGAGAAGCGAATTCACTAACAACTACTCTACCGCGGCTCTCAGTGTTGAATATATGTACCACTTAAATTTCTCAAATTCAAATTGTTTAGATATCTAAATCATGTCTAATTACTATCTAGTGCCGTGCTAACAGAAGCCCCCCAAACAAAACGTTTGGATGTGGGGGACTTTGTGCAAAATAACAAGAGTACGTTTGAGCCCCATAAATTTGGATTGTGAAGAATAAAAGCTCTAACTATACTTAACTACGCCAACATTCATTTATAACAGTAGTACGAAGAATTAACATGCTGCCTTTGATGCGGAGACAGTGCTTTATCTAATCTGTCACACTAGATTCAGGTGATACTACAGAGATTGTTGCGCCCAGAAGTGACATTTACATTAGCCCTGATAAATATTACCGCACAGGTGTTAGACAACATAGAGCTTTGTTCCCGAGTTCTTGTATCCGTGCCGAGTTCTTGTCTCAGTGAGCGGCAACATTACGGAGAAACCAACAAGAAATATGTGAGTTTGAGTCACTAACTATCTGTTAAATTCAAAGCTTTAGAAGAATGTTTGTCAAACGGCTATAAGCGATATAGATACGGTTGATAGAGTATATCATTTAGATAGACGTGAGATCGCAGGTCTGTGTGGTTCGATAACGTCATGTGTGTATAAGGTGATGGATACAGGCTTAAGCTTGAGATGCATGATCAAAATTCCCTTTGGGGATTGCAGTGCTTCAGGTTATAGCGTTATACTGAGACACCCGTGTGGTGCCGGGGCCTGCAAGGAAAGCAAAGAATACTGCGACCTACAAGACATGTCGTAAGAGGCGACTAAGGTAGGGATCTAAGGAAGCTACCATAGTAAATAAAGAGCGTTGCAGAAATCGAATGTGCTGGCGTACTTGTAGGCGCATAACTAGCACAATCGCTCTTAGGATCAGATCACATATAAATCACACAGAGCGGTCAGCAAGTAGTCGTTACGGAGCGTTTGAGAAAGAAGAACAAGCTGATCTAGATAGAGAGGAAAGAGGGATAGAGAAAGAGAAAGACATAGAAATGAGAAAAGAGGGCGAGAAAGCCAAAGAGATCGAGATATGAAGTTGTGGAGAGAGCGGTAGATAATAAATAGAGATAAAGATAGAGAGACATATGAACAGAAAGATATAACATATATGAAAGATAGAGAGAGATATATGAACAGAAAGATATAACATATATGAAAGATAGAGAGAGACATATGAACAGATATATCAACATATATGAAAGATAGAGAGAGATATATGAACAGAAAGATATAACATATATGAAAGATAGAGAGAGACATATGAACAGATATATCAACATATATGAAAGATAGAGAGAGATATGAACAGAAAGATATAACATATATGAAAGATAGAGAGAGACATATGAACAGATATATCAACATATATGAAAGATAGAGAGAGACATATGAACAGATATATCAACATATATGAAAGATAGAGAGAGATATATGAACAGAAATATCAACATATATGAAAGATAGAGAGATATATATGAACAGAAAGATATAACATATATGAAAGATAGAGAGAGACATATGAACAGAAAGATATAACATATATGAAAGATAGAGAGAGATATGAACAGAAAGATATAACATATATGAAAGATAGAGAGAGATATGAACAGAAAGATATAACATATATGAAAGATAGAGAGATATATGAACAGAAAGATATAACATATATGAAAGATAGAGAGATATATGAACAGAAAGATATAACATATATGAAAGATAGAGAGAGACATATGAACAGAAAGATATAACATATATGAAAGATAGAGAGAGATATATGAACAGAAAGATATAACATATATGAAAGATAGAGAGAGATATGAACAGAAAGATATAACATATATGAAAGATAGAGAGAGATATGAACAGAAAGATATAACATATATGAAAGATAGAGAGAGATATGAACAGAAAGATATAACATATATGAAAGATAGAGAGAGACATATGAACAGAAAGATATAACATATATGAAAGATAGAGAGAGACATATGAACAGATATATCAACATATATGAAAGATAGAGAGAGATATATGAACAGAAAGATATAACATATATGAAAGATAGAGAGAGACATATGAACAGATATATCAACATATATGAAAGATAGAGAGAGACATATGAACAGAAATATCAACATATATGAAAGATACAGAGAGATATATGAACAGAAATATCAACATATATGAAAGATAGAGAGACATATGAACAGAAAGATATAACATATATGAAAGATAGAGAGAGACATATGAACAGAAAGATATAACATATATGAAAGATAGAGAGACATATGAACAGAAATTTCAACATATATGAAAGATAGAGAGAGACATATGAACAGAAAGATATAACATATATGAAAGATAGAGAGACATATGAACAGAAATTTCAACATATATGAAAGATAGAGAGAGACATATGAACAGAAATATCAACATATATGAAAGATAGAGAGAGATATATGAACAGAAAGATATAACATATATGAAAGATAGAGAGAGATATATGAACAGATATATCAACATATATGAAAGATAGAGAGAGACATATGAACAGATATATCAACATATATGAAAGATAGAGAGAGAGATATGAACAGAAATATCAACATATATGAAAGATAGAGAGAGAGATATATGAACAGAAAGATATAACATATATGAAAGATAGAGAGATATATGAACAGAAAGATATAACATATATGAAAGATAGAAATAAAGTGTTTCCAAAATGGAAAAATACGTTGAAAAAGAGAACAAGACACGATACAACACTTTGTTTTCCATATATAATATGTGTATATGTGCATAGGCGTCCCCATACATTTTTCCAAGAGGGGCAAAATGAATGAATTTTTCGGGGTCAAAAGGCTCATGAGGTCGTGGTGGTAACATGAGCCAGGGTTAGCGAGGGGGGGCGCTAACCAAGACCCTGCCCCTAACCTCCACGCGGTGACCCTGGAAACAGACTCTGGTTCTGGTCTGGCTAAGAGGGGCAGGGATCGGGGAGAGGAAACTACTGGTAGTGGTAGCAGTGCAATTACGGAAATACGATAAAGATACATACAAATAAAATGCACAATTCTCCTGACCGATGTCCAACAAGATATTGCCCAAGTCCCTGAACGCAAAGAAACAGCAACGAAACGACTCAGACATGGATGAGAGGTGCATCCAGTGACCAAACGTATGCCACGTAGGGCGAAGCTCGAAGCCCTGAGGAGGGGCAAACATTGCCAGCCCGTCGGCAAGAATAAATAAGACAGGACCGTAACGAATGAAAGTCTACCCTCGTGTTGGTGCGAGAGAAGATTGCAGCTGACCCCGCATTGGTAGCCTGGTGCAGATACATGTACTGGGCAAGGTTTGCCGAGCGCAAAAGAACAAGTTGCGTTTAGTGCATAACGAAACTACCCGCCCTGGGAAAACCGTGCAAGGTACTGTGCGATTAAAATTAACATCCCCGGAAGAACTGAGGTTGGTGATGCCTAACGGAACTGCCAGCCTTGGGGCAACTGGGCAAGGTTCGATTGCAGTCGTAACTAACATCCCCGGAATAACTGGGGCGGGTGATGGTGGCGAGCGCAAAATCCTCAGTTACGCTTATAGTGCCCACTGAAACGACCCTCTACATTGCTTGTACTCGGCCCCATGCCAGTGCTTTCGAGGTAAATTGCAAATTGCCACGCACCGATACGCGTCTAGAAAAGGCTGAGAATGTTCCTTCCCGGATCAAACTCAAAAATGTACGGTAAAGCAAGGCCGACAATGTACGGATCAAACAGGAAGCCCGGGTCCTGAACATTGGCGAAGGCCGATACTTTACACGGTGTTTTATACGAGTAAGACGCCGTCCGAGGACAAGCTGACAAGCCCGAGAAATATTTCTCAGTCAGAACGGGTAAAGCAGCGTAACTCACTGTCTTGGCGTAGATCACAAAGCCCAAATATACGGCAAAGTTGATCGAAAAGGCGTAGATCCGAAAGGATCGTACCTAGGAAAGCTCACCCTAGTAAATCAAAAGCTGGCTGAAAACGGACGGGCGGGCCTAATCACCATGGGCGCACAATCGTCCCGACGTAGATCACTCCGTTCCGTCAGTGGACCAATTATACATCACAATAAGAATGATCAAATTGGCCGTGAAGAATGTTAGCAGAAGAAGAAGAAGAAGAATGAATTTTCTTGGTTGGTTGTTTAGTACGCAGAAATGGAGAACATCAGATTCTTAAACTGCTTTTATCAAAAAGTCATTTTCCAGGGGGTTGTCACTTGACCCCCTTACTTTAACGTATAAACGCCCACGTGTGCATATTGTTATCTTAAAATATATTTACTTTTTAGTTCATTATATAGATGTTTACTAAGCTTGTTTATTATGTTTGATTTTAGTTGTTTCATGGGTCCGGTTTCTAAGACTTGTAACAGCTGTCTATAGGATATCTAAATACAGACCAGGCTCTGTTTAAACAAGGAGATTCAAGTATTAAGAGAGTTCTGTTTCGCAAAGTTATTCTCATGTCGGATTAAGATTAACCGAAGAACAGATTAACAGTTTTCATCATGCACAGTATCGAGTTTTAAAGATAACATTTTGAATAAGGGCCATCACATTTTGTGATCCTCAAACTGATTTTGAATAAGGGCCATCACATTTTGTGATTCTCAAACTAGTTTTGAATTAGGGCCTTCACATTTTGTGATTCTCAAACTAGTTTTGAATTAGGGCCTTCACATTTTGTGATTCTCAAACTAGTTTTGAATTAGGGCCTTCACATTTTGTGATTCTCAAACTAGTTTTGAATTAGGGCCTTCACATTTTGTGATTCTCAAACTAGTTTTGAATTAGGGCCTTCACATTTTGTGATTCTCAAACTAGTTTTGAGTTATTTGTTTTTGTTTTATTTTTTACTTGAGACAAGGGGGTCGTTGACGTTTTTGGTGTTGCTAAGAACTTGGATTTGCTTTTACCGTGGCTCGCAAGGGGAGCATAAAATAGTAACAATGCAACCTACAATGCATGTCGTAAGAGGCGAGTAGGTAGAGGCATAGAAAGCTACCTAGTAGGTAAAAGAAATCTGATGTGCTGACCTACTTGTAGGTGCATAATTGGCACAACGTATAATAGATCTTAGGCTCAGATCACATTCAAATCACGAAGAGTGGTTTAAGAAGGGGTCGATATGGAGCGATCGAAGAAGAAGAGCGTGCTTTTATTTTGCATCAAATGTTAATTACTATACGTGGCAGTGGCGGCTCGTCATTAAGGGCCAGTGGGGCCGGGCCCCACGAAAAATAATATATAACGCGTATTTATTATTTTATAAATTAAAATATAGCAGTCAAAAAACCATGATTTATCCGGAAAAAATGTCTGGCCCCACCAACAAAAAAGATCACGAGCCGCCACTGATACGTTGCATGTGATTTTGTTTGCTTGAAATATTGTCTATACATTAAATGTGGTCTCTTGTATAAACTACACTGTCTTTTGTAGCTCACACAGAGGTCCGTGTAGTTTTCTTTCCAGTGTTGTTTAACTAAGCCAGTGAGTTTGCTTCAGTATATCTTATTAGGGGCAGTCTTGAAGTATGTGCTCTGCAGTGATGTATGTACTCTGCAGTGATGTATGCACTCTGCAGTGATGTATGCACTCTGCAGTGATGTATGCACTCTGCAGTGATGTATGCACTCTGCAGTGATGTATGCACTCTGCAGTGATGTATGTACTCTGCAGTGATGTATGTACTCTGCAGTGATGTATGTACTCTGCAGTGATGTATGTACTCTGCAGTGATGTATGTACTCTGCAGTGATGTATGTACTCTGCAGTCTGGTGTGTCTGTACACATGACTGAATTGTCAATCTTGAATTTTGTTACCATATGGCTGTGGAGTCGTGCCTTGTTCTGAGACGCAGAAGGACAACTTGTTCTTTGTCTTGCGTTCCGTAGATCGTGGGTTCCAATCCTGACTGAGCCCGTATCGTCACGAGTACATTTTTTCCAGACATTCCTAAGATTGTTGTCGGGGCTGCCCGTGTGGTACCGGGGCCCACAAGGGAAGCAAAGAATAGTACCACTGCAACCTACTATGCATGTCGTAAGAGGGACTGATGTAGGCCCTAGGGATGCTACCCTAGTAAATAAAAAACAGAGCAGAAATAGTATGTGCTGCCCTACTTGTAGACGCATAACTGGCACAATGTACAATCGCTCTTATGCTCAGATCACATATAAATCACAAAGAGTGATTGACAATTAATCGATATAAAGCGTTCGAAGAAGAAGAAGTTGTTGGAGATACGGAGTTCGTGATTTGTGCAGTACTCTTAGCAGATGGCGTGTCATTTCTGTGGAGAGGTACCGAGCTATTATAGGATAATACCAGGTGTAATAAAGTCAATCCTTCGTCGTTAGACCACTTAGTTGCAGATCTGTACTATTCTCCTTTGGGAACTAACATTAACAACAAACCTCAATTATCACATTCTGGTATCACCTTTGCCTTGAACTTACTTCAAAATCAGTTCATGATTACGTTAGCTATCTCCCAGATCTGACAAATAATTCTTTTCTTTCTGCTTTCTTTCTTCCCCTATTGTTTACATCCTGTCACCTTTCACACCTAGACTCCACATTTTCCCACCCCCATGTCATTTACGTCTCCGGTGAACGAAATCGACCAGTTGCCATTGGGATGTCCATTTCAAAGGCAAACATTACTAACCCATTGTTACAAACGGATAGAATGAACTGTGACCAACCAATGACAGTCCGTTTAGTCTTGACTATCCAACGCGAACGTCTCTGTAGTAACAAGAATCGAACTGCGCGACCCTCCCTCATACATCCTATTTACTCGTTCCACATTTAACATTTGTGCTGGATACACTCTTGGATTCCTGCTCTCCGTAAGTTTTTACTTATTTTTATTGTATCTTTTAACAAAATTAACAATTATATTTTCATTTAAAAAAACACTAAATGTTTTAATTTTTTTTATTTTGAGTAACCGTTCACCCGTGGCGCACATTATACTTAGTTTATACCGGTATCACTTCTTTTTCTGCTTTCTCTTTTGTTACTTCTTCTGTGTTCTCTTTTGTTACTTACAAGAGTATACGATACAGAATTGTCGTCGCATATTGTTTCGCAATCTTCCTCTATCACTTATGCCTTTTTAACCACGATTGGAGCATAGGCTTCCAACCAACTCATACCAAGTCTTCCTATCTTTAATTATCTCCTGTAGCTCCATGTAGCTCTTCTGTATATAGTTAATCTCTAATTATCTCCTGTAGCTCCATGTAGCTCTTCTGTATATAGTTAATCTCTAATTATCTCCTGTAGCTCCATGTAGCTCTTCTGTATATAGTTAATCTCTAATTATCTCCTGTAGCTCCATCCAGCTCTTCTGTATATAGTTAATCTCTAATTATCTCCTGTAGCTCCATGTAGCTCTTCTGTATATAGTTAATCTCTAATTATCTCCTGTAGCTCCATGTAGCTCTTCTGTATATAGTTAATCTCTAATTATCTCCTGTAGCTCCATGTAGCTCTTCTGTATATAGTTAATCTCTAATTATCTCCTGTAGCTCCATGTAGCTCTTCTGTATATAGTTAATCTCTAATTATCTCCTGTAGCTCCATCCAGCTCTTCTGTATATAGTTAATCTCTGTTTATAAATCTCTTCTACTTGTATTTCTAGGCCTCGCTCTGTTTTGCTTTCCCTGTGGGTACCAAGAAAGTGTGCTTCAGGTTATATTCTTCTCGAATTTTCTCAATATATATATATTGAAATACATTGAAAGACAAGAAATACAGTGGCTTGGACATTTAATGAGAATCGAAAACAACCAACCACCAATAACAGCATACAGACAAGTAGAGATTAAGTACTACAGTCCAGTGAAGACCAAGATATATATATATACATACATACACACACACACACAAAGAGAGACCGAGCACACGAGAATGTGTACCTTTCCGCACTGGAAAAAAACTACATGGAACTCTGTATGAAGACAATGAAGTTTGTTGACGAGACAATTGCAGATTTAGAGCAGATTTCGAATGAACGAAAGAAAGAATATATTTCATATAGCAATGATGGCAACTAGCTAGTTTGCTCCACCATAAACAAAGTAGAGACATAACACATCGGCCACGATTTTCTGAACCATATTCCTAAAGTATAACAAGTTGTATTGGTTGAATGACAGTCAAGCAATAAACATATTTCAGTTGAAACACGTGAACGAAATATATCTGCCATGTTAACACCCGTAAGAAACAACACTAAGCTAGCGTCTACTTTTAAAACTAACATACACGTTTGCAAAACTAATCACTCGGAAATATTAAGCACTCGAAAGCGCCTCGCGTTGACAGTGTTATAAAGCAGATTATCTTTTCCTGACTTCTTTAGTAAACCAAATATTCACGAGCGGTTTTAGACTTTACATAGAGGTACTTGCATGTGTTAAATCAAGAAACATCTGCTTGGTATGATTTTTAAAAAGATGTGCAATTTTAAATGCATTGTGTGCGTTTAATTACGAGTTGTATATCTCCTTCTGCGATCATCTTCTTCTATGCGACTACTCCGGCATGTGTCATAAACAGGGCCGTACGCTTGAGGTCTTCACCGGTCTCCTATAGTTTGTTATGAAGGGATGCTGCTGTTGGCAAGATTTACATTCTCACACTGCTCAGGATGGAGCAGGATGTGCTGTGGGGACTGCTTTGGTGTTTCACATGTGCAAGAAGCTGACTCCCTGAGACTCATTCTATGGAGGTGTGCTCTGAGACCACAGTGTCCCGTTCTAAGACTGTAGTCTACACTTTTCCTTTTAATTTATATATGTTATCGTGCATGTATCTCATAACATAACGGGGAATAATTTGACTTATTAAATATCTTTGTAGTGACATTTTCTTAGTCATTTCTCACTCTCTATCCGGGAGGAAAACGTTTATACATCAACAACGCTCTAAAAGAAAACATACGCTCTGAAGATTTCAACGAAGAATATAAAGGGCATTCTCTATCTCGGTTGTGAAACACGTAAAACACATGTACTGTAGCTTTACAATAACAATACACAGCGTTTCGACCAAAAGGCTTTTATCAAAGAAAAGGATTTGCTTTTTTCCTTTCGATTTAATTCTTGCTTGGTCGAAACGTTGCTATGTATTGTTTTTGTATTTTGTAAAACTACAGTACTTTGTTTTTGCGTGTTTCGTGATTGTTACATAGTCTTACTGCAGTTTTCCCCAATATCGATAATATCTAGGTTGCGCAAGTTATGCATACCGATAGGTGCGGCAAGACGGGAAAACTATGAGAGAAACCCCAGTAGATACATCAACCAACACAGAACGGAATGTATACTGAAATACATGCTTAGCCGTCACCCGAGTGGTTACAGGGGCCCACATTTGTGGTGTAAAGAATAGAACTACTGTTACCTGCCACGCGTGTCGTAAGAGGCGACTAAGGAGGTTCGGCTGAAATTGGATGCACGTGTCCGCTAGGGAATGCTAACCCGAAACAAATGCTTGCAGAAAACGGATGCACCAGGCTGTAAGGCGCATAACATGGTGCAACGACCCTCACAATGAGGAATGAGATAACGGATTCTACGGTCGCCAATCTGCCTCGGAGATTTAGCCACTCAGTAAGAATGTCAGACCTACCATCACGAGGGTGGCCATAACTTACTGCGGGAAGAGGTCAGCACAAACGGGAAGCAGAAATCATAGGAATTATATCCTACAGAACTGTCCCCAGTGTGCAGACTTGAGAAGAAAGAGGTGGCCCACTTACACCATCGTCCAAGACAAACTGTATAGCGTGGCTGATAATCTGAGGCAGACGGCTGCCTTTATTAGAGAATCCGAAATCCCAATCTAGTGAGAACGCAGAAGACAAACTGTATGGTTTGGCTGATAATCTGAGGCAGACGGCTGCCTTTATTAGAGAATCCGAAATCCCAATCTAGTGAGAACGCAGAAGACAAACTGTATGGTTTGGCTGATAATCTGAGGCAGACGGCTGCCTTTATTAGAGAATCCGAAATCACAATCTAGTGAGAACGCAGAAGACAAACTGTATGGTTTGGCTGATAATCTGAAGCAGACGGCTGCCTTTATTAGAGAATCCGAAATCACAATCTAGTGAGAACGCAGAAGACAAACTGTATGGTTTGGCTGATAATCTGAGGCAGACGGCTGCCTTTATTAGAGAATCCGAAATCACAATCTAGTGAGAACGCAGAAGACAAACTGTATGGTTTGGCTGATAATCTGAAGCAGACGGCTGCCTTTATTAGAGAATCCGAAATCACAATCTAGTGAGAACGCAGAAGACAAACTGTATGGTTTAGCTGATAATCTGAGGCAGACGGCTGCCTTTATTAGAGAATCCGAAATCACAATCTAGTGAGAACACAGAAGAAGAAGAAGTATTATAGTTCTAGTAATACAAAAGATATATTCACAGAAGTAACGGATTGTGTGTATACGTTGCATTGTTTTACAAACGCAACGGATTATGTTTGCCTGTTACATATGTTTTACAAAAGTAACGGATTGTGTTTACCTGTTACATGTGTTTTACAAAAGTAACGGATTGTGTTTACCTGTTACAGGTGTTTTACAAAAGTGTACGAGATCTTCGTCAAGGGGACGAAATGTTGTTATACGCCAGAGAGGCTGTCTATCCAGAAATGGACTTGGAAACATTTGCAAGACATAACTTTACAGGTAAGACTTTATTCATTAGTCATTATTTGTCTTCCTTCTCCGTGCTTTTTTTCTTTCAAAATTTATTTGAGTTTTTGTGGTGAAAAAGGTGATGGTTAATTATCTCTTTCCCCCTGTTGGAGATGCCACATTAGCTCTTTCCCCTGTTGGAGATGCCACATTAGCTCAGGATACTTTCTAAGATGACGCTGATATTTCTTACTCATTCTCATCAGTGATGTAGACTTTGGCCTGAGATGCCTAGAATTGTTGCTGGAGCAGAGAAGTTCGTATTTTGGGCAACACTCACAGCTGATAGTGTGCCATATCTGCTAACAGGGACGGAAGCCCGGTGCAAATGATGTAAATCCTTCACCTGTAAACCTACTTTTTTCCTCCAACTCTTTTCTAACTTTCTTTGCATCAAATTTCTTCAAAATTTTCCCTTTCTCACACCCACGACCGTAAACCCACCTTTGTTTTACTTCTTCAACCTTTTCACAAACTTTATTTTCATCAAATTTCTTTAAAGTGTTCCCTCTCTCTCTATCTCTCTCTCCCCTCTCTCTCTCTCTCTCTCTCTCTCTCTCTCTCTCTGCCGTCCCTGTCTTCATTGTTACAACGCCTGTTGTCTCATTTCTTGTTCTCTGTATAACTTAACCAACACAGATTCTAATACACGCATAGTAACGGCAGAAGCGCTATGAAAAATCAATATCAAATCGTTAAACAAAGCAATCAAGAAAGTAAAAGATAAAAATAAGGAAATCAATATCGATCTGTGACCCTGATTAGACCAACTGGTTAAAAAAAAACCGAAGTATCGATGACTATTGATCGACATACTCATCGCAATCGGTTGCAGCTTAGGCCAAATGTGATGTGTTCTGCCGCAAATCCTATTTGTAAGTTTGTTTTATGAGGGGTTAAATCCACTTTAAACTAAGGCACTCTCTGTTCAACCTAAGAGCATGTTTCGTTGTTTATGGTTATATTAGAGGGTGTTGGCCAGAATATATAAAAAGTAAGAATAAACTCCTTACGAGAAGTCTTTACAAAACAATTCTGAAGCAGTTTTAGTTTTTGAGAATTTATCATTTGAGCGCTCTATATGTTAAACCACTCTTGGTGATCTGTATGTTATCTGGGCTAATAGCGATTCTACGTTGTGTCAGTTATGCGCCTACAAGTAGGCCAGCACATCCGATTTCTAAGATGATTTTTATTTACTAGGATAGCTTCCCCAGGTCCTACATCAATCGCCTCTTACGACATGCCTTGTAGGTCACAGTGGTACTATTCATTGTTTCACTTGAGGGCCCCGGCACCACGCGGGCGCTCTAAGAAGTGAGTCCACTAACAACTATGCTATTGCTGCTTTTCACTGGTGCAATCTAAATCTTTACCCGTTTAGTTTAGTTTAGTCGTCGGATCACCATCACTTCACGTCGAACAAATTAGTCCATAAGTGCTCCGATCTCTCCCTCAGTATGTCCATCAGCGTGTGGCGACTAACGACACCGGTTCTTTGTTGGTTTACAATTCTTCTTTGTCTGCCAGCATAGCGTTCTTGTCGAGCTACACCACACTTAACTTTGAGTTCTTGCAGTCTGGTTAGTGTTGTGGATTCACCGCTATTACGTGAATCATGTACACGCCTCTCTCCCTTAAGGAATTTATAATATCAGCCCGGTCCATTGCTCGTCCTTTACCTGTACCATGCGATACGACAGCACGGACAAACTGCATTTATTCGTCATCTAGAACATACCTCAAAAGAAACCTAACCGTTATTAAATTATAGGAAAGAAATGTTTACAAAGGGATGTTACTGGAAGACATTCATGCACAGTAAAGCCCATGACACAGTAAAACACGCCCATATAGAAACAAGCGCACATCGTGAAAACGGGAAAAGGGAATAACGACAAAAACATATTTTATGTTTATGAATTGACGTAGTTTAAAACATTTTTTTATGTCCTTGTAAGTTTAATGCAGGCGACACGTTGAATGATTTGTAGAAATTATCTACAATACTGATTTATTTATAGTTTAACACCTGCGAGGAGTGGATTTTTTGTTACTCCTGGGGGCAAGTCTTCCGTTGCTTTGCTAATGAACAAAGGATGATAGCTGCCAATGATATGTTTTGTGAATGGGGAGGTTCGATAGTTTCCGGGACGTTAAAGTTGGTATATTATAAACATTCAGAAGTAAAAAAACGAATATCTAAAACAACGATTGTGGGACTTGGTAACGTCTTGATATCGGCGATATATTCCTTAGTTTCAGTTCTATTAAATAGGGTTCTTACAGTACGAGACTGATAGAGCCCGGATGAGTTTTTTCTTTCTTTTTTCACAACGATTCTTTCCCGATTGATCTGTAGTGTTTGCTTACAGGTGCTTGCGTTTTTTGATAAATCTGGCATTGTATAGCAAGGTGTTTAAATTGAGGTTCTTTAGTTGTCTTCTTGGAGTTCCCATTTCTGTAATGCTTCGTCAAATATGTTTACTCAGACTAGAAGGCTGTTCTAGAGAAAGTCGTGTTACGGACTGAATACCCGAGTTCAAGTTAGCAGTGTCTTCTTTATCTGTCGACGGAGGGACTTCTTTCAGTTGGGTAGTTGCCCGACCTCTAATATGATTTGTAACAAATGGAACGTACAGATGGCCCGGGTTTGTAAAGGTTGCTTTGAATAGATGAAATAGTCTCTCACGGTGTTGATGGTAAGAAATGTAAAGAAAATCACATAGCCTATAATGCCACAGGGGTGTTAATAGTTAGAAGCTTCGCAGTATTATTATGTTTTAGTTTATTCTTTTGAGCTCGTTGAAGATTTACCTAATAACAGCGTAACTCTTAGTTTATACACACTAGACAACGTAGATAGCATAGTGATTAGTGCACTTGTTTCGTAGCAGACTAGTCCGGGGTTCAATTCTGGAGATGATTCAGGTTTCTCAGATGAACTCAGCTCTAATGTGATATCAGAAAAAATAATGGAGTTTTTTTGTTTTGGTTCATGGTGTTGTTTGCGAGAAATTTGGTACTGCCAGAACGGCTTGTCAGATTGGCTGTCGTACTTTGGGAGTTAACTAGCACATTTTGTGGGTTTAGCCAATGAGTTTAAGTTAATTATGCTGCTAAATTTGCTATAAAGGCGTTGAACTACGATATTTACTCATTTAGACTCATCACATCTGATTTCGGCACGTGTTTTGTTCAAGCTCGCTCTCTTTAGCACGTGATACTCTCAGCACTGACTACAAGACATTGCATTTCTACACTGTTAAAACGGTCTCTTATAACAAGATAAGATAAGCACAAGGAGTTTTTTCAAGAACCCCAGAGGAAGCACCGGAAGTAACGAACATGATCAACAGGTACAGGTATTAAGAGCTTCCGAAAAACAAATAGACAAACACGGGACTCGAACCACTTACCCTAGTCCTTACGACACCACTTGCCTAGCCTAGCAATACGAGCGCTTTTACGAACACAACCAATGAGCCATTCTAAAAAGATAATAACGGTTGGGAAAGATCAGGGAGGAAGGAGGCATCCCGGCAAAGGGGATATGAAGGTGACGGAGAAAATAGAACCAATGTGTTCTCTTAACAGGTACTTCATCTTGCTGCCCAATGGTGACCAGTAGACTAACAGATTAATTCACGCAATAGCGGTGAATCTACAACTCTAACAAGACTGCAATAACTCTTAAGTTAAGTATGGTGTACCTCGACAAGAACGCTATGCTGGCAGACAAAGAAGAATTGTAAACCAACAAAGAACCAGTGTCGTTAGTCGCCACACCCTGCGGGAAATACTGAGGGAGAGATCGGAGCACTTATGGACTAATTGGTTCGACGTGCAGTGATGGTGATCCGACGACTAAACTAAACTAGACTAACATAGCCTTACATCTCCTTTGGTAAGTCCTCTTTATCCCGCTACTCAATGAATACCCAATTAATGCACAATTAAAGGAATTATAAATATGACTGACATTTGGTTTAAGCAATAAGCTCCAAAAGAGAAGGCAAACTCGGTTTTAAAAAGAGCCGTGCTGAAAACGAATGTGTTGGGCCATAAGGCGATGGTATAACAGTCTCATCAAATGCAACAATCGATAATGTTCCGTCTCCGCAAAGAAGGTTGTCTGTAATGACTCTCCAGCAAGATATGCCCATTGCACTGTCGGTACAATCTGCAAGAGTGTTGTCTCTCAATCTCCTATTTCCTTGTTTGTCGTTGGCCCATTATGAATCTCGATATAGTATTGGCGCCTGTAGCTTAAGAGGTAGTGAGATCGATCACAACCCAAGCGTACCTGGTTCAAACTCCGCAGAGGGCAATTTGCAAGCAAATTCGCTCCCGTGGATTTTACGAACGGTAAAAATATACCTCACTGTTCAGAAAGCAATGTCAAACTACTGAAAGTATAAGTGGTGACTAGAAAATGGACGACTAGCTTACTGTGGTTGATGGCTAAGTCCTTTTTTCCGATCCAGAAGCACTTGAGCTTTTTCAGCTCTTCGGCTCGGTGCCATGGACATCGTAACCCTTCGGTTCAGTGCCACGAACACCGTAAATCTGGGGAATCTGTGGCTTTTTCTGCCATCTCGCGGAATTGAACCCGCACACACAGAGGGATAGTCACCCGTAGTCCAACGCACTACGAACACGCTGGGCAGACGGGCGCTAAGTCCTTTAAAGGATATGTCTCAATTTTCATTTCATTCGTTGGCGCCTAATATGGCACCCATGACTGATTTTTGCGCGAAAACATTTTTTTCCCCATATCACCAGTATTCCTTTTCATTCAGGCGAAACTTATTCCTACTTCCGAGGTACTTGTAATTTAGATCCCTATAAGTAACGATTCAAAGTTTCATGTAGTCTAACCACGTAACGTGTACACACAGATAATTGTTGGCCCGAGCTGGCCATGTACCCCAGACTTTACACGGCAAGTGGTCACTAGCAACGCGTGTTATCCCGTCTCTATCGTTAACCTCATATTTCATTTTCAATTGTAGAATGCAAGGTAACAAATGTGGTATTCTCTGTGGTTAAGTGGTTAAGCCCTTGTCTTGCGAGTCGAATGCCGTAGGTTCGAATCCGGACCACGCCGTTCTGTTCACGAGTGCATTTTTTCCCTCCCTCCAGAGACCCCTAAGATTGTTGCCGGAGCTACAGATTTCACGCTTTGTGTAATACTCTCGGCAGATGGCGTGCCATTTCTGCGGAGAGGGACCGAGAAATATGGGCTAAAGCTTGATGCAATGAAGTCAATCCTTTAAAATATAAAAAAAAAACGAAACAAAACGAAATATTGCTTTATGGTTAGAAGAGAAGAAGAAGAAGAAGAGGGAAAGAAAGAAAACCAATCAAAAAGTAAAAAAAAAAATCCGATATCAATGTGCATCCATGTTTCCGATTTAAATCAACAAAAAGCATAGACAGGATAAAGAATGAAATATTCAAAATATAAAAGAATACTTTTGGGAACGAGGGACATGAGCGGGAATTCTCATTCGCCTGGTTTTTTTTTGGTTTTTATTTGGTTGCTTTTTAAAATGTTTTTCCCCCAATTGTGTGTAATCCGCTCATTCACGTCTTGGAACAAACCACAAATTGCACAGACAAGCGTCATGGAATAAGGTACCAAACTTAAAATATGGAAGATGTTAAATAAGGGAGAGAGAGAGAGATCGCTTCTTTCTTTCGTAGTTACATTGCCCAAAGTGCCAATCGGGGTGGAAGATTTTTTTGGAGAAAATTGTCACTGGGGTATAATAAACTATAGAACATAGAATATGGGGCCTGCCACTATCCCTGCCATGTATAGCAAATCAAAGATTATTACTTGCGATGGCCGTGACCGAGCAATTTAATAGTAATTTGGCTTGCCAGCCATCCGAATCTACCTATTGTGTGTTATCAAACGGATTATACAGAACGGGCGGAGGATGAAATTCAATTATGGTTCTAATATCGTTGAGGATGGAATCTATAGAGAAAAAGAACATGTGGAAGAGTAATGAAAGAAGGTGGTTTGTGAATGGATGAAATGAATAAATTAAATCTAGAAGATATAAGAGATGAGCGGGGGTACATTCGTGTGACACTTAGAATTCAAGCGATGAAAAGACGATTCATGGAGTTACAAGTGATGAATGGACGAATGGGTGACTTTCGGTACGACCCATTCCTGAACGTGCATTTTCTTGGTGCATTTTTCTTAAGACCAGGGGTGTTTGAACTCTTGTCATGAAGCGTCATTAACTTAAGGATGCGGTCGTTACATACTAGCTGTCTTGTATTAATCTTATCTACCAGGACAGATTGGTAGTTAGTTGGTGAGAGCTTCCGTACACGGCTTCTCCAAATATGTTAAAATGAACACTTCATTTCAGTTCATTGGCTACTGTATGAAAAATTACTGGGAATCTCGCCTGTATGGTGCCGGGCCCCGCAAGTGAAGCAAAGAACACTAACACTGCGATCCTACAAGATATGTCATAAGAGACGACTTAGGTTAAGGGTCCTAACGAAACCACTGTAGTAAATAAAAAGCGTTTGCAGAAATCGGATGTGCTGACGCATGACCTGTATGTGCAACGTACACTCGTTCTTAGGCTCAGTTAACATGGTCGATATTTAGCGTTTGATGAAGAATGTCCAAGAACAAACAGCAAATCGGGAACGCAGAAGAAGAACAAACAGCAAATCGGGAACGCAGAAGAAGAACAAACAGCAAATCGGGAACGCAGAAGAAGAACAAACAGCAAACAATGAAACTAAAGGAAAGATGGGAAGGAGGGGGTGTTGGGTGAGGCCGACAAAATACAGCGAAGATAGTGTTCGCAGTCCCAGGCGACACAGACTTCACGTTTCACCTGGTTTAAGATTTCTCCTTTATAAAAGCTAATTAAAGTACCCCACGTGCAAGCCACACAATAATTAACTAGCCAATCGTTCTGGATGTCAGTCTAGGAGTTATCTTGGAAAACGTGAGACTGGTATCGAAACAGTTAATTCGATTTTATCCAGACTATAACAGAAGAGTGGAGCGTCTGGTTGAATGGATTAGAGCACAGCTCCCTGGTGGGACGCTCGGGTTCAATCCATGTATGGTCAAAGAGGGTTTTTTTCTGTCGAGGGCATAAAGAAAACACCTTAACCTGAACAGTTGCCACTGCACTTGCTTTTCGGCCATTAAATTCCATAGGCTTACTTCCCTCCTGTCCTACACCGCCCAAAAAGCGGTATTACAGACAGTAACGACAGTTTTCTTTAGAACATAGGATCGTTCAGAGTAGTATAGTTCTGATAATGAACACGTGAATTACTTCGATACTATTAGGTAGGTGTTACTGTCGCCAAGTACCGTATTGAAGCCAGTTAATTATCGCAGGCACAGCAGTGTATATGAAATTAGGACCATCATCATAGCACTTCGATGAGTAACCACGTGTGCTCCGATCTATTTGATATACACAGGACGATCTCAGCATGAGTGGACGAACTCCGTAGCACTGGCCAGGGTCACTGATGTAATTTAAAATATGGTAAAAATATTTTGTAGGATTATTTGTTAACGTCATGAATTAATTTTGCCCGGACAGTGGCTTTCCAGCCTGTTCTTTCCGACTTTGAACTGCAAAGGGTTCTTTTACGTGCTCAACTTGAATACGGTACCTACGTTTTATCGACTATCTCCGATAGGACAAGGAACTCGATCACACATACACTAACATCATAGATCTCTTGACAAACTACCCCGTGGAGACTCCACGAGGGAGCGAACCGAGACCTCTGTAGACGAGCACCTTAATATCAACTTATGCGTTCTTAATGTATGTTCCAACCATTTCTATCTCTCGGAAAAATAAAATATAGAACACTTTGTCACAACATGAACAGTTATCTAAAGGAAAAAGAAAATATAGAACACTTTGTCACAACATGAACAATTATCTAAATGAAAAATAAAATATAGAACACTTTGTCACAACATGAACAATTATCTAAATGAAAAATAAAATATAGAACACTTTGTCACAACATGAACAATTATCTAAATGAAAAATAAAATATAGAACACTTTGTCACAACATGAACAATTATCTCAAGGAAAAATAAAATATAGAACACTTTGTCACAACATGAACAATTATCTAAATGAAAAAGAAAATATAGAACACTTTGTCACAACATGAACAATTATCTCAAGGAAAAGAAAATAAAGGAGGCACAGGATAAATGAATGTTTGGAAAAGTTTAACCTCATGGCGTTGAGAAGCAAGAAAGTAAACATCGGAAGTCATGAACAGCACTAGTGACTTGTAATTGAGAAGTAATATGATCGCTTGCTCCCGACGAGACACACTTAATAACACAGGAAATAATGTTGAGGTGATGGTAATGATGAGGCAAGGGATGGGCAAAGAATGTAATATATATTCCGACTCCGCGAGTGTGTTGTCGAGGCTCGAAAGGGGAGAAAAGAACAGTAACACTGTCACCTACAAGGCATGTCGTAAGAGACGACTGAGATAGCGGCTTTTTTTTTTTTTCCCCGATCCAGAAGCACTTGAGCTGAAAAGTCTTCGGCTCGGTGTCATGGACATCGTAACCCTTCGGCTCGGTGCCACGAACACCGTAAATCTGGGGAATCTGTAGCTGCGGCTTAGGGAAGCTACCCTCGTCATCATCATCATCATTAGGTGTCGGCTGGTGTAGGCGATCATGGATCTCCACAAAATCTATATCGTTGGTGTTTGTTATTAACTAAGATGTTGACGTTCTACCGTGCCATGAAGTCAGGCTATCCACAATTTTCTCTCTCTGTCTTCCTCTGTCTCGTCTACACTCGATTTTACCGGTTGTTACAATGTATTCTAAACTCTAGTAAATAAAAAAGCATCGCAGAATTCGGATGTGCTTGCCTAATTGTTGGCGCTAACTTGCTCAACGTACAATCGCTCTTAAGATCAGATCACATACAGACCACAAAGAGTGAATAACAAGTGATCAATATGAAGCTTTCCAAGAGGACAAAGATGGGGCAATATTAAATGGAATAAAGAGTACACAGACACACAAACTCCTATCTTTTGAATTTCAATAAGAGAATACAACGACATCATTGCTATTTTTATCTTCAGTTTCATCACAATTAAAATAAAGACAATGAACTGTCAAAAGAAACTCGACTTTCTTGACATGTTATTTCTTATTCAGGAACCATCGTGCGTTCACCTTTCAATAATAGATGACACGTCGATAAGGGCAGCAAATTCACAAGAACAACCAACAATCGTTCTTGGAGAGCTTGTCAAGAAACAAAGGAAATCTTTTACACACCTATAGCATGAATAATTGATAGAACTTCTTCTGCAGGTGTCTATCCTATTCTGTTGTTATCGCATTCTCTCGCTGTATGTCCCCTTTCACTCTATAGTTCTATGATGTTCCTATTATCTCCCCTCTACAATCTAACCAACACCTTCTGAAGATTGTTTTTAATTTGTTCATCTTGCAGACATTATATCTCAACAACAAAGCGCAAATACAGCGCCGGCAAAGCTGACCTGAATTTTAACGCCTTCATTAAAAGTCATTATCTGAAGATTTGCATGTCTTTTGTCTCTTAGAGATTCTTGATCACAAGCGATATATGCGTCTAGAATCAGGGATTCTCAACCTGTGACTATAATCCGTCCTTCTTCTTCTGTGATCAACTTCTGCTATGCGACTATAGTTCGTTCCAAAATTCGTGATCACACTAAGGTTTAATTTGTACGAAATCTATCTGATGGATACAAGTAATTTTTGCATGCAGTCTTATATACCTCACGACGTTATGAATCCATGTTTAACTAATTGGTAGGTAGCTTAGTTGATGCAAAAACGTTTTTGTTATATAATTTTGCATAAGCACAACAAAATGACAATCAAAGTTTAGAACTTACAGTAATACACAAAATGGTGGCGAATGATTGCAAAGGCGTATCCCTATTATACATATTATAAAAAGAAAGGTGACATAGTGAACAAATGATACCTTCCACTTCTATAAATGAAAATAAATGTTGCGTACATACGCCAATGACAGTCAGTAGGAAAAATTGTGAACTGATTAATTCCACGGGATTCTCGATTTTGACGTGCACTGAATTGCAGTTAGAACACGGAAATGCTTTGTGCACGGACAAACTTGACAATCGTACTGTAAAATTTCGATAAGTATACAAGATCAACATCGCGGCAATTATAGTAATAACATATAATAACAATCTTACAGAACTAAAGGTTTGGGTGGGCAAAAATACTTTTGGAACGTCATCACTGTTACCTATATAAAAATGCAAAAATCAAGAATTTCTGTCAAGTGGATGATTTTATATCGGTCGGTAAAGATGATCACGAATTTCGGAACGAACTATAGTACGGTATGTGTCATAAACAGGGTGGTGCGCTTGAGGTCTTCACCTGTCCCCCATAATTTGTTTTGTAGGGTTGTTTCTGTTGTCCAGGTTTCCATTCTCACACTGTTCAGGAGTCTTCTTCTTCTTCTTCTTTGCGTTCGGTTTCGTATGCCCGTCTAAACCAACATATGGTTTTCCTCTATGAAGCTACGTATCAATTGGAGCTCCTCGAGAGTTCTTCATATCTTGCTCTATAAGTTCATGAGGTCATGTTTCGTTTTGTTGGTGTATGGATTGCGGGATGTGCTCCGGAGTCTGTGTTTCTGTCTGACATGCACACTGTTCAGTCTGTGCAGACTTTATTCTGTATATGGGATGAAAAAAGCGCATAAAGCCGACGTATTGACTATATTGCACCGGGTTTTACCCTATGGCTCGGTCCCTTTCCGCAGTAATGCACGAAGCACAAACTCCGTAGCTTCAGGAACAATTCTAGGAGTCTCTGGAATAAATGCACTTGTGAACAGAACGGGGCGATCCGGATTGGAACCCACGTCCCATCCGTCTGTTGCCGGGAATAGTAACACTGCGACCTACAAGGTATGTCGTAAGAGGCGACTGATGTAAGAAGTAGGGAAACTACCATAGTAAATAAAACGGATGTGCTGGCCTACTTGTAGACGCCTAACTGTCACAACGTACAATCGCTCTTAGGCTCAGATCACATACAAATCACAAAGAGTGGTTAACAAGTGTTCGATATGTAGCGTTTGAAGAAGAAGAAGAAGAATATGTTTGCTTATTTATTATATAGAAAATTAAATCTGAGACACACCACCTTCAACCTAAGAATGCGATTTTCATTGGTTATATCAGAGCGTGTATGCCAACAAGCATGACAAATAAGAATTAACTCATTTCGTAGAATTAAATAGATTTATCCGTTCAACTTAAGTTTATCCTCGTATTTGAAGATTTATTCCTATATTTATTATTTGAAAGATTTATTTTATCCGCAGATTTATCTCTCTCTTCTAAAAATATCGTGAATAAATCATCCTAAATTTGGTCCCTGATATCCATATACTGTTCTGCTGTGTCCATTCCATTTTTTTAACTTGCTCTCTTTTATTTAATATTCTCCAGTTATCAGAAAAAAATTTTTATTTAAATTCCGTATTCTTCTGATTAATTCCGTATTTCTTTGTATTCCTCTTTTTTAGAATGAATGAACGGAATTCGTTAGAAAGATTTTTTTTTTAAAATTACATAATTTAACATCTTCTTCCGATGCAGCTTACATCGGCCCTTCTCGGTGGCATCGCGTATCAATGTGTCCATAATTCTTGAAATGATGAGAACCACTGATTTACGAAAAGAACCAATAACTGTCTGAATGATGTAGTCTGTAACAAAGGTTGTCTTTGATGGCATATGTCAATTAGATGCCTGTCTTTTGTAGCAATGTCTTGGAGAATCTGAGGTCGTCGCCATTATCATGTATCTTACTTGGACGGTGTATGAATAATGTATCTGAGAGTGGGGGTGGTTAGTAAAGGATATGCTGGGGGTAAAGGAACGGTCGGTGATAATGTGAACACAGAGAAAGATCACCAAAAAGGAAGAAAATTATTTCTATCTTTTAAACGTTGTTCTCAGTTTAAATATATCGCCCTTGCCATATTTCGCCTCCGTACCGGCCACAACAAGCTCAGAGCCCACATGTTCCATAAATTTAAAATTGGCACAACTAGCCTGTGCCCATGCAATATGGCAGACATGACGGCAGAACACGTCTTGCAAGACTGTCAACGTTTAGCAGGTATACGAAAAGAGTACTGGCCACAACACACAGAGCTTCGCGAAAAGCTGTACGGAGGAACGGAGTCCCTAAAACAACAGTAAAATTCATGATAGAAGTTGGTCCATCAGGCTAGGCCGGGAACGCAAAGGAAAGGATATCGCCCATGTGGTGCCGGCGACCACAAGGGACGTAAAGAATAGTACCACTGCTACCTACAAGGCATGTCGTAAGAGGCGATTGATGTAGGAACTAGGGAAGCTATCCTAGTAAATAAACAGCGTCGCAGAAATCGGATGTGCAGGCCTACTTGTAGGCGCATAATTGACACAACGTACAATCGCTCTTAGGCTCAGATCACATACAAATCACACAGAGTGGTTAGCAAGTAGTCGATATGGAGCGTTGGAAGAAGAAGAAGTAAAGGCACACGTATCCGCTGCTGCAAATTTCATTGTAATGAAAGATGAAGAACATTTTCATGCCTACTTTGTGTTATCAGGCCAAACATGGACAATTCGCAAAAAATAACTAATGGGAAATGTGATGTTTACGAAAAGTGACCAACATCAGCATACGAAAACTGCCCGAGTGGTCACCGGGGACAAATTTGGGGTGTAAAGAATAGAACCACTGTTACTTGCCACGCATGTCGTAAGAGGCGACTAAGGAGGTTTGGCTGAAATCGGATGCATGTGTCCTAAACGTGTAGAAGTCGTATGCGTTTAAGGGCCTACCAAACCAATGTGCAACGTATACACGTTCTTGGCAAAGATCAAACATATCACAAAGAGTGATTAAAATTGATCGTAAAGAACGAACGCAAAGAAGAAGAAGAAGAAGCATATGAAAACAATGTGGGACAGAACCATGCTTGAGTTACATTGAGAAACAAAGAATGAAGTGGTTTGACTACTTAATAAGAATGCAGCCAAACTCCACAGTATACAGAGTCTTCTACAACAGAGTATCCGGAAAGAAGACGAGAGGAAGACCATGAAAAAGATGGTTATATGACATTGCAGAATCCTGTCAAAAAGGGAAAATAAATATCACCCAAGGCAACAGAAGCCGAGAAATACATGGAGACGAGATTTGGAGGCAGAGATCAACAATATAAAGAAGAACTGGAGGGAGCTGCAGGAGATAGCTAGAGATAGGAAGACTTGGAATGAGTTGGTTGAGGGACTATGCCTCAATCTGGGGTAAAAAGGCAAAGAGAGAGAGAGAGAAGGCAACAGAAAACTACGACACTGTGCAACAACCCGGTAAAAGTGTGACAACAAAAGAAGAAAGTTGATAGGAAACCATTATTAGAGAAGATGGAAGAATATGGTTTTTTCTCAATGATAAGCTAACGGCGTAGATTTGCTTAGGATTCATTTTTGTCCCAGAGATTTCTTAACCCTTTAGCTGCTAAGGACGTATATATACGTTTATCCCATTAACTTCTAAAGACGCATTAACACGTCTGTTATTATCTCTCCTCTGTGGGTTAAAGACGTGCTAACACGTTATACATTGCTACTGTCACTGCTATAGGCGTGCATTCATGTTCGTGACATAGAAACAAAGAGTAGCTATTTTTAGCTCAGCCTTCAGAAAGTATGTAGCAGCGAAAGGGTTACGGTTGGAGTTCGTGCTTTGTGCAATACCCACGGTAGGATCTTGTCATATCTGCCTAGAATAACCGAGACATGGGAGAACTCGGTGAAATGAAGTCAATCCTTTGCTGTTGGACACATTTTGTTCGACTACTCTTTAGTCTAAGCTGGTTCTGTATGGCAAATACTAATTGCTGAAGTACTCCGAGTGACAGCAGATCTACGCAATAGCTAACACACCCCATACACAACATCTGTCACATTACCCATCGTAACACAATCATTAGTTTGTCACCAACCTCATTATTACATCGTCGTAGTTTGTCATAAACCTCATTATTACATCGTCGTAGTTTGTCATAAACCTCATTATTACATCGTCGTAGTTTGTCATAAACCTCATTATTACATCGTCGTTGTTTGTCATAAACCTCATTATTACATCGTCGTAGTTTGTAACAAACCTCATTATTACATAGTCGTAGTTTATCACACACCTCATTATTACATCGTTGTAGTTTGTCACAAACCTCATTATTACATAGTCGTAGTTTGTCACAAACCTCATTATTACATCGTTGTAATTTGTCACAAACCTAATTATTACATCGTCGTAGTTTGTCACAAACCTCATTATTACATCGTCGTAGTTTCTCACAAACCTCATTATTACATAGTCGTAGTTTGTCACAAACCTCATTATTACACAGTTATATTTTGTAACAAGTCTTATTATTAAACAGTTGTAGTTTGTCACAAACCTCATTATTACATTATCATTATTTGTCGCACAGTCGCACACTCTAACCAGCAGCAACGTCTATGACATCTTGAGAGTTCAACAACTTGGTTACAACTACTGACCTTGACCGTGGCAATAAATCAGGTCCGCGACCTGTAGTCTGTCTAGCCACAGTCCAGGTTCCGTTTGCTTTAACCTTCTAACCTTTCAACTCTGAATAACATTTTTGACTTAACCGCATTGTTTGGGAGGTTGATGCTGTTTTCTGTCTTTTCTTTAACGCGGTGGGCATCTTTTCTAGAGCGGCACGGGCGCATCAATCATCTCCAGATACCTGCCACTAGAGTGACCTGACTCTAGAAATCATTTCGAAAAAAAAGAGTTATTTGAAGAAGAGAACTATCTTTATCCCTTGTGATGTACACACAGAAATAATCCTTTACGTGTAGGTGGCCAAACACGTAATAACAATGTACTGTAGCTTTACAAAAACATTGACAATACGCAGCAAGTTTCGACCAAAGGCCTTTATCAAGCAAAGATACAACAGGAGTGACGAATTTCACAGCACACTACATATAGACTTTAACAAAGCTTGATAAAGGCATTTTAGTCGAAACCTTTAAGTCTATAAGTAGTGTACTGTGAAATTCGTCCCTCCTGTTGTATCGTTTGCTTGATAAAGACCTTTTGGTCGAAACGATGCTGTTTATTGTCATTGTTTTTATATTTTGTAAAACTACAGTACTTTGTTATTACGTGTTTCGCCATTCTACATAGTTTTACTGCAATCTCCATCTAGATTGATATTACGCGTAGGTGGTAATACTAACAATGATTCCCAAGCTGGCGGTTAAAGGGGCCATATGAAGTGGATGTGGATATATCTATCTGAAGAGTACCGTTTTATCTTCTTGGTAAACTCGACTTTCTCAACTAAGGGTGCATCTATATGTGACCACTCTCTTTCATGTATCTCAAAGCGTCAGCGGATTACTTAAACGGTATCTTCGACGACTACTTAGAAATTCGCCTTAAATCATTTGCTCAGTAGTAGTATTAGTAGTAGTAAGGATCGTAGTGGGATCAGTAATATTATTTCTGATGTTGTTGTAGTAGTTACTGTTTAGATTGTAAAGTTTTATGGTAGTAGTAGCAGCATTAGTAGACGCCCTTGTGTTGATGGGGCCACAAGGAAGCAAAGAATAGTACTACTGTGACCTACAAGGCATGTCGTAAGAGGGGACTAAGGTAGGTACCTTTTTTCCGATCCAGAAGCACTTGAGCTTTTTCAGTTTTTCGGCTCAGTGCCATAGACATCGTAACCCTTCGGTTCGGTGCCACGAACACCGTAAATCTGGGGAATCTGTGGCTTTTTCTGCCATCCCGCGGAATTGAACCCGCACACACAGAGGGATAGTCACTCGTAGTTCAACGCGCTACGAACACGCTGGGCAGACGGGCAAGGTAGGTACCTAGGAAGCTACCCTAGTAAATAACAAGCGTCGCAGAAATCGGATGTGCTGACCTACTTGTAGGTGTAAAACTGGCACAACGTGCAATGCTCTTAAGCTCAGATCATATACAAATCACACAGAGTGGTTAACAAGTGGTCAATGTGGAGCGATCGAAGAAGAAGAAGTATTAGTAGCAGAAGTAGTAGTAGTACATTCTCTCTCTCTCTCTCTTTTTCTCTATCACTATCATCTATTTCTCTCTCATTGTGTGCCGATGGTCAATGAAAAATATGGGCCTAACACACTATTACCCAATATACCTCATGGTATTAAAACAAGTTTCCTTTTTTTATTCTCTGAAACCAGTATACTTCGTGGTGTTTTGATACTCCCCTGTTAATACTTTTACTATTATCTATATCATTTGGATGAAATCGGATGCACGTGTCCTAAACGTGTAGAAGTCTATGCGCTTAAGGGCCTACCAAACCAATGTGCAACGTATACACGTTCTTGGCAAAGATCAAACATATCACAAAGAGTGTCTTCTTCTTCTTCTTTGCGTTCGTTCTTTACGACCAATTTTAATCACTCCTTGTGATATGTTTGATCTTTGCCAAGAACGTGTATACGTTGCACATTGGTTTGGTAGGCCCCTAAATGCATAGACTTCTACACGTTTAGGACATGTGCATCCGATTTCAGCCAAACCTCATTAGCCGCCTCTTACAACATGCGTGGTAGGTAACAGTAGTTCGATTCTTTACACCCCAAATTTGGGCCCCGTTAACCACTCGGACGTCACAAAGAGTGATTAAAATTGGCCGTAAAGAACGAACGCAAAGAAGAAGATCTATACCATGTTCTGTGTTGTCATATGCTTGTTAGATTATGTGCTCTGAAAACTCAACCGGACATTGACTCTTATCAACTGCCCCATGTGTTAACAGCTGATATCTTGAACTCCCCAACCTGCTTCCGTTTTCAAAGCGTCCCCATTGTATAACAAAAGCCACGTTCAAACTTCAAGCAACCTCTTCTGCTAAAATTTGAAACAATAAAAAAAAAAGTTGCACGAAACACCTCCTTTAGCCAAATGTCTAATCTCAGATATCCTTAAGAAATATCCAAAATCTCTTCCCTTATGACCGGAACCATGGTCAGTTCTTCTTTTTAAAAAAGTTCAGAGTTGTCCTTAATCATCCTCTATCATCCTGTCTTTTTCTATTGTCGTGTCCGATTTTGCCATCATCTCTCCCTCATTGTTCACGCGACACACACACTTTCTTGTGGTCATTACCCTTGGTCTCCCTAAGATTGTTTCCCCCTTCCACCCAACACTCTAGCTTTTGAAGAAATGGAGAAAAACTAGAAGACAATGCAATGGTGCACTCAACACGACCGCCTGTGCTAATTGTTCAATGCTTAAAAAATTGTGTTCTCCATTGGCGACTTGTCATAATTCAGGGGGCCTTGACAGCAGACATGCCCCCTTTCTGCATTCAGCAAATCTTACTCGGGTGTCAGTGTCGAGCCCTCACGCAAGGGCATGGACTTTGCAGTTTCTGTGAGATCTTAATTTATGCGTAGTATCGATACTTTACGGTTGACGATTATTAAAAAGAAATTATTTTTGCATTATTTTGGATGCATTTCTAAATCATAAATAATTTATAATTTCTTCTGTGTTCAGCAATAGTTTGAACCACTTGTCTCTCTTTTCTGTATAGAATTCTGTTTTGGCTCACCTTCTTTTTAATTTTTCCATATTGACCACTCTTTGTGATCTGTATATGATCCGAGCCTAAGAACGATTGTTCGTTGTGCCAGTTATGCACCTACAAGTAGGCCGGCCCATCCGTCCGAGTGGTTAACGGGACCCACATTTGGGATGTAAATAATAGAACCACTGTTACCTACCACGCATGTCGTAAGAGGCGTCTAAGGAGGTTCGGAAGAAATCGGATGCATGTGTCCTAAACGTGTAGAAGTCTTATGCGTTTAGGGGCCTACCAAACCAATGTGCAACGTATACACGTTCTTGGTAAAGATCAAACATATCATAAAGAGTGATTAAAATTGGTCGTAAAGAACGAACGCAAAGAAGAAGAAGAGGCCGGCCCATCCAATTTCTGCGACGCTTTTTATTTACTAGGGTAGCTTTCCTAGGCCCCTACCTCAGTCGCCTCTTACGACATGCCTTGTAGGTCCCAATGTTACTATTCTTTGCTTCCCTGTGGGCCCGGGAAACACAACAGTTTTTATTTCAAACAATTTTACTTCAAACAATTTTACTGTGAACGCGCCTCAATTCTCGAACTCACCAGTTATTAACATAACCCTGACCGGCCCTGCAGGCTGACCACTTGAGAAAGGCCCGATCATCATATTTTTAATCACTGTCATCATCAGCACGAATTTTTTTATCCTTCTTCCAAAGACGAGGGTCTCTTTTAATTCCCCATTGAGGAATCAGTTGTCATGTGCAGGTTTGGCATCCCCGTGGCCATACGACCTGGGAGGAGGTTAGGTATTGAATACGGGGGAAAGATTATCAAGAAAATGTAATCCATATTTTAATCATTAGTACCAATGATTTCCTTTCTTCTGCCTCCTGTCGTTATTTTCTCGAAAGAAAATCACATTTTATTGTGCATGTACATACAACTTTTCTGATGTGAAATATAACTCATTGTCCATGAATTTTCTCATCTTTGTCATCGCTCCATTTATCTCCCCCTCTCATAGTCTTCCCTTATGAAAAAAGTGTTACCATTTTTCGCAATTTACAGCAATGCTTCGATATCTCCCTCTTTCTGTTCTTCCTTTTTGTGTACAATTGGGGGGTATATTAAATACATAAACTTCAAATTTAGTCATTTAAAAAAATATGATTATAAATATAGATTATACATTCATATACTAACTTTGGCTCTTTACTCTGTCTCATGACTTTACAAGCGTGCTAGATTTGGCTCTTTATCTCATGACTTTAGAATCTTGATAGATTTGGCTCTTTACTCTATCTCATGGCTTCACAATCTTGCTAGATTTGGCTTTTTATTTCATGGGTTTACAATTTTGCTAGATTTTACTCTTTATCTCATGGCTTTACAATTTTGGTAGATTTGGCTCTTTAATTTATCTCATGGCTTTACAATCCGCCGGGGACGTCGGGATCCGCTCTGCACAGAGCGCTGTCTCCTACCCCGAGCATTGTCGGTCCAGTCTCGTCCATGACATCAGAGAGCCGCTGTAGCGTAGTTGTTAGTGAACTCGCTTCGCAAGGCTGGTGGTCTGGGTTCAGCACCCGCAATGCGCGTAGAATTTTTCCCGACCGCGACGGCTCTCAGGTCGACCCAGCCTCAACTGGGTACCAGACATGCTCTGGGAAAGTAAAGGCGGCTGGCGTGATGCTGACCACATCACCCATCGTGTGCCGACGGTCAATGAAAAATACAGAACTAACACTGTATTGACCTATATACCACGAGGTATGAAAGGGTTCCCTTTACTTTTTTTTTTACTATGGCTTTACAATCTTGCTAAATTTGACTATTTACTCCATTTACTCTTTACTCTACCTGATAGTTATCCGAAACTACTATATTTGGCTCTTTACCTGATGGATGTCCGATCTTCTTAATTTTGGCTCTTTACTCGATTGGCTCTTTACTCCATTGGCTCTTTACTCCACCTGATAGTTGTACTAAGCTTCCATATTTGACTCTGTACCTGATGGCTATATAATCTTAGTAAACGTGTGCAGCAGCTTTAGTAAACACACAAAATTTGAGCACATTCCTAACGCAATAAAGCCGGGAACCTGACAATATGTCGGGTTTATGTCTGTTATTAATAAACCCAGGTCTGTCGACATCATCTTGACTTGTTACCGCAGCGCGTGACAATTCAGCTCTTAAGACTGGCCAGGCAGCAAACCTATCAGACTTCACGTCGTCGACAATTAGAGATATATTTACAACGTTCTTAAGAAGACCAGAAGATGTTTTTAAGTTCTTGAGCTACATCTCTTAAGTTAGTGTTTCTATTGTTAAAGAAAAAAAGGATCCTAAATGGCAAGGATTGACTTCATTGCACTGGGTTTCTCCACATGGTTAAGTCCCTCTCAGCAGAAATGATAAGTTAGGGTGTCTGTGTGGCTCAGTGGTCTATTTCTTCTTCACGTTCGCTGATTTTCAATGTCTACACAATGAGTCCGGTTCTCTGGATGTATATTGTTGTTTCTGTGGCTAAGTGGTTACGCCCTTTGCCTTGTGAGTCGAAGGTCGTGGGTTCGAGTCCGGACCGCGCCATTCTGTTCACGAGTGCATTTTTTCCAGAGACCCCTAGGATTATTGCTGGAGCTACAGAGTGCGTGCTTTGTGCAATACTCTCGGCAGGTGGCGTGCCATTTCTGCTGAGAGGGACCGAGCCATATGGGGTAAAACCCGGTGCAATGAAGTCACTCCTTCGGCTTTATGTTGTTGTATTTGTTAGTTCATCAAAGCTTCCGAACGGCTTTATGATGTTGTATTTGTTAGTTCATCAAAGCTTCCGAACGGCTTTATGTTGTTGTATTTGTTAGTTCATCAAAGCTTCCGAACGGCTTTATGTTGTTGTATTTGTTAGTTCATCAAAGCTTCCGAACGGCTTTATGATGTCTTGTCTCTGATGGCTAGTGTTCTTTCCGAAGTTGATTCATCAGATGACAATCTTGAAGGATGTGTTCAACTGTCTGTGCGGTCTGTCCACATGTACATGTGGGTGATGGAACGAGTTTTAGTCTGTGTAAGTGTCTGTTGTGTCCAGTTCTGAGTCGAAACAATATCACCTGCCTTGCTCTAAGACTAAGTGGATACGCCTTTACCTTGCGTTTCGAAGGTTGTGTGTTCAAATCCGGACATCGTTTTGTTCAGGGGCGTATTTTTTTCCAAATACCTCTAGGATTGTTGCTGATACGGGCCCCGGCAACACACGGATGCATGAATGAGCGTACCGAGTGCCATTGAAATGAGATGCGAGCACCTAACCTCTACGACACAGAGACACCTTGAACTAACTACTAGTTACGAACAAAAGAATACACAATTTGAAAACATAAAGGAAATGACTGTTATCTTCTTTGACTAGTTTTGTTAAAATAGACTTGACTGATAAGGAAACAAAACGTCTACGTGATTTATAACTTTCCATTGTCGCTTCTCTGTGATTCCGGGACGTGGTGGGGGTCTGGGAGAAACCCACATGGTATCTCAGGTTTGGTAAACAAAACTTTATGATGTCATTCAATGATGGAATGTTTGACGCTGCTTCCGTTCTCAAATATAGAAAATGTTTGTGGTTAAACCGTTTGCTTTACTTTTTGAACGTCGGGAGTTCGAATCCGGTGACATTTATGAGGAGACGTAACGAGCCATATTAGAAAGCACAGAGACCCCACAAAAATAAAGTTATGAATAGTAGTAACTTTATTGCTTATTTTGTGTTTTTAATACAGAGGGTTTGCATTGCCAGTTACCGAAACGATCTCACAGATGATATGAATCTTAATTGTGATGTGTCACAGGGAATTTAATTTTCCCAGATACTTACAAGAACTTGACCATTCTAACATTCCTTCGAAATATCCCTCTCTCCAGTGGCGGCTCGTGATCGTTTTTGTTGGTGGGGCCAGACACAAATTTTCGGGAAAATCATGGCTGTGGGTTAGGTTTTAATTTATAAAAAAATAAAGGCGCGTTACACATTAATTTTGGTGGGACCCGGTCCCTCTGGACCTTAATGACGAGCCGCCACTGCATCTCTCATAGGCCAGATGACCCACCTCTCCAGCCGTCATGTTCAAATCATCAGCTACGTCCTGAATCCACCTTTTTCTGGTCTTCAACTTCTTCTCTTTACTGTGATATCTCATCCTATAATGGTCTTTCTCTCTCTCTCTTCCCCCGTGGTTTTTTTTATATGTCCAAAATACTTTTCATATTTGTTTCGTAGCATCAAAAAGTGTTCCTTGATTTTTAGTTCTTTCTGGACATATCTATTTGTATCTTCTCTGTTCGTGATATACGAAGGACTGTTCTGTAACACTTATATTATTCACGTAATAGCGGTGAATCCACAACACTAACCAGACTGCAAGAATGCAAAGTTAAGTGTGGTGTAGCTCGACAAGAACGTTATGCTGGCAGACAAAGAAGAATTGTAAACCAACAAAGAACCGGTGTCGTTAGTCGCCACACGCTGATGGACATACTGAGGGAGAGATCGGAGCACTTATGGACTAATTTGTTCGACGTGAAGTGATGGTGATCCGACGACTAAACTAAACTAAACTAAACTTATATTATTCAAAAACATTAACGTTTTCTCACTGCCTTGTTTAATGTCCATGCTTCACACCTATACGTATCATATTGCTTGTTGTAAACCCATGTTGTTGTATCGTTTTCTGCAGTTTTGTCAATTCTTCTGACTCTTGGTCTTCCTCACGTTCTGAAATCGTACAAACTGCTGAATTTTACTCTTGTCAAAGGATCAACAGCTGAGTCTACACAATCGCCTACGCCAGTTGACATTGCATTTGATGTCTATAATGATGGCTGTTGTGAGGAGGTGTAATAATGCGGTGATTGTGGTTACTATTAGATCTTCAGCAACTTCATAGGCATGTGTTGTTTACTCAACAATATCACATGCCAGAAAGGAAACATTTTGATGTTGGCCAAACGACCACTGAGCTACTAGAACTCAACAAAGAAGTTTCATATTTCGAACTGGATCTCTTGTGGATTCGTTTATCACATTGTTCATTTGGCAGTAAGTGTGACAAAAAACTAGCTAGCTGGCTATACTAGTAAATTGTTCATATATGGGAATGTGAACATCTGGTCTGGTCCAGGCGTGCGAACTCAACGTCTGCAAAACGGTAATTGAACGATGAGCTAAAGATCCGAGCTTGGTCTCTGGGCGGACAAGGATATCACGTGACAGTAAAGACCTGCAAATTGAAGATTGCTACGGACAGAGGTGACTAAACGGCTTTTGACGTCTCCACGAATAGGAAATATCAGGTTGATCATTCTATTGTTTTCTAGAATATTTTGGTGGGTTTACCTTTGACTAATGTTTCCGGACATTTTTCACATTTTTGAATGTGTTCTTTACCCCCGCCCATTCTAGTTTCTTCCTGTGCTTTGCTGACTAGTTGTTATTTCTGTTGATGCTATGCTACCTCTTTCATCTGTTCTTATTAGCTAAACACCTCTATATCTTAGATAGGTTTAGGATATCTTAGATAGGTTTAGGATATCTTAGGTAGGTTTAGGATATCTTAGATAGGTTTAGCTCGGAATTAGAACAAGGAGTAACACTATAGTCTCTTTCTTTCTTCTCTCTAATCCTGTTTTACCTCACAGAGTCAGGATAAGAAGAGATTTATAGAGCGGACTTTGTAAACAGTGTTTTTCGTCGTCTCTGTTATTTCTGATGTCCACTAACACCATGAGAATGCTATATGAAGCTGGAAGAGACTGTTGTTCTTCTCGGCCACAAATGTGTTTTTTTTATAGCGGATTTTGAAGTAGAAGTATTGACACCTCACGAGATTGTACATCCTTCCTAAAGGATTAAAGCTTAATGGGTATGAAAGAAGAAAGTTCAGTAGAGCATCCCTAACACTTCATCGAAAAATGAGAGCAGATTTCAAATGTCGTGAGAGCAACAACACCATAAGGGATTGAAACTACGCTACGTCAAGACGTACCTTTTCAACCCAAGAACGAGGTTTTTTGTTTTTAATATCAAGACGTGTTGATTATTCTTCTACTTCTTCTTTTTTGCGATGGGTTTCGTGTACTCGTCTAAACCAAGCGATGGATTGCCTCTATGCAATTGCATGTCAGTTGGAGTTCCTCGTGAGTTCCACATAGCTTGCTATGAAAGCTTCGTTCATGGGGCCATTTTTCTTTTCTCATCTGAGATTATGTTGCATTATCAAAATGTCTCACCTGATATTAATGTTACATTCTCTGAACATCTCACTCAAAAAAACACCTGTATTTTATGAAGATTTCACCTGATGTTCATGTTACATTCTCTGAACATCTCACTCCAAAAACACTTGTATTTTATGAAGATTTCACCTGATGTTCATGTTACATTCTCTGTACATCTCACTCCAAAAACACCTGTATTTTATGAAGATTTCACCTGATGTTCATGTTACATTCTCTGTACATCTCACTCCAAAAACACCTGTATTTTATGAACATTTCACCTGATGTTCATGTTACATTCTCTGTACATCTCACTCCAAAAACACCTGTATTTTATGAAGATTTCACCTGATGTTCATGTTACATTCTGTGTACATCTCACTCCAAAAACACCTGTATTTTATGAAGATTTCACCTGTTCTTAGAAATGTATATTCTAACCTTTAAAATTTACGAGAATACAAAATTAAACATGAAAAGAAATTGGTGGCCATAATTTTAAGGTACGTAGAATTTAGTGAAGAATCAAAAAAGAGTTTTTATTGGGCCTGTGTGACACTTTTGATTTTAAATTTATAATCTGAACAGGAAGGAGCAACGGAGATCGACGTGTGAACACAATCAGGTCTGCTTTGTTATCTCAGATGCAATCTGTAATCGTCCTTTCTCTTTGTTGTTCTTCCGCGTTTTTACTTTATTAGTGGGCTCGGTTAGTGTCAGTTAGAAGAACTTTCAGACAAGTGTATTTGTCTCATGAAACAGTCACGGTTGCAGTTTTTATACTTTTTAACCCCTTAGTGAAGGGAAGAGGGGGGAGAAAGAGATACGGTATTGGTAAGGTTATCTCTACGGGAACATTCTCGACTGAAGTCAAGACATCCAAATTGTGTCATATATCTGCCTGGTTGTCTCCACAGGAAATCTTGATTCTGACAATCATGAGTAGGGGTAGGAATGTCTACCGGTTCAGATCGATTAGGTTGAAGGTGAAAGGAAGCTATCTTCTTCACCTGGGCCAGGTGAAAATTGAGTGTTTTTATTGTGCAAACAAAGTGAATATGGTAGGAGGTAGAGATTTTTTTTATTGAAGACGGTGGAACAAATTATGATATTAGTTTCGTAGCGTGCTTGCGAAATATCAATGTTTAAGAGAATTGGCTGATAAACAACATACTATACAGAAAAATTACATACTTTGGTCACATCAAGCGACACGATGGCCTGGAAAGAACAATACTAGAGGGTAGGGTCTCAGGACGCAGAGGCAGACCTAGAAGAAGATGGCTACAAGATATTAAAGAAACCATGAACATGACCATCGACGAAGTGGGTGAACTGGCAAGAGACAGGGGGAATTTCAGATGTGCAACAAAGAGAGCAACGTCCTATAAAGGAGACGCACCTTGATGATGATGGGCGTTCTTGCTATTTTTGTCATATTATCTATGCCAGCGCTGCTCATCGCGGCGGGCGCCATGACGCCCTTGTCATACATTCATGGCGCCCGTGCTATACATTCATGGCGCCGTAATTTACTCCTCCGGTTGTAGCACTAATCAGGTTTCAAGAAAACATTCTATTTTTCACTTTTTCCCTAGGACTTCCATAAAAACGTTCTTCACACTTTTGTAATCTAGTTTGTACTGTGTAACCCTTCTACTGTCCCCTGATATCACCTTTTAAGCCGTTTGCCATGCTTTCTGAAAGTCGTTCATTTTAAATTCGTACGACGTCATTCGGTTCATTGTGACAGTTGTATCCGGAGATGCCTAAAATTGTTGCAGGAGCTACAAAATTCGTGCTTTGTGCAATTTTCTTGGCACGTGGTGTGCCATTTCTGCAGAGAGGGACTGAGCCATACGGAAAAACCCTGTGAAACAAAGTGAACCTTGCCCGTTGCACCTTTTTAAAAAAAAAACCCATTAATAGCAATCTTCCTTAATATCACTAGACAGGATCACAAAATCGACACCTATTGTGTCCTTTCGCTAATAAAATCGAATTATAAGCAAAGAATTACGTCAAATTGTTAACATACTACATTGTGAAACCAATCTTCTTTCTTATACTAATCTAACCACTTGAGTGTAGATTCATTACTTGGCAGTGGCGGATCGTCATCGTTTTTGTTGGTGGGGCCAGATAAAATATTTTTGGAAAAATCATGGTTTTGGGTTAAGTTTTATTTTAATTTAAAAAAAACAATAAACACACGTCACACATTATTGTTGTGGGGCCCGGCCCCACTAGTCCTTATTGACGAGCCGCCCCTGTTACTTTGGATAGGTAGGGCACATCATGCTGGTAAAACTCACCTGCTTTAGGGCTCTTAAATTGTAAACGCCTCAATAAATCCACGTAAATTTATTAGTGATGTCTCTGCTAAGCTTTCAAAGCTTCAAACCGCGTGCCAGATAAGATAATGCGACGTGGGAACTGCTGGCACGAACTTTTAACAATTTCAGTGTCTGGTTGTAAGGAACTAAAAGACGGTACAAGAGGCCATAAGTTTGTTTGCTCTGTAGTCTCTAGTCGAATGATAGTTGCGTCCTCAGCTCATCCCGGTTTCAGAGCAAACATGTCATTTCCTGTTCTCAATAGGTTTGTTTTGTGTTTCTGAAGGACATAAATTGATGTATGTACAGAAAGTGTTTAATTGTTTTTAAAGAGTCTCTACTTGTTTTCTGACTTTTCTTTCCTTTATGTCTCTGTTTTATACTTACTTACTTATATATATCTGCTCCGTGTGGAGTATAGAGTCTCAACAGTTGTTCGTCTCTTTTCCTGGTCTCTGGCTGTTTTCTTTATGCCTTTCCAAGATAGTCCAGCCATCCTTCTTCAGTTCATCGAAGACTCCGTGTCAAGTTTAGGACATCCCTTTTTCCGTTTTCATTGCTGGTTCCAACCTAGTGCTTGTCTGAACCGTACGGCACGGTCCGGATTCGAACCCAGAACCCTCAGAACGCAAGGCAGATGTGTTAACCACTTCACCACCTAGATATATGTCATAAAGTACAACAATTAAATAACATCCAACCGAACCCACTATTGCAACTGGGTCGACCTTAAAGCAATTACGGTTCCAGTCCATATCAATTCCAATTTGAGAATTTGATCTTTGGACCATTCGTCTACTAAACAAGTGCACTAACTACTACATTATTTTAAAAAAGTTAATTGCATATCCTTTACAGGACTTTGTGAATCAACCCCAGCTTTTTAACGCTGTTTGTGATTTTTCTAGGCATTATTACGTTCAGTAATTTGCCACTGCTTTCTGAACGGGTGGTGTCATCGTCCTTTTGTAAAAATCCACTCGAAACAATTTGTAACCAAATGTGCCACTGCTTTCTGAACGGGTGGTGTCATCGTCCTTTGTAAAAATCCACGCGAAACAATTTGTAACCAAATTATCCGCAGCGTGATTCGATCTCAGAACGTCGGGGTTAATAGATCGAGCCACTATCCCCTAAGCCACAGACGCCACCACTACATTATTAAGGTCCCTTATCTATTCGTATATTTGAAACATAATGTACGTGTTCACTTTAACCCTCTTTCTCTATATCAATACGCGTTTTGTTTTTATTTATTTCAATCTCTTGTAGGGGAAAGGGGGTAGGAGGAGGGGGAGGTGCATTAGTGTGATGCATAGAACGTTTGCTTATAGAATCGGACACCAGAGTGTTGTCGGTTCAATTCTACACTTGACGTTTCACATGTGAGAAAAAGAATTGGCCCTCCCACCTCCTGCATCATCGCTCCTAGAAATGTGGAGTGACAGAAAATTCATACCCTAAGGTATGAAGAGGTTTACGTAGGGAGGAGCTCGATCGCAACCCAAGAGTACCTGGTTCAAACACCGCGACGGGCAATTTGGAAGCAAATTTGATTCCGTTGATTTTTCATCATCATTAAATAGTTTGTCCTGAGCAGAACTTTGCCACCCCAACAGTCCTATGGGAATTTCTCTCTTTCATATGACCGTGCAGAGGTCATCTTGCCTCTACAACGGTCATATTCAAGCTATCAGTTACATCCTGAATCCATCTCCATGGTCTTTCTCTTCTCTGCCTCCTTCCATGACGGTCTCCAGCCCTTGTCTCTTTATATGTCCAGAATATTTCAATTTTCTAAATCTTATTACAGTTGATTTTTACCAACTGTAAAAATAGACCTCACCGTTCAGAAATCAATGGTAAACTACTGAACGTAAAAGTGGTGCCTAGATAATCAACGGCACGTTTACTATGAGTGATGGTAACATCCTGTAAAGGATATGCCACGATTTTCATTTCATTTCACTATATTCACTGTATGACATGCGACTTCTTCCACTCTTCCTCGTTCCTTTGTCTTATGAAGCACTTAACGTAGGGTCGTATGTCAGAGATACTCCCATACCTCTCGTTATTGATCTAATATTCTATATACCCATCAGATTGTTTGTCCGTCTATCTATCAATCTATCTGACAGAATAGAGATTCCCCTCTTTCATCAGGCGAAATACTGGTCAAACATCGCGTAATTTAATATACATTTGTCAACAGTGAATCGTCCTCTCTGAGAGAAAGCCACTCCTCTCCAACTTCCTCGTTATCAGCCCAGACCACAATCTCTGATATTGCAATCAGGTCTTTGACACGAGAAGAAAATGGGGATTCCTAACAGTTATTTGTGTATTTTTCCCCTTTGATTTCTCTTATCTCTAGCTTTCTCTCTGTCAATACAAGTCCATGAGAGTAAGCCATACCTCCATAGTTTACCGTAAACACCCGGGTTAGTTGAGTGACATTTAAAAGTTCAATTTCACCGCATATAAATATGAACTTCTGCTACTGATACTACCACTGCTACTACTGATACTACCACTGCTACTACTGATACTACCACTGCTACTACTGATACTACCACTGCTACTACTGATACTACCACTTACTACTGATACTACACTTTACTACTGATACTAGCACTGCTACTACTGCTGCTGCTACTACCACTACTATTGATCATACTACCACCACTGCTACTGCTGCTACTGCAACTGCTACCAATGCTCCTACTAATGCTGCTACTAATACTAATGCTGCTACTACTACTATTAGGCGATGTAAGGACACCTACAACTCTGAGATGGTCAGAGAGGATCAGATCTGAAGCAAACAGATGGGGGAGCCGAGAGGAAACTTAATAAATTGACGTAGTTGGGCAAAGACACGTTTGTATGGGATCACATAAGCAAGCAAAATGAATGACTAAATTATAAACTAACAAATTTCTTTCTTTTCCTTACAGGTGAGCAGACGTACTCGTGTCCAAGTTGTGGTGAGGTCTTCAGGTCGAAAGTTGCAGTCCGACGCCATCAGACATACAGCTGCACCACCTCTCTTTCCTCTTATAACAATCTCAAAGACCAGATAGGATTGTCTCAGCACGGCTTATCGGCAAGCAGCAACATGCTTACTTCTTCTACAAGCACAACTAACGAGAACCGAGCTCAAGGAGGTGGTAGCAACGACAGCAGCAGTCACGTCAGCAACAGTGCGGATAGCGACAGCAACAAAAGGTAGGATTTACACGTAATGGTCTATCCCTTTGAGATTCCTCGTCTTTGAGGTTTAACTCCTTGTAGACAGCGAGCCACACTGTGTGTCAGGTGATCATACCAAACATACCACACAAAAACTGCAAAGAGTGACTTTCTAGGAAATAAAATTATAAAGTATGTATAAAACTTGGTTTTCATGCCCGTCTTCTAGAGTTAACTTTCGTTCTGACTTGGTTTTTCATGCACGTCTTCTAAGGGTTAACTTTCGTTCTGACTTGGTTTTTCATGCACGTCTTCTAAGGGTTAACTTTCGTTCTGACTTGGTTTTCATGCACGTCTTCTAAGAGTTAACTTGCGTTCTCAAGGTCGTGGGTGGAAATCCTAACATCGTTGTTAAGTTCACAAATGCATATTTCCCGGAAATAATTTCGATTTCTTGCTGGAGGTACGAAGCTCTCACAGATGATAGTCTTACACAATATATATATATGCATTACTTCTGTTTCCTGATATTTCTTATGTTCTTGTACATGCACGGATTTACCTACACAGGTACGTCGGCACTTCCAGTAAAAAGGTGTTAAACTCTCACTACCCACTGGAAGCACATTTCTGCTATGACGTCTTGCTTCTAATACTTAAGAATTGACACTATGCTCGTTTCATATTTCATTACACTCAATTAATGTCTGCGACAGAGTGAGCGCTTGAGTTCACTCAGGTCAAAGAGACACCAGGTTACCACCTTAGGCCGCCAGGTAATTGTCTTTTTCTTTAGTTCTGCACTGGGATTCAAGGTGTTCACACGGGTACCTGCAATTCTCATGTCTGTATTCTGTCTGACAGTGGCAAAGTTCTCTCTATCCAAACAATTTTTAGGACATTTCACATGCTCTTTCTCACTATTCAGCATTCACACTATCTTGCGTATACTCTCTCATGCATTCTTTCTCTCCCTTATAGCGTCTTCTTGCCCGTCTGCCCAGCGTGTTCGTAGCGCGTTGGACTACGGGTGACTATCCCTCTCTGTGTGTGGGTTCAATTCCGCGGGATGGCAGAAAAAGCCACAGATTCCCCAGATTTACGGTGTTCGTGGCACCGAACCGAAGGGTTACGATGTCCATGACACCGAGCCGAAGAGCTGAAAAGCTCAAGAGCTTCTGGATCGAAAAAAAAAAAAAAAAAATAGCGTCTTCTTCTTCAAATATCCAGTGGCACCTGAGCTCTTGCTTTTCGATAAAATGCTATGTAGGGGTGTATGCATGTGTTTGTAAGATATTCTTTTGTTCCGTATAATGTATTCCATTAATCTGGCCTTGGAGGAAAGAGGATCTTCCTGACATCATCTAGAGCTTGGCACCTGAAGAGGTGGTGGTGAACGGTTTCATGATGACGTGCACACCGTTGGTACCTTAGAGTGTGTTGTGGTTGAATTCTGTACATATGATTATTAAGTGATATGTGTTGGGCTCGGAGTCTAAAAATGGTGCTCTGATCCCTTCTTGTATGGTGGTTGGTGTTGTTATTGTTGGTTAGGGTTGTACAAGTGTCAGTAAACCTCTCTTCTCGTGTCTCCCATGATTTGCACTCCGCTGAAATCTTTCTGTATATAAAAAGATATAGGATAGATTGCTATTTAGCGTTGTGCAATGATGATGGACAATCAATCATGTTGTAGTATTGGTGGTAGTAGTAGTAGTAGTAGTGGTGATGGTGGTGGTGGTAGTTGTAGTAGTACTTGTTTTAGACTACTTATAATTATGGCTAAAAAGCATTCATAAACGAGGGAAAAATTTCCTTATTATTGTTATTATATGGTGAGGGTGGGGGTGTGTACAGGTTCGATATTTGATCAAGAATCGAACCTTAACCTATCTCCTCCTAAGAACTGACTTCAGTTACCGTGTAGTACTCATAATATTCATGCAGTTTTTTCCCATAGTGCAACATTTTAATTCTGTTGTTATGTTCTGGTCACATTACTAAGGCTAGCACCAAAGACTATCGATTAATTATGATGCGCAGATCGATAAATCAATGAAGTATATTGTGATCACTTGATCAGATGTGATATTTTAGATCTGTCGGCTGCAGTGCCTTGGAGAAATGGCATCATATTGATTAGTTCAAGGCCCTGCGCCATCATTAACAGGTGCAAGGCAACTTTTGGGATGCTGTATTAAGTTGTCAAGGAATAGATTTATGTGATTAACGTAGAGAGATGTGGGGCAGAGGGGTTAGATATAGCTGAAGGAAAAGGAAAATCATGGCTTATCCTTAACAGGACTTATCCATCAACCACAGAAAATGAGTCGTCGATTTTCTAGGCACCACTTATGCGTTCAGTAGTTTGCCATTGCTTTCTGAACGGTGAGGTCTATCTTTACTGTTCGTTAAGAATCCATGCTAACAACCTAAGTCAGCTTGTCTGCTCTCTCATTTTCTGATATGCCACAGTGAGCTAGTATCCACTGGAGAATCATTGAGTTCGACATAAGAAATACTAAATGGAGATCTACTTCTTCTTCTGCCATCCCACACTATGAATTCAGACGTAGTCAGAACGCCTGTTACTGCGCTTTTGATTGATTTTTGTGTGAAGACATGCTTTTCTTAGTATCACTTTCCTCCGCCATACTGGCGTTGCCTTCTTTGAATTCAGAGGTAAAATGAAGATCTGAAAGCAATATGTACAGAGAACTATTAGAACAATGCGGTCACTAGACACTTACATAGTACACAATCGTGGATCAAGTGATTGAATATCGAATTTAGTGATTCATTTGTTGATCGAGTTTTTATGTTTTTTGGTACTAAAACCTAATTTACATTTATGTTGTAATTTCTTCCAGTGACAACTCAGACTGTTACCAAGAACCAGCTGAAACGGGAAGTGGTGGTGAATTTAAGTGTGATGAATGCCCCAAATCGTTTCAATGGAAAGCCAATCTGCAGAGACATCAGGTAAGATAGTAACACCTTAAGTTTAGAATTGTACAGTGGCGGCTCGTCATTAAAGACCAGTGGGCCGGGCCCCACGAAAAATAATGTATAACGTGTATTTATTATTTTATAAATTAAAATATAGCAACCAAAAACCGTGACTTATCCGGAAAAAATGTCTGGCCCCACCAACAAAAATGATCACTAGCCGCCACTGGAATTGTATATTTCAAATTTCTTCAGTTTCTATATGAAGCACTGAGTACTTGAGTATTACATATAAATAATACTGGCATATGGATGCGAGTCATAGGCAATAAATGAAGAGCAATAAATGAAGAGCAATAAATGAAGAGCAATAAATGAAGAGCAATAAATGAAGAGATAGCAATATCCCTACCATAGAAGCCACAGAGATGCAGTTTTACAAGACAAATTCTAATAATCACAAGGGCTGCTAAATTGAATCATTGTGATGTGTTGAAAGTGGTTAATGTTTAGAGAAAACTTAGTATAAATAGAAGAAAGAGACAGTCACATTTTTCGGGCATCTGGACATGTAATGAGAAAAAGAGGGAAAAGTGTAGCCCCAGGGCACGGAAGAGTGTCAACATCCGAACTTATGAACAGTAAAAAAATAGAGACGTTTGTGGAGATCCATGATCACACACTCCCAACCTGCATGGCACCTGATGATAATGATATTTCGCGATACTTATAAGCTAAGTAAAAGTAAATAAGCTATTTTCATACCACGTGATATATTGGATAAAACGGTGATATGTTCGTATTATTCATTGACCGTCGGCACACGATGGGTGATGGGTCAACATCACGCCGGTCACCTTTACTTCCCAATGCTTTCCCTGGTACCCAATTGAAGCTGAGTCGACCTGATAGCCGTTACTGTCAGAAAAATACTCGAGGCTACTGTGGAATTGAACCCAGACCTTAGAAGCGTCAAAGAAGCGAGTTCACTAACAACTACGCTACCGTGGCTCTCCCAAGATATTTGCATTGTCATTTTTTGCTATCTTTCCTTCTTTACCAACGAAGGCGTGAAAGCTGTGTGATCCAAAGAGATAAAAATTACAATCCATAACAATGACACATTTGACTAGCAAAGCGAATCTATACCAGAACTTACACAGTGGCTATACGGGATTTCTAGAAAGACACGGAGACGAACTGTATACAGAGAATGACAAGAGTTGGGAAAGACCTGGAACAAATAAAATGGTTTGTTCAAGACAGATCAAGTTAGAGGAAATTTGTTGATGCATTAAGCTTCAATAGGAGTTTAAAGTAAAAGAAGATATAGGATTCTAGAGACAGTATCTTGTCTACTGATCTGCTGAATGCAGAGCCAGGTGTAGAACTTAATATGAAGCACTTGATGAAGAGGAAGATAGTGAAGATGTATGAGCAAGTAAATATAATTTAATGAAAGATTTGATGAAAATTATTGACAATGAAAGTATTAGAAGTAACAATGAAAACGTTAAGTATATAACAAAGTTTATATATTTTTTTTTTGTTATGTAAGGGAGTTCATCTATTTAAGTTATGAATATTTAAACTGTATCTGATAGTTGTAGTAGTAGTGGTAGTGGTAGTGGTAGTGGTAGTAGTGGTAGTAGTAGTGGTGGTAGTATTAGTAGTAGTGGTGGTAGTAGTAGTAGAGCGGTGGTAGTAGTAGTAGTAGTGGTGGTAGTGGTAGTAGTAGTGGTGGTAGTAGTAGTATAAATAGTAGTAGCTACCTCAGAAGTTGGAGAAGACACGGCTGTACGGCGGATAACACTGATAATAAGGAAATCATGCCCTCACGTAAAAATCAATAAGAAACGCTTTACCAGGCCCACTGACCTCGCCTGAATTCATAGTGGATGAACGCAAGAGGAAGTAGTAGTAGCTACATTAGAAGTCGGAGAAGACACGCCTGTACGGCGGGGGACACTGATAATAAGGAAATCAAGCCTTCACGCAAAAATCTGTCAGAAGCGAAACACCAGGAGCACTAACTGCACGTGAATTCATTGCGGGCTAACATAAGAAGCAGTAGTAGTAAAAGTAGTAGTATCTCTCATCAGTTATGACTGACTATGTGAAACTATGCCCCTGAAGAAATGCCCGACGTGAATCCCTTAACTGTGCCCACCAAGGTGCTCTTTGGTGCGTGTATGACACAAACTAGCTCAGTTTATTCAAGAACACAGCATTTGAAAGAAAGAATATATATATGAGTGTAAAACAGCATTTGAAAGAAAGAAAAGTGTAAAACAGCATTTGAAAGAAAGAAAAGTGTAAAACAGACTCTGGGAATTCCCAGAGAATTAAAGTTAATAAAATTAACTTGAAATGTAATCAAAAGCAACGGTAAAGATCAGTGGCGGCTCGTCATTAAGGGCCAGTGGGACCGGGTCCCACAAAAATAAGGTGTAACGTGTATTTATTATTTTATACATTAAAATATATCCTAACCGAAACCATGATTTTTCCGAAAATATCTGTCAGGCCCCACCAACAAAAATGATCACGAGCCGCCACTGGTAAAGATTAGCATCAGCAAACTAAAATTTCCTGTTGTAATGTTCCAGGGCAGCCCAGGGGATTCAGGGTTTTTAACAGCAACTTAATTTCGGAGCCCATTCTAAATTTATTAAACATTTAAACACTGTAGCGCCCATGTGGTGCCGGGGCCCTGAAGGAAGGAAAGAATAGTACCACTGCGACTTACAAGGCATGTCGTAAGAGGCGTCTGACCTAGGACCTAGCGAAGCTACCCTAGTAAATTAAAAGCATCGCAGAAATCGGATGTGCTGGCCTACTTGTAGGCGCATAAATGGCACAACGTACAATCCCTCTTAGGCTCAGATCACATACAAATCACACAGAGGGGTTAACAAGTGGTCGATATGGAGCGTTCACAAAAGAAATATTCTAAAGAATTTCAATGAACCCCTGATAGATGTGGGGTCTGAGAATAACTGTACCAAATAACCTTGCCCCTCTTGCAGCGCCCTGGTCATCTAAATTAGCGTTCATTAAAAAATCCCCAAATACTGTTCATCATAGCTCACTCATGATGCTGATCGGAAATTCCCATGCGAAAACTGCGACAAGGTGTTCACTGACCCCAGTAACTTGCAGCGTCATATTCGTTCCCAGCATGTGGGTGCACGCAGCCATGCCTGCTCCGAGTGTGGCAAGACCTTCGCTACATCCAGCGGACTCAAACAGCATCAACATATTCACAGCAGCATTAAACCATTTCAGTGTGAGGTAAGCTACCCTGTTGTCAAATCTGTTGTTCCTGCTTCTTCTTCTTCTCCGAACGCTCCACATTGACTACTTGTTAGCCACTCTGTGATCCTCTGCGCTTGGTTTCTGTAACAACTTACTTCTTTCGTTACTAGCTAAATGTAATCAACCATGTTCCATCGATTCTGGAGGTGCTTCACTTGAATGTAGCACTTTCCAAAGAAAACGGATCAGCTCTTTGGAACATCATGGACAATAGAAAAGAACTTAAACTATCCAACGATGACTATCACACACTAGGCAAGGACAGACCATCACCTTCAGTCTCAGGACAGGGCATAACAGACTGAATAAACATTTGCAGAAGCTTCTTCTTCTTCTTTGAGTTCGTTCTTTACGACCAATTTTAATCACTCTGTGATATGTTTGATCTTTGCCAAGAACGTGTATACGTTGCACATTGGTTTGGTAGGCCCCTAAACGCATAGACTTCTACATGTTTACGACATGTGCCTTCAATTTCAGCCAAACCTCATTACTCACCTCTTATGACATGCGTTGCAGGTAACAGTGGTTCTATTCTTTGCACCACAAATTTGTGCGAGGTAATCACTCGGGGATGCACAAGCTACGATTGTTCCCATCCCCTTTGTGATTCTGTAGCACCGCTGATCAAACCAGAGAACATGTCCTACAAGACTGTCCCCTGTATTCCCTCCCTAGAAAGGAATGCTGGCCCTACAACACATTACATTCAAAACTACATGGCACCAGAGATGAGCTCCAGACAACAGTCCACTTCATCATAAGAACACGTCTAACGGTATAATCATCACAATGAAGAAGAAGCTCACTGGAATCAATCTACGAAAATCTTATGATTACAGCCAAACCTGCAGCAAGTAGATCTGTCCATTTGTTTCGAGCTAAGTTTGTCATCAACGACTATTGTTGTGCACCATTACCCTGATCATTTTCCCAGAGATAGTTGCTCAGTGCCTGAAATGTTGCAGTAAACACACATAGACGTCCCTAAAGTAGGGGGTCTTCCCATATCCATATTGTGTATTTTTATTCTATATCTATTCTTAGATAACATTTTACACATTTTGTGTATTGAAAATACATCCATTATTGTAAAATTGTCCATATTCCATGTCTTCATTACTGTAAAAATGTCCATATTCAATGTCTTCATTATTGTAAAACTCCATATTTCATGTCTTCATTATTGTAAAATTGTCCATATTCAATGTCTTCATTATTGTAAAACTCCATATTTCATGTCTTCATTATTGTAAAATTGTTCATATTTCATGTCTTCATTATTGTAAAATTGTCCATATTTCACGTCTTCATTACTTTAAAAAATGTCCATATTCCATGTCTTCATTACTGTAAAAATGTCCATATTCAATGTCTTCATTATTGTAAAACTTCATATTTCATGTCTTCATTATTGTAAAATTGTCCATATTCCATGTCTTCATTACTGTAAAAATGTCCATATTCAATGTCTTCATTATTGTAAAACTCCATATTTCATGTCTTCATTATTGTAAAATTGTCCATATTCAATGTCTTCATTATTGTAAAACTCCATATTTCATGTCTTCATTATTGTAAAATTGTCCATATTTCATGTCTTCATTATTGTAAAACTGTCCATATTTCATGTCTTTATTATTGTAAAACTGTCCATATTTCATGTCTTCATTATTGTAAAAATGTCCATATTCCATGTCTTCATTATTGTAAAATTGTCCATATTCAATGTCTTCATTATTGTAAAACTCCATATTTCATGTCTTCATTATTGTAAAATTGTCCATATTTCATGTCTTTATTATTGTAAAACTGTCCATATTTCATGTCTTCATTATTGTAAAATTATCAATATTTTTATTCTTGACACTGTTTTCACCATTGTAAAACAGCACACATTTGTTAACTTTCTACTTCTTCTTCTTCTATGCGTTCGTTCTTTACGACCAATTTTAATCACTCTTTGTGATATGTTTGATCTTTGCCAAGAACGTGTATACGTTGCACACTGGTTTGGTAGGCCCCTAAACGCATAGACTTCTATAAGTTTAGGACACATGCATCCGATTTCAGCCAAATTTGTTAACTTTAATCTGTCTCCGCTATTTCAACTAACATATTTTCCTTGATTCTGTTTTCCATCAGGTGTGTCTGAAGGCCTACACTCAGTTTTCCAACTTATGTCGTCACAAACGCATGCATGCAGACTGCAGGCAACAGATCAAATGTAAAGATTGCGGCCAGGCGTTCTCAACGGTCACATCTCTCAGCAAACACAAGAGATTCTGTGAGGGGGTTATGCGAAACGGGATGAGAGCTATTTATCCATCGGAAAAATTATCCCCAATGTCCTTACCCTCCAACGGTCAATCCCCTCACCTCAGCCCGTCCTTATTTCCTAGTATATATGCAGCAGCAGCCGCAGTCCGACCACAATTTCCCTTTTCTCCGTATCCCCATTTTGGGACATTCGCTGGACTTCTTCCACAAGGTCTGCCTGGAATGTTAGGAGGATCGCCAGTGTCGCCTTCTGCGGCGCTCAAACTTGCAGCCAACATGCAGAACTTTTCTTCAGACAGACTTCATCTCTCCCTAGAACCTGGTAGTATTGGATCCAAATCGTCCAGCTTCTCTTCTCCTTTTAGGAGAGAAGAAAAACTTAAAATTGATCCTGGGTCTTCAGTACTGTCTGATGGAGACTTCTCAGATGATAGTGACAATAGTGAGTTAGACATGAGCAAGTTATCGGAAGATGAAGTCGACAGTTCAAGAGCCCATAAAAGAAAGCAGGAAGTGTCTCAGATCAACCAAAGACATTCACCAACTAATAAAGACAAGGCATCGAAAGTACCTCGTCTAGAAGACAGTAGTCCTTCACCACCACTAGAGAAGAAACGAGAAAGAGAAATCACGTAGCTCCCCAGGATTTACTCAATTCAGGCCACAGTCACCAGTAACTTCTACCACTGCTATTTCCAAAATGTCTACAGCAGCGTCCCACAAACACGACGCTCCATTTGACCTATCCAGTCGTAGCATCAAACATGAAAAGCCACAAATGTGCTCCTATTCTGCAATAAAAACTACCACTTCAGACAAGTCAGAGAACCAGACAGAAAGATACCCAAGCTTGAAGGAAGATGTTCCACTAGACTTAAGCAAGAAACCAGTCAAACCAATCCGAATTCTACCTGGTGAAACCGCAAGAAAAACTCATATTTACGGAGAAATAGCATCTTCACCGACGCTATCTTCGTCATCACTATCATCACCATCTCCAGTAACATCATCTGTTACTCAACTAACCCCAACCACTTCAATGTCTATCCCTTCTGTCTCGATCCCAGACCCACAGAGTAACGTCATCAGTCCGTTTAGCTACCCCTTCAGTCCAATAATGATGGAGTCTCTTCTAAGAATAAAAGAAGAGGCAGCTGCAAAATTCACAAACCCATTTACCCGTTTCCCAATGCCAGGTCCCACTGCTTTCCCTGGTCTCCATCCCCACCAGTACAGCATGCTACCCCACCCAGAATACGACAAAGGCATGCCCTCCATGATGAAGATGGACAAATCGTCAGAGTATCCAAATCATCACCATCACCAGCATCATTCTCATCACAATCATCACCCACACCACTACGGACCAGTAACTCCTGGAAAGTCAAAAGAAAGATACGCCTGCAAATTCTGTGGAAAAGTGTTCCCAAGATCAGCTAATTTAACTCGCCATTTGCGAACTCATACTGGAGAGCAACCGTACAAATGCAAGTATTGCGAACGATCTTTCAGCATCTCGTCCAACCTGCAACGCCATGTGAGAAACATTCACAACAAAGAGAAACCATTCAAATGTCAGCTTTGTGATCGCTGCTTCGGACAACAGACAAATCTTGACAGACATTTGAAAAAGCACGAACAGGAAGGCCCGCATGTATCTGATTCTCCAACAGCAGAATTAGACGAGAAAGACGATTCATACTTCTCTGAAATTCGCAACTTCATCGGAAGCAACGAGAAAATGGTTGACGACGACGGTCTTCGTGGATTGGAAGATGGTTCCAACGTAGCTAAAGACGAAGCATCTGTTTCGGACGATGCTGAAATAAACGTAGATAACGATCTTAGTGTTAGTGAGAACATTGACAACGCTACAGAACTTTATTGTGAAGATGATGAGCTACTAGATGATGTTGACATTTCCGATGATGATAATGAAGACGAGGAAACACCGACAGATAATACGATGATTGTTGCATCCCAACTAGAAGATAAGACTGTTGATAATAACATTAATGTTAAATGTGAACAAGGAGATATAACTATTGAGGCAATAGATAATAATATGTCTTGTAGTGACAACTGCTAACCTTAGTTTCATGTTTTATCGTATTCTTTCTCTTTGCTCAGATTTCTTGTCCCATTATCTCCCTCGCCGGTGCTACGAGTTCGTGCACTGCAGCTGAGATCTTCCTGTATAAGAAAGCGATCGGAGCACACATGTGCAATGATGATGGTACAATCAATCAATTCTAGTCCCTTCATTCCATGGTCCGTCATATTCTAACTCTATCTGGTCCAAAAATGTCTTGCTCAGCTGTTCCTATATTTCTTATGGTCTTTTTTTTGTTTCTGTTCTCTCTCTTTGCCTTTTACCGGGTTGGGGCATATGCCCTCAACCAACTCATGCTAAGCCTTCCTATCTCCTGCAGCTCCTTCCAGCTCTTCTTTATATTGTTGATCTCCGCCTCCAAATCTCGTCTCCATGTATTTCTCGGCCTCCCTTCTTTCGCTGTCCATGCGGGTTCCAGGCAAGGACCCTTCTTGTTATATTCCCTCCGGTTTTCGCAAAGTGTGTCCTATCCAGCGCCATCGTCTTTTTTAACCTGTTCGTTCACTGGAATCTGTCTCGTTCTCTCCATAAGTTCCTCATTTGTGACCCTATCATACCATCTTATTCCCTCTATTCTGCGCAGATACCAGTTGATGAATGTTTGCAATTTATGCGCTATTGTTTTAGTTGTTCTCCATGTTTCAGACCCATACAGTAGAACTGCTTTAACATTAGAGTTAAATATCCGAATTAGTTACCGCTGTTACTAGCCCCTAATTTCTTTATTTCCCCGTTTTTAGTCTCACTGTATGTCATTTGTTCCTATATACCTTGTTCTCGCAGTACCTAGTACCTTTTTCTTGTTTTTGTTCTTTTCAGTCCGTCCCTCTGTTTCCAGTCCCCTTGTTTCCAGTCTCCTTGCTTCAAGTTCCCTTGTTTCCTGTCCCCCTGTTTCCAATCCCCTTGTTTCCAGTTCCCCAGTTTCTAATCCCTTATGTTTCCAATCCCCTATGTTTCTAGTTCCTTTATTCACGTGACATCTAGTCCCTACATCTCTTATTGCCACTGATTGTCATTATATATAGCCACGTGTGATTATCTATCTATATGTATATATATATGTATATGTGCTAGTGACGCGCAGTTTCTTGATAACTAATCCATTTTCAAAATGGCAGAGTATGGTTTTTCTGTACAGTCAATCACCCAACATATTATTTATCTTATTGTACAGCTAATATTTGCTTTCAATTTCTTATTTTAATTTTTATCTATTGTACATATTATGGAGTTTTTTGACCGAAATCTATTGTGTATACTATCATTAAATATAAATATTACTATTATTGTATATATGGTTTGCAATAGTCGATAATTATTCATTTTCTTCGTTCGCTTTAGTATAATCGCTTATAAACCAATCTTTGTGATGATTTTTATGTGATTTCAGCCATTTTGAGCGCAAGTACGTTGTGTTATGTTAATAGCAAAATTGCTATATCTGTGCCTTTCGTCACACCCTATCCGATTTCGTCATTTTCTTTTTTCAGGTTCGCACTCTCATGATGTTTCATGATTGTAGTTTTGGTAGGAATAAAATTGCAGTTATTATATTTATTATAGTTATTAACTTTTCTTAGGAAGCAGGTTTACATTCTGCTTTGTTCAACTAATACCTACATTTTATTGTGTAGACATTAGATCTCAACCACTTTGAGATCACAAAGGTGAAAAAATCGATCGCTTGAACAATAACCACAAAGACACCCGTGAAACTATTTAATATTCCTACTAATTTCTCCAAATGTAAGCTTGAATGAAACTTATGTTCCCAGTTTATGTTGCTAATTTTTAGTTATTTTGCTGATGTTTTTGAAAACAACTTGAGTATTTTTAATATGGAGCTTGAAGAAGTTAATATGAATCTTGTTTTTAAAAACAAAGATACTTGAATTATTTTTTTTGGATTAATTACATATATGAAATAAAGACACTAAGCTTTCGTGAAACCTGACAGACCTGAAGCTGACAGCCCAGTTTTGGTCCACTGTAAATTAAGCGCATGACCAGAGATTGCTGAAGAAGAAGAATAAAGACCACGGAGAATGTGTATTTATGATTTTACTGATGATTTTGGAGGTGACCAGTGGCGGCTCGTCATTAAGGGTGTAAAATAATGTATAACGTGTATTTATTATTTTATAAATTAAAATATAGCAACAAAAACCATGATTTATCCGGGAAAAATGTCTGGCTCCACCAACAAAACTGAACACGAGCCGCCACTAAGAGTGACAATAACATCAGCGAGATATATGGCATATGAGAAAGAGAGAAATTATGAAGAGGGAAATTCTCTGTGTGAATCTTGTCCTGATTGCATCTGTTAAGCAGTTCTTGATTACTGATTATATCCTGCAAGACTGTTCTCTCCTGGGTGAGCTGAGAAGCAACATGTGGCCACACCCAGTCGACCTGAAAACTAAGCTTTGGGGAAACCTGACAGACTTGAAGCTGACTCCCAGTTTGTGGTCCACAGTAAATTAAGCTCATGACCAGAAATCGCTGAAGAAAAGATTGCTGACTTTTTCCGTTCATCATATCTTAGAATTGAATCGAAAACAAAAATAAAATGTTAGACCACTTAGTAGGAGTACAGTCAAAGAACAATGTCTGTAAAACATTGTACAGTAGTACACAGGGACTCAGTGGCGGCTCGTCTTTAAGGGCAAGGAGGGTCGGGCCCCACCAAAAATCATGAATAACTAATATATAACCTAACCCAAAACCATAATCTTTCCGAAAATTTGTGTCCGGCCCCACCAACAAAAATGATCACGAGCCGCCACTGCCGGAACTTCATGAACTACCTTCATGAAACTGCTGGAAGAAAGAAACCCAACATCAAACAATAGCTCATTACGAAACAGGGTGCGCTATAAATCAAAATGTGATTAAATCCCATCTTGTAAGCAAAGCACAACACAATCTTGATTAGATGGCTGACATTACACACAAATTATAGTTAGTTTATAAAGTGACTATACTAGAACGATTAAACAGGAAGATAATAATTTACTTAATATTGTACATAAAAGAAATACAAAATATATATATATATCTACTTTTATTTTTTCTAGGGAGATGGGATTTCTATCATAGTTTCCAATATTTATATGAATGAAACATGGAAAGAATTTCATTACGAGGGAGTTTTAATTTTGTAAAGCATATCTCCTTCTTCTTTGCGTTCGTTCTTTACTACAAATTTTAATCACTCTTTGTAATATGTTTGATCTTTTGTCAAGAACGTTTATACGTTGCACATTGGTTTGGTAGGCCCCTAAACGCAAAGACTTCTACACGCTTAGGACACATGCATCCGATTTCAGCCAAACCTCCTTAGACGCCTCTTACGACATGCATGGCAGGTAACAGTGGTTCTATTCTTTACACCCCAAACTTCGGCCCCGGTAACCACTCGGGCGGTAAAAGCATATTTATTTTGGGGAGTTGACCATTGAAAACATGTATAAAATTACAAAATTATTTTGTACAGATAAACAACACAAATAACAAAACTGACATATCGACAAAAAGGTTGACATCAGGAAATAAAGACACAGATATAGAGCGAGAAATGTATAAAACGTGAAAACATTATGGAAAAAAATGTATTGATCTGGAATTATTGAGTATAGATGCACAAAATGAATCGATGAAGAATTTTGGTAGATCAGTTTGTGAGTTGTTTAATGGGATATATTAGGGCTCAGATTATGTTACAAGTATGTTTGCAATCTGGCAAACTAAATATATATTTTGCAGTGCATTTATGAATGAAACTGGCATTTTATAACAAGTAAGGGGCTTATATCAGTAGATTGGAGGCTTGTTTGTACAGCCTGTTTGTATGCTTAGTTTGCTATAATAGCAATCGTTTCTTTTTCTTTCTTTCATAATTTGTTACAATCAACAATTTCTTCCTTCTCTCCTACTTAATTTGTTACAATCAAATTCTTCCTTCTCTCTTTCTTAGTTTGTTACAATCAACAGTTTCTTCCTTCTCTCTTTCTTAATTTGTTACAATCAACAGTTTCTTCCTTCTCTCTTTCTTAGTTTGTTACAATCAACAATTTCTTCCTTCTCTCTTTCTTAGTTTGTTACAATCAACAGTTTCTTCCTTCTCTCTTTCTTAGTTTGTTACAATCAACAGTTTCTTCCTTCTCTCCTACTTAATTTGTTACAATCAAATTCTTCCTTCTCTCTTTCTTAGTTTGTTACAATCAACAGTTTCTTCCTTCTCTCTTTCTTAATTTGTTACAATCAACAGTTTCTTCCTTCTCTCTTTCTTAGTTTGTTACAATCAACAATTTCTTCCTTCTCTCTTTCTTAATTTGTTACAATCAACAATTTCTTCCTTCTCTCTTTCTTAGTTTGTTACAATCAACAGTTTCTTCCTTCTCTCTTTCTTAATGCCTTGCTACAAACCTTTGTTATTTATTTTTACTTAAATTTCTTATTACTAAACTTGTGTATTTTTCCTCTTAGTTCGCTGCTACATTGGTTTCTAATTTCTTTACAATATATTTAGTTGTTAATTATATTATTTCTAAACTAAATAGAAGCGTCTGATTAGAGAAAAGTGTGCAAATGTTTTTTTTTTAACTCTTCAATTTTGGTGTTAGATAGTTCAATTACCTTAGAGAATGCTAACCCGAAACAAATGCTTACAAAAAACGGATGTACCAGGCCGTAAGGTGCATAACATGGTGCAACAACCCTCACAATGAGGAATGGGATAACGGATTCTACGGCCGCCAATCTGCCTCGGAGATTTAGCCACGCAGTAAGAATGTCAGACCTACCATCACGAGGGTGGCCAAAACTTACTGCGGGAAGAGATCAGCACAAACGGGAAGCAGAAATCATAGGAATTATATCCTACAGAACTGCCACCAGTATGAAGACTTGAGAAGAAAGAGGTGGCCCACTTACACTAGCGTCCAAGACAAACTGTATGGCGTGGCTGATAATCTGAGGCAGACGAGCATGCCTTTATTAGAGAATCCGAAATCCCAATTTAGTGAGAATGCAGAAGACGAATTACCTGAACACTACGTGACGGCAGCATGGACACGCGGCCTTCCTGGTAAATAAATACGTTTAAGGTTAATTCTTCTTCTTTGAAAGCTCCATATAGACTACTTGTTAAACCACTCTTTCATTTACATGTAATCTGAGCCTAAGAGCTATTGTGTGTTGTGTGAGTTATGCGTCTACAAGTAGACCAGCACATCCGATTTCTGTGACTCTTTTTATTTACTAGGGTAGCTTTCCTATGCCGCTTCCTCAGTCACCTTACGATATGCCTTGTATGTCGCAATGCTACTATTCTTTGCTCCCCTTGCGATCCCCAGCAACAAACGGTCGAGTTATCATTTAAAAATGCGGTGGTCAGTTCTCATGAATTCTAACCCTTCCTTCATTAACCATTGTTTATTGCTACATGAGCTGTTCAAACTGGACCATTTGCTATTTTTAATGTTCCTACAATTTCCTATTTCTGACCACGATAAAAATTTGCTCATTGTTTCGTTTCTTCCTGAAATATATTCATTCCATTTTGGTAATAACATTTTTATGTTGTTATATATTTTGACACAACATAATTCCAGGAATATTTTTTTGTGTGCATGTAACCGAAACAAATCTAATTTTTAATGAATTATTGTTTTTAAATTGTTTTCTGGAATGCAATATTTCGTTGTGGTTTGTTTCCGTTTCTGTGTGATGCAAAGTCATGGACACTGATGACATTGGTTAAGTTTGAATTCAGGTCTTGATAATGTAAACATGCAGAAAAAGTAAACAAATATCGCTAAAAAATAAAAACAAGAACACAAGCTTACAGTCTTCGGGGAGCACAGAGCCTCAATAGTTGTCCTCCACTTTCCCGGTCTTTTGCTGCTTTTTGAATGTCTTCCCATGATATCCCAGCATCCTTCAGTACGTCAAGAATTCTCCGTTTCCAGGTCTGTTTATTGATGTTCCGTTTTTCTTTGCGGGTTTCATTCTTCTTCTCGATCGTTCTTTTCGGCCATTTTGATCATTCTTATTGTGATATATAAACAGCCTACACCAAGAACAGGTGTGATTTGTCACATCTTCAGCGCTATTTGGAGCTCTGGTGCTTATCCTTCAGCGATGTGTCCGATTTCAGCCAGCGTTTACTGGGTTCGCCCTCCATCAGCATATGGCTGTCACCAGCCGCCCTGCAAGGCAGCAGGTTGCGGGTTCCATTGAAGGAGGACATAGCTTGAAGAAAACTGGAAACAAAAATAAAAATAACAAAAGCGAAAAAAATTTTAATAAAGAAACGACCGACCATATTAAACATCAAAGGTAGACAACTATGTTTCACTTGATAATAATACAGCCGGGTTATCTTTACCTACTCAAAGCTTAGTATCAACACGAATGCTAACAGTATAACGGCACGAGAAACCAGAACCATTGGAACATACTTTAGAATTATCTTTAAGAAAGCTTCTACAGGCGAAGGATTGACATTATTTCATCTGGTTTCACAATATGACTTCCGTCGCTATCAGCAGAAATGAAACGTCATCTACCTAGAGTGTTGCACAAGGAATAAATTAGGCAGCTCTAGCGGGGACTGCCTAGAGTAGTTGATAGTAGCTCGGCCTGCTAGCTGTGAGACGCCTCATAGCTCGGGTTCGAACCTACTGTCCGGCATTTGTTCGAGTCACCTGGTCTTACTCAGGACGATAACATGAGTACCTCTGAAGTCGGAGAAAATCTGCCTGTATGGCGAGGGAATACTAATTACGAGTACATTGAGCACACGGCTGCCAGTGTAAAGTAATTTACATTGTGCACGCTGCTGCCATTGTAAGAAATTGGAAAACGGATTTTCACGCAAAAATCAGTTTCAGAGATGAAACTTCGTCTGAGTTGAAAGCGGACGAAAGAAAAAAAGGCAGCTCTAGCGACAATCTTATGGATCTCATGAAAAAATTGCACATGCAAGTCGATCCGAATTCGAGCTTACAATAACAGGCGAACGTCTTAACCCCCTTTGTCATGAGACCCCACTATTCTTCAGCTTCTTCTTCTTCATTGCGTTCGGTTTCGTATGCTCATCTAAACCATGAGATTGGTTGCTTCTATAAAGCTGCATGTCAGTTGGAGTTCTTCGAGAGTTCCCCATAGCTTGGTCTGTAAACTTTGTTCATGAGGTCATGTTTCATTTCGTTGGTGTATTCTCCAGCTTAAAGGAAGCCAGATCTGATCAGAGAGTGCAAAAACTGAATCTGAAAATATGAGACTACCGCCTGGACTTAGTAAAGGTGGTTGCACCATTTACCGATATGCCTGAAGATTACGTACATACTATAGGCATTCGTGCTATCAAAGACTATGTATTCTGAGATCTTATCTTGCCTTTCTGATGTTCATCACCTTTCTTAGCAAACCTGTGGCCATATCAGGTACGATACTTTTATCAAAGAAGGTAACTAAAAATCTATCACAACAAAATAAGAAAGTAAAATACTTGGTTTATGAGAAATCATGAAGTGGACAAATAGGAATGAATATTAGTGTATAATTAATGCGTTGATGCAGAAATTATTGGAAATTCATTCCGCCCAATTTGTCACCTAAGACGGTTCATAATCAAATCAATACAAATCAATAAAAATATCGTTTTCTTAATACAACCAAAGAAATATAGAGTGCATGCTATGTGACAGAAATAGGTACGTGAGTAAATTAGTAAACATATAAATAAATACATGAATATGACGTGCAACAAACCTTCCTTCCTTTCATTCGCTTGAAATATTGTCTATATGTTCAATGTTGCCTCTTGTATAAGCTTCACTGTCTTTTGTAGTTTACACAGAGGTCCGTGTACTTCTCTGTCCAGTGTAGTTCTCTGTCCAGTGTAGTTCTCTGTCCAGTGTAGTTCTCTGTCCAGTGTAGTTCTCTGTCCAGTGTAGTTCTCTGTCCAGTGTAGTTCTCTGTGCAGTGTTGTTTCGTTAGTCCAGTATTCTTGTCTTCTATAATAATAGTTTACTCATGCCACTTTCTAGAGAAAATTGTTCAGTGTCAAGGTGGAAAATTGTTCAGTGTCAAGGTGCAATGTTCACATTTGAATTGTTATTTTGTTCATTGTAATGGCTGCTGTTTGGTTCTGTTGATGTTTTGTTGATTTCAACTGAAGTCGTATTTTTCTTTCCCTTTCAAACATACATACACACACACACACTTAGCTGTTTTGTTGTTTTCTTTTAGAAGTAAACGTTAACTCAATGTGAGTGTCCGCATACATGATCAGTCTGTTTGTTTCACAGCTTGAACATTTACACAGTTTGCACGGGCACACAGATTGTACTTTTACACAGATTGCACTTTTACACAGTTTGAACTTTCACACAGATTGCACTTTTACACAGTTTGAACTTTCACACAGATTGCACTTTCATTCAGCTTGCACTTTTACGCAGCTTGCACTTTTACGCTGATTGCACTTTTACGAAGCTTGCACTTTCATTCAGCTTGCACTTTTACGTAAATTGTACTTTTACGCAGATTTAACTTTCACAGTAGTATCAGCTGTGATTACGTATTTATGCAACTGTATTTATGATCAATGTCCCAAACTGAGGAACCCTTATACTCCGGAGGGAGCTTTGTAGCAGCTTTCTTGCAGTGTCAAATGAGCACTGAAGATAACAGTTGATTCCCTCCTAGTAGTCAGGCATAGGTCTTCAACAGGTTTCACAATGGTGGAGAAAATATTAACTTCTGCTTAGTTAGATAAGTATGTAACCGGAACACCCTACGTTAGGGGAAACAAGACCACTACCTGGATGTTTCCTGAAACGTTAGAACATTACTCAGTCTCAAACACAGGAAGAAGAAAAAAAGATGGGTATTTGTGGCGAATTGGTTAAGTCATGCATTCCAAAGATCGTTCCACAAATTTTCAACATTTGCAAAAATTGCATCGGGGACCCTAGCCCATTGCTACGACGTACGTGCACTGCAGCTGAGATCTTCCTGTGTAATAAAAAGATCGGAGCACACATGGCTACTGACCAAGTTCAATGGTGATCGTCCTATCAATCAATCCAAAGATCGATTTTAATCTGGACCGCATCTGTTATGTATCATTTTCGAAGATTCTTTCCCTGACACTTTTTTTTTTAATTGCATATCCTTTACAGGACATTGCGAATCAACCCCAGCTTTTAAACGTTGTTTTAAATTTTTCTAGGCATTATTATGTTCAGTAGTTTGCCATCGCTTTCTGAACGGGTGGTGCCATCGTCCTTTTGTAATTCTCGCGAAACAATTTGCAACCAAACTGTCCGCAGCGTGATTCGAACTCAGAACGTCGGGGTTCCGATTCACTATCCCCTAAGCCACAGACGCCACCTGCACTACCCTGACACTACCATAACTAAAACCAGCTATTGACTTTTTTTCATGCCATGCAAAAAATAATTATCTTCAATTTTGTACATTACTATAACAAAACCTATTTATTATATCATTATTGTGTTCAAATGTCAACTACAGACAAGAAAATCATTATTAATGTGTACATATTCTTTATTCATTATTTTCATTTAATTATTCCCATTTTCTTCATTTAAATTTCATTATTTTTCTTGCTGTTGCAAATAAATAATTTCATTTCATTATCAGTGAAGGTAATGGATACTTAGTCTGTTCAAATCTATACCTATTTATATTTCTATTTTCTCCAAGACGAAAGATGTATATTGGTTTCTATTTCAAACCACTTTGTATGTATTTAATCATCATCAGGTATGAAATAAAAATTGTCCGATTTAGTAAAGTTTATAATTGTTTTCACTTGTTTATTTCCGGATTTTGTGAGTGAGAGATTAGTTAGGAAGAAACTATATATCTTCTTATTATTCTTCTTGTGTGTGCCTGCTATGAATTCAGGCGTAATCAGTACGCTTTGTGGGGTGCTTCTTACTTATTTTTGCGTGAAGGATGCTTTCCTTTTGTCTGTGTCCTCGTCATACAGATGTGCCTTATACAAATTCAGAGGTACTATATATCTATAGTATCTATCTAACTATCTATCTATATATCTATCTATCTATCTATCTGACTATCAATCTATCTATCTATTTATCTTTCTATCTATATATCTATCTATCTTTCTATCTATCTACCTACCTACCTATCTATCTAGCTATCTATCTATCTTTCTATCTATCTATCTATTTGTCTAATCTATCTATATGTCTATCTATCTGTCTAATCTATCTATTTCCAATGTGTTTCCCGCTTGACCAATAAAGCTTCCACAAGAGATCTCTATTGTTGTCGTTTCTGCTACTTTTCTACCAATTGTCTCCCATGTCAGGCCACAATCTTTAAACTCTCTTTCCACGATCTTTTCCGTACTTTCATTGAACGTCCATGCCTTCTAAACCCATCCGTTGTCCATCGGAGAGCTGTCCTAGTCAAGGTCCTGACTTTCTTTTCCCATCCGTTGTCCATCGAAGAGCTATCCTAACTTTCTTTTTCCATCCGTTGTCCATCGAAGAACTATCCTAACCTTTTTTTCCCATCCGTTGTCCATCGAAGAGCTATCCTAACTTTCTTTTTCCATCCGTTGTCCATCGAAGAGCTATCCTAACCTTCTTTTTTTCCTATCCGTTGTCCTTCGGAGAGCTGTTCCAACCAATGGCATACAATATACATGACCAATTTTCTTCTTCTTCTTTGCGTTCGTTCTTTACGACCAATTTTAATCACGCTTTGTGATATGTTTGATCTTTGCCAAGAACGTGTATACGTTGCACATTGGTTTGGTTGGTCCCTAAACGCATAGACTTCTACATGTTTACGACACGTACATCCGATTTCAGCCAAACCTCCTTAGTCGCCTCTTACGACATGCGTGGCAGGTAACAGTGGTTCTATTCTTTACACCTCATATTTGGGACCCGGTAACCACTCGGGCGACATGACCAATCAACTTACATCGTTGTCTTTCAATGATGATCTCTAGTGACGCAAAGTTATGGGGGAATGGAACGATGACATAACACAAACAAAGAAACAGACGTTAGAACTTCTGAGAACATGTATTTTACCTGTAGAAACATATGGAAGCGAATCATGGACAATAATACGAATATTAAAGAACAAAATCGAATCTTGTGGAATAAAATACTACAGAATAATGCTTAGAACTTCTTGGACAGAGAAGAGAAAAAAGGTAGACATCTCATGGGACATGCACATCGAGGAACATTGCCTCATAAACAACAACATGTTTCAAAAACAGAAATATTTTGGTAACACTAAATGTCACTAAACACAACTGCTAGCAACGAACCGCATTACATGGAGATCTAAAACCTCTGCCCTATGTCCGCCTTTGGCACGAAAGGAACAAACTAGCTAACTAAACGCCACAGTGGTTCGGAGAGAGCAGTAATGTAGGGCATGATTCATGGAAGACAGGGCAGGGGGTGATCAAGATCACGGTGACAACATGACATTAAAGAAACCTTGAACATGACATCGGATAAGATGGACGAACTTACTGGAGACAAAGTTTTTTAGGCATAATGGGACAAGTTAATTGCATATCCTTTACATGACTTTGCGAATCAACCCCAGCTTTTAACGCTGTTTGTGATTTTTCCAGGCATTATTACGTTCAGTAGTTTGCCATTGCTTTCTGAACGGGTGGTGCCATCGTCCTTTGTAAAAATCCACGCGAAACAATTTGCAACGAAACTGTCCGCAGCGTGTTTTGATCTCAGAACGTCGAGGTTAATAGACCGAGTCACTATCCCCTAAGCCACAGACGCCACCAGATTGTGTGATATCGATGTCAATCGATGTGATAAAACGACATTATGCAAAGCACATTCTACATTCTGACTTTCTGGTTGTTGGTACGGCACGTACGCTTTCTTATGTCTTCTTCTTCTATTGCGATCTCTGATAGTGTGCTTAATCCACCTTGTACATCAAACTGGGCAGTCAGATTCTTCTTCTTCATCTTCTCGTCCGATCGTTCTTTTTTGCCATTTTGATCATTCTTATTGTAATATATAAACATCCTTTGCCAAGAACGTTTTTACGTCACATCATTCAGCGCCATTTGGAGCTCTGGTGCTTATCCTTTGGCGACGTGTCCGGTTTCAGCCAGTGTTTACTGGGTTCGCTGTCCGTCAGCCTTTGGCTGTCCCCAGCCTACCTGCAAGGCAGCAGGTTGCTATCTTCTTTTAGGGTAGCGACCCTTAGACAACCTTCCGTCCCGGGTTGTTGAGCGTCTTTTTTTATATTTTTGAACTACTTGGTTTGCCTACCGTCCAGTTTTGTGTACGGTTTGCACCGCTAACCTTTGATTGTCCTCAATCTAACTACAAGGTAGTAGTAAGTCCGATTCGGGTCTGCTAGGTTTCCCTAAAGTTTAGTTTTCAGGTGGACTGGGTGCGGCCACAAGCTGCTTCTCAGTTCATTTAGAAGAAGGCAGTCTTGAAAGACATACTCCGAGGCCTGTTCCGCCTGTTGACACTAGGAGAAAACTGTTTGACTAACTCCTAGTCTATGTAAGTGTTTGTTGAGACTGCAGTGCCTTTTTCCATAATTACATCCATTTGGAGCTCTGGTGCTTATCCTTCGGCGATGTGTCCGGTTTCAGCCAACGTTTACTAGGTTCGCTCCCCGTTCTGTAGCCATCTAGTTTTTTTTTTACGGTAGCTAGCCCCATTCCCAACCTTTTTAGACGCCTCTTACAACATGCGTGGCAGGTAACAGTGGTTCTATTCTTTACACCCCAATTCGGGCCCCGGTAACCACTCAGGCGTACATAGCAATCGATGATGTTTATAATGTCTGCTGTTAAAGAGAAGTGCTGGAAATGGCTGTTGTTGTCTATGGCTGACGATGTTAACATAGAAATGAGCTGGGTTTTTTTCAATTGCCGATAATGAACATGGATGATCTTGAAGATGTCTGTTGTTGGTAACCAGGACTGTTGAAGAGCGTGTTTTCACTAAATACGTCGCCCAAGTGGTTACCGGGGCCCAAATTTGGGGTGTAAAGAATAGAACCACTGTTACCTGCCATGCATGTCGTAAGAGGCGACTAACGAGGTTTGGCTGAAATCGGATGTACGTGTCCTAAACGTGTAGAAGTCTATGCGTTTAGGGGCCTACAAACCAATGTGCAACGTTCTTGGCAAAGATCGAACATATCACAAAGAGTAATTAAAATTGGTCGTAAAGAACGAACGCAAAGAAGAAGAAGATAATACCTGATAATAAAACATGATTTTCTTCTACTTATCTCTAATTATGTTTTGCCTCGCAACGTCAGGATAAGAAGAGATTTCTGGAACGGGTTTTTGTGTGCCCTTTATAAACAAAAATACCTTCTCCCTCGAACGCTCCATATCGACCACTTGATAAACCACTCTTTGTTATCTGTATGTGATCTCAGCCTAAGAGCGATTGTACATTGTGCCAGCTATACGCAGACAAGTAGGCCAGCACATCCGATTTCTACAATGCTTTTTATTTACTAGGATAGCTATCCTAGGCCCCTACCTCAGTCGCCTCTTACGATATGCGTTGTAGGTCGCAGTGTTACTATTTTTGCTCCCTTGCGATTCCCGTCAACACACCAGGGAATAAATATCTGACATTTGTCATATTATTTCTTACTAAATACTTACTTCCTACCTAAATACATGCTACTTACTTACTTAATCCCGTCATGCCTAGTGACACATGGGGCTTCAGAAAGGACTTTCCATGCTCTCCTGTCCGTGCAACCTTCAGCGCAGAGCCCCACGTCAGAGATGCGGTGTCCAGTTCCTCTTCCATCATGCGCCTCCATGTTGTCCGTGGTCTGCCTTTCTTTCTCTTTTCCTCTGGTGTCCAAGTGAGGGCTATCCTTGCAGGCATTTCTTGTCTCATTCTCATAACATGTCCGAGCCATTTCCATCTTCTCTTTTGAGTATGTCATTCATTGCCTCTTGTCTTGTGTCTTGGAGTAGTTGGTTATTGGATATTTTTACTGGCCAAAAGATTCCCAAGATTCTGCGAAGACAAGAGTGGTGGAAAACTGACAGCCTGCTAGTATCTCCTTTGGTCATCCTCCAACACTCCGATCCGTAGAGCAAAACTGGCAAAACAATGCTTTTATAGAGTTTAAGCTTTGTGGTCCTATTGTAGATTTTGGACTTCCATACTGGTTTCATTCTGGCAAAAGCGGTTCTGGCCTTACTTAGACGTGATTTTATATCTTCCTCTGTGCCACCATTTAGTGTCAGTACGCTACCAAGATATGTAAACTGCTCAACCCTTTCCAGTGTTTCATTTTCTAACATTACTGGTTGTTGGATTTCACTGTTTGTCATAATTTTTGTTTTTCCTGTGTTTGTTTTGAGGCCTACTGTCTTTGCCGTGCTGTGAAGTATTGTACTTTTCTCTTGTATATGTTCATATTTGTGTGACACCAGGGCTATATCGTCTGCAAAGTCCAGGTCCTCAAGCATCTCGAAAGGGGTCCATCTTATTCCTCTTGGTGCTTGTTGTTTTATGGCATTTTTAGCACCCAGTCAATTGTAATACTAAACAAAAGAGAGGACATTACGCATCCCTGTCTTACACCAGATTTTACTGGGAATGTTTTGTTGGAATTCTTTAGGTTGCAGGAGAAATCTTTATAGAAGAGGGCTATGATGTTGACAAGCTTCTGCGGTACGCCATATTGTCTCAGTATCTTCCATAGGCTATCTCTGTGGACGCTGTCGAATGCCTTTTCAAAATCTATGAAGTTGATATATATAGTCCTTTGCCACTCGCTACATTGTTCTAAAATGTTACGCAGGGTAAATATATGTTCATTTGTTCCTCTTCCTTTCCTAAATCCTGCTTGCTCCATTCGTAGACACTTGTCTACTGCTTCTTGTATTCGCATTATGACAATTTTGCAGAATATCTTACTTGGGATTGAAAGCAACGTGATTCCTCTCCCGTTATTGCAATCTGTTAGGTCTCCTTTCTTGGGGATTTTCACCACAGTACCCCTAGTCCAATCCTTAGGCAATTCTTCTTTCTCCCAGATATCTGCAAACAGTGGCTCTAATATGTTTGCAGCTAAGATGGGATCGATCTTGAAAAGCTCTGCTGTCATTTCATCATTTCCCGGTGCTTTGTTGTTTCTCAGGGATCCAATAGCTTTTACTATTTCTTGCTTTTCTGGCAATTTGAGGTTGATATCAATATCCTGTGCGGCCGGTGGGATATCCGGTGGATGTTCAGGATCAGGTCTGTTTAGCACATCTTCAAAGTGGGATGTCCATCTCATATCCTGCTCCTGCTCTGTTGTCAACAGTTGTCCTAGGCTGTTTCTGACTGGCATGTTATGGTTGTGTCTTTTACCTCCGCATAATTGTTTGGTAATCTTGTACAGTGTGTGCAGATCATGTACTTTAGCAGCCTTTTCTGCTATTTCTGCTGTCTTTTCCATAAATTTTCTCTTGTCTGTTCTAGCACTTCTTTTTACCATTTTGTTTAGTTCTGTATATTCTTTTCTTGCCTTATCTTTTTGACGTTCTGATCTAATGCTATTGATGAGATTTTTTTCTCCTTTCGCTTTTGGATGTATTCTAAGGTCTTGCCACTTATCCACTCTTTATGTTGTCCTTTACTGGTTCCCAGTACCCTACTGCTAACTATTTTATATGTGCCTTTGATCGCATTCTATTTTTCTTGGATACTTTCAGTTGGTGTTGTGTCTGACTGCTCTGACAGGATTTGAAATCTGTTCTTTAGTTCCACTATATATTTTGTAGCAATCTCTCTGTCTTTTAATAGGTTAACATTAAAGTATTCTGTTCTTGTCTTGGCTTGTATATATGTTTTCTTGAGTTTGAGCCTGATCATGGCAACGACAAGGTGGTGGTCGCTGCCCACGTCAGCTCCTCTTTTCACCTTTACATCAAGTAATGTCTTTCGCCATTTGCTGTTGATCATAAAGTGGTCTATCTGGTTTTCATCTCTTCCATTTGGGGATATCCATGTGTACTTGTGTATGGTCCTGTGTGGAAACAATGTGCCTCCTATGATCAGTCTGTTTTCTAGACAAAAATTGCTCAACATAAATACATGCTAAGTACACACAAATTCTACGAAATATATAACATCAATACTACTATTTCTACGAAATACATGACATTAATACTACTATTTCTACGAAATACCTGACATTAATACTACTATTTCTACGAAATACCTGACATTAATACTACTATTTCTACGAAATACCTGACATCAATACTACTATTTTTACGAAATACATGACATTAATACTACTATTTCTACGAAATACCTGACATTAATACTACTATTTCTACGAAATACCTGACATTAATACTACTATTTCTACGAAATACCGGACATTAGTACTACTATTTCTACGAAATACATGACATTAATACTACTATTTCTACGAAATACCTGACATTAGTACTACTATTTCTACGAAATACATGACATTAATACTACTATTTCTAGGAAATACATGACATTAATACTACTATTTCTACGAAATACCTGACATTAATACTACTATTTCTACGAAATACCTGACATTAATACTACTATTTCTACGAAATACCTGACATTAATACTACTATTTCTACGAAATACCTGACATTAATACTACTGTTTCTACGAAATACCTGACATTAGTACTACTATTTCTACGAAATACCTGACATTAGTACTACTATTTCTACGAAATACATGACAACAAACATGATGTTACTGTAACATTCATTGTTAAATTTTCAATTAAAGCTGTTGTAGCCCTGACGGCGTCCACAACTTCTTCAGCAGGTAACACGTGTACCTCCCACAAAGATTACAGCAGAGGCCATGTTCTAGTTTAAACAACAGGGGAGATAATGCGAATCTTCGAATTTATGGCTCATGTCGACTTGTGGGCTTTCATAGCGTAGAAAGTACACATGGACCTGTGCTCAGACAAGATTATGAGAGATGCACAGATGGGGTATGTTTAATAACGGAAATTTATGATAGCGCTATGAACTCTGGGAATCGTGTGCCCTATGACTATACTGCTACAATGATTCTCAAAATGTGAGTTACTGGACCATACGCTAGAGGTTGGGTGCTCCCCTCTCGTTTCAAATGTACTCGGTTCGCTTCCTTGTTGAGACGAAGCGATATTTTTCCAGAGATCCATGATCTCAGTGTAGGTGAGATCGAGTTTCTAGTTCTATTGGAGACGAACGATAACACGTAGGTCCCGAGTTAAAGTTTAACACGTAAAGGAACCCTTTTCAGTTTAAAATCGAGAAAAGCAGGCTGGAAGACCGCTGCACGGACAAAATTTATTAGAAAGATTAAACATAACATTTCTACAAAATATTTTTCCCATCTTAAAAATTACATATGGGACCTTCGTCGGTGCTACGGAGCTCGTGCACTATCGCTGATATTTTTATGTGTAAGAAATATATCGGAGCCCACATGATTACTCACCAAAGTGCAATCATGATGGTCCTATCAATCAATCAAAGAGAAATTAAAATAAAAGTTACGGTAACAACTAAGAAAGATCCAGACCTTTGTCAACGGATGTTTGCGGCGGATTCTCAGATTGAGATGGTATGATAGAGTTACAAACACGGATCTGTGGATAAAAACAGGGCAGGAACCTATGATGACACAGGTCAAGAGGAGAAGATGGCGATGGATAGGCCATACCTTGAGGAAGACACAGTCGAGTGTCACTAGACAGGTGCTCGAGTGGAACCCGCAGGGAAAACGAAAAGAGGACGCCCTAAGCAGACTTGGAGACGAGGTCTTACTGAGGAGCTGAAGAGTGCTCAACTGACCTGGGAGACCATAAAAAGAACAGCCAGAGACCGAGAAGAGGGGCGAACAACTGTTGACGCCCTATGCTCCAGGAGGAGCTGAGAGAATTAGTGATGAACAACTAAGAGCGAAGCCAGGCCTACTAAAAAAAGTTCAGACTCGACAAATATGAGATTTTGTTAACATTAAAAGACAAGATACCTTAATGATGACCATATAAGGGGATAGATGTCCATAGAAGAGAACTAAACCTGAATTCATAGCAGGTAAACACAAGAAGAAGAAGGAGAAAGTTCACTGTGCTCACTCCCCGCCACCAGATTGTCTGCTTGTCATGTCAAGTTATACTATAGAGTAGAGAATAAGGAGTTTTAAGTACCCCCCGAGGAAGAAACGAAGCCAATGCATATGATTAATAAATAGTCAATGATTAAGTATGAGTGAATTCGGAAAGAAAAATATTACCAAACACAGAATTCGATTCACAGACCTTTATTTTTGACGATATCCATTGCCCAGCCCTACAGACGAGCGTTTTTATCCATTGCCCAGCCCTACAGACGAGCGTTTTTATCCATTGTCCAGCCCTACAGACGAGCGTTTTTATCCATTGTCCAGCCCTACAGACGAGCGTTTTTAAGTACACAGTCAGCTAGTTTAAGAAAGAGAGGACGAACTAAGGAGACCCAGAAACGAACTTTGCTGAGAGAGGCAATAAATATCGGTCTCAATTCCATGGAGGAGATTGAGCGAGTTGCCCAGGATAGAGTGGTATGGAGAAAATGCCTGCAGGCCCTATATAACGTATAACGGTACGAGATCTTCTTCTTTGTGTTCGTTCTTTACAACCAATTTTAATAACTCTTTGTGATATGTTTGATCTTTACCAAGAAAGTATATACTTTGCACATTTGTTTAGTAGGCCCCTAAACGCATAGACTTCTACGTGTTTAGGACACGTGCATCCGATTTCAGCCAAACCTCGTTAGTCGCCTCTTACGACATGCATGGCAGAAAACAGTGGTTCTATTCTTTACAACCCAAATTTGGGCCCCGGTAACCACTCAAGTGACGGTAGGAGATGAATTATTATATTATTAATCAGCTAGTTCTAAAAAAAAAAAAAACTTGGGTCTAGAGATGTTCCCTGCAAGAGAATCGTGATGATCCTGAGTCACTGCGCCGTCACGATGGGGAAAGCAGCACATGTTGGTTCTTTATTCTCAGATCTTAGTGAGTATCATTATGATATCCTTCTAGCCACAATGGGTTCGTATATACTGTTAGATCTTTCTTGTTTTATTCTTCTCTGTTTTGTTTTTGTTTTGCGTTAGGCGTAGCAGGTTTAACTGATGATCGGTTTCCGAGATAATGCACGCTCAGTCTGTAGCAGGAGCAGCAGGTATGCTGTTGATTGACCCTTATTAGAGTCTATGAATAGTCTTTTTTCTATCCTATCTGTTTGGCCACGGCACCACTGGTAATCTGTACCAGACTAAGATTCTGCAGTTTTCTCGAAAAGTTCTTTTCTGCTGCTGTAAGATCTAGAGAATCTCACCAGAAATCAATTCACAAATGCCAACATCTCAGATGAAAGTTAATCAAATTTTAATTACTCTCTGCAAACATTGCTGAAATTCATTCTATTTTTACATGAAATTAAAAACAATAATCCCACCAAATCAACAAATCTCTAGAGATCCTATGACTCTACCGAAAAATGTACACTGTCTTAAATATCTAGGTAGGCCTACCAGAACCAAGATCCCTACTAGTCCATCGAGCCTTCCATGACCACTGGATCTCTATAATTTCTCTATAAATCACAGGGTCCGCTCTGCTCGAGCCCCTCCACAACAACACTTGTCCGCAGTGTTTGTTCAATCTCCTCCCTCTGCTCTCTCTGCCGTCTGAATTCCATCCCCGAGTATTTATACCAGGCTGGCATTACGCAATCTATATCCCTCCGAAAGATCTAGATAGGAATTATTTCAAAATACTACGCTCATTAAACTCAACTAATTTCATTGGTCTATTTATTTTAACCTACCAATAATTTGCTCCCGTTGTTTACCAGGCTGCTCAGTATAATCGGGTCATCTCTTCTCGAACACGTTTCTATAAAATAGTAAATATGGGATTTTCCTATCTGTCTTAAATTCATCGTCATTATCAAAAATGCATTGTTACCAACCCTTCATGTTTATTACACAATACACTTCCAAATTGCGTCCAATTTTCTTAGGTACACTTTTTTTTCTTCTTTCTCCTAGACTTGCTAAGATTTTATTATATAGCCTGGTCATTCCTTCCTTGCTTGCATCTTACTAGAAATATATCTTCACTTATCATTATCTCCTGGTATAAATGCACTCACTACTACAAGTCGCTTGATATGATGTGTTACTGTGGAGTTTTAAGATGTCTGTGACTACATCAATCCATATTTTTCTTGGTCTGTCCCTTCCTCTTGATGATTCCATTTTCAGGTTGTGTGTTCTTGCAACTGGTGTATTCGGTTCATTCTCCCAAGTGGCCAAATCATTTGAGTCTCGGTTTTTCACTGAATCTAAAAGCAGGTGTTATTCCGACTGTTCTAATTTCCTCATTTCTTATATGGTCTCTTCTTGTTTTATTTACTGCTTTCCTCAAGCATCTCATTTCACAGCTGATAATTTTCCTTTCTTGTTCTTTTGTCAGTGTCCAAGTTTGGCACTGGTAGCACAGTGTTGGTATGAAGATTGCATTTATAATCTCTCTTTTAGTCTCTTCTGGAATTGATGGGTGTTTCAAGATTGGGGTAAGTTGGTATGTAAATGTTGTTGGATTGCTGGAGTCTAGTTTCGATCTCTCTGTCCAGTCTACTATCAGAGAAGTGATAGCATACTGTTAGATAGCACACATATTTGTATCTTCGTATCGACCACTTGTCAACCACTCTTTGTAATTTGTATAATCCATGCCCAAGAGCGATTGTACGTTGCGCCAGTTATGCGCCTACAAGTTTGCCAGCACATCCGATATCTGCGATGCTTTTTATTTACTAGAGCAGCTTCCCTAGGTCCCCTACATCAGTCGCCTCTTACGACATGCCTTGTAGGTCGCAGTGCTACTATTCTTTGCTTCCCATGCGGGCCCCGGCACCACACGGAAATTTTTTTATAGATATGCTATTCGTAAAAGTTTACAAACATAAAAATCCACTCTATAGTACCACATCTGCTCAGTTATACTTTAACATTGCGTCAGATCTCATGGTCCTAGGTTAGACGATCAGAACTGACTCATGCTCATTGTAATAACAAGGGACATAAACAAATGCTACAATTAGATCTGCAATAGAAACTATTGATATTCTCTTACATAAACCTTCATTTCTATGTATAGTCAAAACCGATCGAAATTACGTTCAAAGGGACGTAACTCAATTATATACACATTTCAGCGTTACTTTCTGAGTTGCATACCTTTTAATTAAAAAAATGTCAAAAGAATGTGGTGTTATCAAAAGAACAACCGCCCAAGTGGTTACCGGGGCCCACATTTGGGGTGTAAAGAATAGAACCACTGTTACCTGCCATGCAAGTCGTAAGAGGCGACTAACGAGGTTTGGCTGAAATCGGATGCACATGTCCTAAACTTGTAGAAATCCATGCGTTTAGGTCCCTACCAAACCAATATGCAACGTATACACGTTCTTGGCAAAGATCAAACATATCACAAAGAGTGATTAAAATTGGTCGTAAAGAACGAACGCGAAGAAGAAGAAAAGAACAACGTGTATTATTTTAATACTAAATTTATTCAAACATCAGGAAATTAATACAAGTTACTTTTTATTTCTACAATTACCATAGCCGTTCACAAATTCGTGACCACAGTGTTATGCAATTTTCGCCCAAATTACATAATCTTCTTCTTTGCGTTCGTTCTTTACGACCAATTTTAATCCCTCTTTGTGATATGTTTGATCTTAGCCAAGAACGTGTATACGTTGCACATTGGTTTGGTAGGCCCCTAAACGCATAGACTTCTACATGTTTAGGACATGTGCATCCGATTTCAGCCAAACCTCCTTAGTCGCCTCTTACGACATGCGTGGCAGGTAACAGTGGTTCTATTCTTTACACCCCAAATTGGGCCCCGGTAAATTACATAATGAAATCCAGTTTCTTTTACTACTAGTATTATAATGTGGGCGTCTGGAGCTTAATTAAGCGGTAGTAAGCTCGTTAACAGCCCAAGAGTACCTGATTCAAACTCCGCCACATGTAATTTGGAAGCAAATTCGTTTCCGTTGGAATTTTACGAAAGGTAAAAATAGACCTCACCGTTCATAAAGCAATGACAAACTACTGAACGTATAAGTGGTGCCTAGAAAATCAACGACTCGTTTACTGTAGTTGACGGCTACATCCTGTAAAGGATATGCCGCGATTGTCGTGTAGAACAAAACAACAACTTACAAACACGTACATATATTACCACATTGCATTGAGACCAGGGGATAGGGCACAAGCACCGCTATATCATTGAAGAAGAAGAGGACGAAGATTAAAGAGATCAAGACATATTGTTACCTACTGAGAATTATACCAAAATTGTAGAAATCCTAGCTTGGATAATTTAAGATACAATTATTTGTTACATTAAGTAGCATTAATTTGTTACATTAAGTAGCATTAATTTGTTACATTAAGTAGCATTAATTTGTTACATTAAGTAGCATGTCCCCCTACAGAACGTCGCTTTCATCATAGACCGATTGAAAAACTCTCTGTCAGCAGCAAATTCTCCCGCTTCCTCCAGCGTCATGTTCATTGCTTCTTTGATGTCCTGCTGCCACCTTCGTCTTGGTCGTCCCCTGCCTCGTACTCCAGAAACAATGCCTACACCAAGTGTATTTGCTACATGCACTTTTAAAAGCGTAATTTGCTTTTTTCAATGTGAAGAAAAAGATCTTCGATAACCAATGTCATTACATAGCCATGCAGGAACTTTCGTGTTCCCTGTTTGACAAAAGTGAAACGCATGGAAAAGCACGTATTTAAGAGACATGACGAGATGTCTTTATCGCCAGTGTTAGTGCTGTCTTCTTATGTGAACGTTCCATATCGATCATTTGTTAAACCATTCCTTGTAATCTGTATATGATCTGAGACTAAGAGCGATTGTACGTTGTGCCAGTGCGCCTACAAGTAGACCAGCCCATTCGATTACTACAATGCTTTTTATTTACTAAGGTAGCTTCCTAGGTCCTACATCAGTCGCCTCTTATGACATGCCCTGTAGGTTGCAGCTGTACTATTCTTTGCTTCCCTTACAGATCCCGGCACCAAACGGGCGGATGTCATATCAATCTGTGCAGACCCATAGGTGCTCAGTCTCTCCAACAGACGTCGAAGGGCATGCATACTGATGGTAAACAGACAATTGCACACATGACAATTGCACATACAGAACAGTACATACAAGACAATTGCACACCTATAGAACTGAACACAGGAAATAATAGTCGATTTGCTGTTTGTGGAAACGTTGATTCTATATCTGATTTTGTTCTTATATTGATTTGATATATATTTCTTAACTGAAATCGGATGCATGTGTCATAAACGTGTAGAAGTCTATGCGTTTAGGGGCCTACCAAACCAATGTGCAACGTATACACGTTCTTGGTAAAGATCAAACATATCACAAAGAGTTATTAAAATTGATCGTAAAGAAAGAATGCAAAGAAGAAGAAGATATATATTTCAACTCTAAAACTATCAACACTAGAGTTTGTACGAAGGAAGCTAGAAGAATATTAGCTATGACTTTCCAGAGGGTGGTCAGTATGAAGAAACTATGGCACGACACAAGCAAAGAAACAAAGTAAGACCTCTAAGAACATGCATATTCCCTGTGTCAACATACGAATGTGAATCATGGACCATAACACAAACATTAAAGACCAAACTTGTGAAACATTGTGATACAGAATGGTGCTTAGAACATCCTAATCCTAAACAGAAGAAGAGAAAAAAAAACCAAAGAAATCCTACAAGACCTGAATATCAAGGAGCATTGGCTCATAAATAACATCATATCCCGGAAAATGAAATATTTTGACCCGTTAAACGTCACAGTGGTTTGGAGAAAACGATAGTAGAAGGCAAGGCATGGTTCCTGGAGTACGAGACAGGGGACGACCAAGACGAAAGTGGCAGCAGAACATCAAAGAAAACGGGAACATGACGCTGGAGGGGGAAGTTATATTGAAGGAAGATACCAGAACTGAGTGGCCATAAGTAGAACCGTCTTATGTGACTCATTCCCGTCAGGTCAGCATATCTCGACTGTAGTGTCACGTAGGTACGAGTGGCCTGACGGTGTCATTTATTTCCGCCGGCTGTTACGGGTTTAAACGAGTGAGGACGCTTTGTTATACGCATGCGCCAAACAGTACTTCCTTTTCAGTTTGTGTCTTATTCCACAGAAACCGGTAAGATTAGTCTGAAAATGTAAACTTTTTATTTTAAACTTAAATTAGCTTTGTTTAAAATGGTACCTATGTTAAAACAGATTACAGAAGTGCTGTATTTTATTACTAAGAATGTTTTATTTATAGTTTATCTTGAGTAACAGTAATTTGAACAAGTCTTTTGAATATAATCGACCCGATCCGGCATCATTTTCTGATTTTCAGATTCGAGTCAATTCGACCCATTCATCGGACGATGACATCTACATTTTTGTAAAGTCCGTTTTACTAAAGAAGAATAATTCAAATATTGTCGTCGTGTATGATTATTTTATTTATTATAGGTTATCAATTATATATATTGTAGAAGTATTAAATCTGGGGTTGACAAAGTTTCATAGGCGCGTTTCAAGGTTGTGTGGCCACCTTCGTTGCAAGTTCAAGGGCGTTGGTTGGTTAAATAGTTCATTCCGAAGCAAGGAAGGGCGAATTCATTTCTTCATAGCTTGCTCTAAAAAGGCAATTATGACACTTGTATATAACTTATTAGTGTTTTAGCAATATCTTCATTTTTCTAAGTTTAATCTTGTATTTCATATGATGTAGTTATTGTTTGTGTTTGAACATGACTGATAGTTCCGATAGTTTTTTAAAACCACAACTTATACATTAAAACATTACAATAACTTATCATAACTGATTTGATTAACTCTTTCACAACAGTCACTTCAAATCAAGTACAATTCAACTTTAGCTATTCGTAGGTCATATCTAAACTCAAAATGTTCAACTTGAAACACTATCTATTCCCTAATCCTGTTTGATTTTCAACTCACTTTCCACAGTTCTTTGCCATGTTACCTGTAACCTTTGGATGCCTAGACCTTCTTTTCCCAACCGCTTTACATCATAAAGCTTTCCTAACCAATGCCCCTACTGGTATACAACATACATGGCCACTCCATCTTTGTCTATTAATGATGTTCTTCAATGATGTACAGTTTGTTCATACGGAGCATTTTTAATTATTGGTTAACCAATTTGAGTCACTCAGACATGAGTACCATATTCTTTGCTTACCCCAGAAAACACACTGGTAATATTGCATTATACCATGTATTTAATTTTTTTTTAAATATATATAAATCAGGGACATACACTTGTAGAATACTTCATTTTGTTTCTTTGCAGATACAAAAACAGAATGCCTGAACTCAGAGTTGGAATTAATGGGTAATTAGTAATGATCAAAACGTTTTTTTTAATCGTCATAGTTATTTTTTTTGTCATCACACTATTACTTGGTTGTAATCCATTGCCATGGTTTTCTGTATTTGTTTTGCACTTTTTCACGTACCATATGTCAGCTTCAGTTGTAGTACCGGAATACTGTTGCATCATTAAGACACTGTTCTTCCCAACGGTTGCATGTTTATATCTATATCCTCTTCACATCATTAACACAAAGCATTTACAGATGATCCCAATTGCTGGACGTCTGCTGCCTATCGTATGCTAGTTTACACTCTTGGGATTTCTTTTTCCATAATCCTTGTCTAAGTTTCTTTTGGTCAGTGAGCTATCTTTATCCACTGATGTGCATTTAGTTTTCTTTGCCTGCTTCTCATTTGAGATATATTCTGGTCAAAATATTAGCTCTATTCTTATCAGATATTTATTTTGAAATATCTTTATTTTATGTGTAATACCTGCAGTAATTTTCCGGCATTCGCTATTGTATAGCATTATTCGGAGAATGGCACTTCAGTATATCCTGAGTTTGTTTTAGATACATACAAGCATGCAGGCGTGTCTGCAGACTGAATTGTAATAATTGTCTATAAACTGAATTGTAATAATTGTCTATTTGCAAACTTAATTGTAATAATTCACCTGCTGCCTTGCAGGTCGGCTGGGGACTGCTGACGGAGAGCGAACCCAGTAAACGCTGGCTGAAATCTGACACAACGCCGAAGGATAAGCACCAGAGCTCCAAATGGCGTTGAAGATGTGACGTATCACACCCGTTCTTGGTGTTAGGCTGTTAATATATAAGAATGATCAAAATGGCTGAAAAGAACGATCGAGAAGAAGAATTGTAATAATTCTCTATTTGCAAACTGAATTGAAATAAATGTCTTTTTGTAACTTAAATTGTAATACATTTCTGTTCAGCTTTGGCCGAATTGGACGTTTGACATTGCGTGCTGCCCTTGATAAAGGTGTCAATGTTGTTGCTGTCAATGACCCTTTCATTGATCTTGATTATATGGTAAGTTTGAAATAAAAATTGTCGGTCTGAAGTCATAGAATTTATCAGAAAAAGATAAACTAAACTGTGAAGAGCTAATGAATAGAAATTAAGCAGGAAAGACTAGACTATCAAGTGCATGCTTACACAAGACTTTCAATATATAGTTTAGGTTGATAGTTCAATTTGTTTGGGATCACTATCATCCAGTTGGTTTACTATTGAGCTACATATTTATATAATAGTTCTTCTGAGGACTGACATACATCGCATCAGTCTTCATAAAGACCTGACAAGAATATCATAGTAGAAAGTTCCCTGAAGCTAAATTATGTTGTCTCATTCACTGTCTGATCCTTTTTCTTATTGTTTGACACCGTTGCAATTGTAAAAAACTTTTGCATCTGTAGGTTTACATGTTCAAGTATGACTCAACACATGGTCGTTACAAAGGCTCAGTTAACAAAAACAATGGCAAGCTAGAGATTAATGGACGCAGCATTACTGTGTTTGCAGAGTAAGTAGTATACTTCATTATCTTTCAAACGAAAGACAGAATAGACAAATCATTACTGTGTTTGCAGAATAATTAGCTTTTATTATCATTCAAACGTTGCTTGAGTATGTTATCATGCCGAAGTCACAGTAAATAAAATGATAGATGTCAAGATCGGTGAATGATAGCTCAACAACTACATCATCTCCAAAATGTGACCCTGGTAATAAATTTCATCATTGTAGTCTACCTAAACGAAAGGAAAGATAAGCCTGGTTTTTAAAATGTAGCATTGAATGCGAATGACTTATGCAAAATGTGCAGATAATCAAATCTGTGCTGTAAACTGCTGCACAACATAACTGGAATTTTCAGGTTAAATGAAAATTTGAGTTTTTATCTTGTTTGTTTCTGTGACTTTGAGAAACAACCAAATGAACTAAAATTGTACCGCATTTCCCCATATAGCTAACTCTCTCTCTTGAGCAATGTCACGCCACCTGCTGAGAATATTGTGCAAATCACTAACACCTTTGCTCCTGTGACAATTTTGAGGGATCTGAGGGGAGGGGTATGCTGCACACATGAGCTTAACAGTGCAGTGCGGATTCATACCCATGATCTTCGGTTTGTGAGGTGAACTGATTAACCGTTGTGCCATAAAACAGTCTTTCTTTCCCTTATTTCTGGTGCCCCCTTCCCACCACCACCGCGTTTTTCAGATTTGAAAATGAGAATAACTTGTGTACCGATTACAAGACTTGTCAGGGGAACCTACCATATACAAAACAGAAGTCTGGAAACCTAGCTAGTAAACCTAGCAAAAACATCAGAAAATGATTTTTATTTACTGAAATTGTATCAAAAGAGTAAAATGTGACAGATCCAGGTAGACTAGACTCTTTATTATATAAAGACAGGTTTTACAGATTTAGGTAAGAAAGGTGAAAAATCAAATCCAGGTTTGATTGGCTCAGTAGTATAGAGTTGCTGTGAAATTTCATCCCAAAGATTTGTTACTTGCTTATGCATTAAAGCCCTGTGGTTCCAGGCATATGATATCCACAACTTGCTTTCCTTCTATGACATCCATGTAACCACACACTGGATTCCAAACCATTTAAAAATATATATATAATTGTGTTGCAATTTATTTTTGCCATTGCAGACGTGACCCTGGAGCTATTAACTGGAAATCAGCAGGTGCCAACTATGTAGTTGAATCCACTGGTGTGTTTACAACAGCAGATAAAGCCAACGTGAGTATAAGTTTATATAACACTTCTTCAAGGTACTTTTATAACAAATTTCTGCCACTGAATACAGACATTTCAGAGTAATATTTTTCTTAACAGAACAACAAAGTGCTCCAGAAAGAACTGAAATAATTTAATTTGATTTTTTTAAAATTTCAGGTGCATATTGCAAGTGGAGGTGCCGAAAAAGTTGTAATTTCAGCTCCTTCTGCTGATGCCCCAATGTTTGTGATGGGTGTGAACCAAGATAGTTACAGAAAAGAAATGACAGTAGTCAGCAATGCCTCATGCACCACCAATTGTCTGGCTCCCCTGGTCAAAGTCATTAATGACAAGTTTGGAATTGTTGAAGGTCTTATGACAACTGTTCATGCAACAACTGCCACCCAAAAGACTGTAGATGGACCAAGTAACAAAGTGAGTTGGATTATTTTGCAATTGCTATTTAAAACTTTCTATATTTTTTACATTTAAACAAAGTTTCTCATTTTGTTCTGTCCTTTTTAAGGTTCTTGATCAGACAAAATCTCTACTATCGCGATGCTGCACAAGATTCTACTTTGTACATTTTCATCAGTGTACATCTGGGTTTTCTTATCTCAAGTTCTGCTGGAATCAGCCCCTTAGCTCGGGCTCATTATAAATCTATTTTTTAATGTAAACAGATGATCTTATTGATTATTACTTATTAAGAGTTTGCATAGCGTCGGCTTACAGAGCAATGACCTGCGGATATGAAAGATAATTCAACAGTCTGTTTTGCTTTATCATAGAACAAACCACTACAGATTGCTGGGTAACTTCTACATACTAAGTATCTTCTATACAAATTGTTTACAGAGAATTGAAATTCTAATTCTCTTAATATGACGTCTAACGTAATACCTGTATGATATGTCCCTGGCATCCTACTTTAAAGTTTATCAGAATTTCAAGTATATAAATGTATTCTTTAATAGCAGTATGATTCATTTTTTCGTAATCACATTTTAAAACATTAGACCTGTAGTCAGGATGAAGTTTTCATGTTTTAAAAAAAAATTAATATTGCATTATTAGTATTATTATTGCATCGCACGATGTCCGCGCCTCTACTATCATTAGTCAGATGTGCCCCAATATATAAAAACGTTGCTGAAAAAAACTGGAATCTGTGCTAGTGGCAAACCTGATTTGAACACAAAAAGAATTGTTTGAATGACATATTGTCTAATGCTGTGAGTGTAAACTTTCCAAAACTTCTATCAAGACACCAATATGTGCTGATGTCTTAACCCTTAAATGCATACTTTGTATTATTGTTGAATATGTTTTTTAAAATATACTGTTGCACTAATGCAGGATTGGCGTGGTGGTCGTGGTGCTGCCCAGAACATTATCCCATCTTCTACTGGTGCTGCCAAAGCTGTAGGAAAGGTCATTCCAGCTGTGAACAAGTATGGTGTTTTGTTTTACCTGAATTGTTTTTATTTTAGTGTAAAGCTTCTGATTTTCTGTAACCTGTTGAATTGATTCACATGCTTTATTTTCATTACTGGGTACCCTTTCTGTCACCACAAGTATTTGCTAGTCTCTGTCATTGGGTTGTTAGCGTGGCACTGTATTCACCACCACATAAGTGTTCTGTCCAAGTATGCATGGCTAGTGGTTGCTGGCTCTTGGCTTTCCCAGGAAATCGTCACATCCTGCACAGGAATGCTTCTCACCTATCCATGTTGAGCCACCCTGTACATATTATATCGGTTAGAATTGTGCAATCCTGTATTCTCAGCATGTTTCACCACAGAAGGAAACATAAGTTGTTGGCCACTCTATTTCAATTATTCAACTTTGACTTAACATCTCACTGAGGTACAATGGAGGAAGAGAAAAAGAAGTAGCACTGAATCAAACTGAGCACTAGCCAAGGTTTCATGTTTCCAATGTTTTTTATGGCCCTGGTTAGCAATCTAGCAGTTCAACTGGAAAGACAAGCATTTATCTGTAGCAGACTGGGGTACATATGGAACAACACATTACCTGTATGTCACTTGTTTCTGGTAGCATTATGGAATCACTGGCATGGAATTCACTGCACAAGTTATAGAACAGCCATTAGAAAATCAATATGCAAACTCATGGAGGAGGAAAAGATGGCCATGAATCTTAGAACTAAACATTTGATACTTATATATGTGGTTACCATAGATTTATCAGTAGCTGGTGCTTTTTTCTCTTTATTAATTGAAAAGTTGGCATGGCAGTTGTTTAGGTTTGGTGTGAACATATTATTAGTTTAGTTTTTTTTTTTTTTGTGTGCAGAGATATATTTTTAAGTTGATTTGGTTTAAATAAAAATGATAATCTCAATGTGACAACAAAAAAACAAGCAAAGATAATAGCTGATAAAATAAACATATCCACTGATATATTTATGGCAATGAATGGAGAAGAATTGAATATAAATGTGTATTTGGTAACACGCGACGCTGTGCAAAAAGAAATTGGAAAGAAAAAAATTTAATGTAACTACAAAAACATCTTTCTGGAATGGAGCAGGAACATTAGTAAAAAAAATCAAAGTAATAGAGCATATATGTTCCCAGTGGTTACATAGAGTACTGAAAAATACATTAGAATACCATGGACTGATAAAATAATAAACAGATATATCTTACAGGAACTTATAATTGAAGAAATTTGGTTGAGAACAAAATTAAAGATTAAGGAACATGAAGTAATTTGGAGATATGGTTTTGAAAAAATGTATCATGAAAGAAGGCATTCTGAGACCATTATGAACAAAGGATGTGACAAATAACAACAGAGGTAGGACATATGAGAGGAATTATTAAAGTTTTGTGCAGAATTAGGTACTGGATTGTTATGTGAGAATATACACATTTAAAATGCGGAAAACTGTCCCATATTTTTAATATCAAATGAATCTGGTTGTATATATGCATGGGGCCTTATGCTACTTTCTGACAATTACATACAATATGCATGGGTTTGTATTAGTCAGTGACTCATATCTGACTAGCGTCAGGTCAGCATAAGAACAAAGCCAACCAAGACATCTCCGGAAACAGACAAATACCAAGAATTTTGGCTACGTTTGTGGATGTAGAAGCTAACCCGTGTATAAAAAGGCTTTTCTGAAGTTAGGTTTGGGGACCAAAATGTACCGATACCACAGCTAATGCTGAAAACTGCTACACAATGCATTCCTTTCTGCTACAACCAGCAGGAGTATGAGAATGAATGAGGAAGAAGAAATATAGATATATATATGCATGTCATGTCAGAAATGGAAATAAATCACAATGTGCACTCACATTTGTTAACATGTACAAGATAAAGTGCATGAGAAATAGTTGCATTTGTGAGTAGGTTATTTTTTTCTAGATAGTGAATCTAATTCTGTCTTATACAACTGCTAATATTTGAGCTTCATCTTACTTCAAGCAAACTCACTGGCATGGCTTTCCGTGTTCCAACTCCAGATGTGTCTGTTGTAGATCTCACCGTCAGACTGGAGAGGGGGGTATGTCTTCAATTACATTGTTCTAGATTTGTATTATGTTTTGTGGAGTTCCTTCAGTCCAACAAGCCTTGAGGCACCGCACAGGTGTGACATCGTTAGGTATTCCTGACAAATGATTTCTATTCTGTGTATTCCCATTCTTTTCAATGACTGATTAAACTGAATAATTATATAATTTCCTTCTTTCCCTAATCAAATAATCCTGTATTTTTCCCCAATGCAGGGGGGCCAGACTAGCACAGTACATATTTATTATGAAATTATAATCTGTAGATGACTATTTAACTTTATTCTCCTTGTTTGAGGATGTTTGTGTTTTAAATTCCATCTTGGTTTGGATGCAAAGACATTTTTAATGTAAAAATGAGGGGTCGGTATGCTAAATATACTTTTATCCTACCCTGGGGTGTAGGTAATCAGTTTCCAACATGCCTGCGATTTTACTGTTCTCAGTTTTACTTCATTAGATATAAAAGGCCCCCTGGTTCAGTCAGAAACTCTTTTCAGGGCTGACTTCATATAAGTATTATATTTTGTACAAGTATTGTCATTACCAATATTTGTGATGCACTTGTTACTGGATTAAAGGAATTCCACATAACATCTGGTTACATTAATATCTTTGTGAATTTCAGATAATTTTGCTAATAATGTTTGTAGTTTCATACAGCACTAACAATCTTTGTAACATTAATTATATACATCATTTATGCATGTGAGGTTTCCACACTTGACTGCAGACCTCAATAAAATACTAACAATGGAAATGAGGTAATTACTAGTGTTCTGTATTTTATATATGGACCAAGTTACTTAAAATATCAACTTATTGGTGAGAGATCTTAGCAATGAGTAATCACTGTTGGTCATGAGGTTTTTCTTCAAAATTCATTTTATGTGGTGTTTTGAAGCGGGGAGAAAGCGAACTGCTCGAAAAGACACACAGCCCATGTTCTTCTCATAATGTAAACATCTGATATGCAGGATGTATTTTCATTGTTACAAATTGAACATAATTAAAGTATGAGGATTATTCATAAAAACAGTGTGTAATTATATATTGTGAAATATTTATTTATAATTATGATAAATATGTGTTTTCCGATGGTCTTATGCAACCCCCTATGAAATATTCGTTCGTCAACCTCTCCTTCTCAAGATACATCAATAATTTAAGGTAGCATCTCATCAATGAATATTTGAATGTATTCTTACCTGTTTTACTCAGGCATCTTATGACGAGATCAAACACGCCATTAAAGAAGCCTCCGAGACTTACCTAAATGGTATTCTGGGCTACACTGAAGATGATGTTGTATCCCAGGACTTCCTTGGTGACCCACGCAGCTCCATCTTTGATGCTAATGCTGGTATTGCTCTGAACAACAATTTTGTCAAACTTGTTTCATGGTAAGTAATATCCATAGGTATAACTATCTTCTCTAAGTGAAATAAAATAGGAATGAATGTTTATAAGAAGACATTTATACCTCTGAATTCGGAAACGGCACACCTGTATGGCGGGGGATACTGATAAAGGAAAGCATGCCGCCAAAAGGTGCAGACATCTCACATAACACAAGCAATTTAGTGCGAATGGATTGTCTTCTTCTGCTCTCATTAGATTGGGATTTCGATTCTCTAAAAGGGCAGCCGTCTGCCTCAGATTATCAGCCACGCCATACAGTTTATCTTGGACGCTAGTGTAAGTGGTCCACCTTTCTTAAGTCTGAACACTGGGGCAGTTCTGTAGGATATAATTCCTATGATTTCTGCTTTCTAGTTTGTGCCGACCTCTTCCCGCAGTAAGTTTTGGCCACCCTTGCGATGGTAGGTCTGACATTCTTACTGCGTTGCTAAATCTCGAGGCAGATTGGCGACCTCAGAATCCGTTATCCCATTCCTCATTGTGAGGGGTTGTTGCACCATGTTTTATGGCCTGGTGCATCCGTTTTCTGCAAGCATTTGTTTCAGGTCAGCATTCCCTGGCAGACACATGCATCTGATTTCAACCAAACCCCTTAGTCCCCTCTTATGACATGCGTGTTTGGTAAGTGGTTCTATTCTTTACGCCCCAAATTTGGGCCCCGGTAACCACTCGTGCGGTGTGAATGGATTGATGAAATGGCATTAGAATGTAACAACTAACAGGTCTCTTTGAAAAAGTGATCACGCCTTTTGCCTTGCATCTGCAGGGTCTTCTTAGTCTAGGAACACTCCATATCAACCACTTGTTAGGCCGCTCATGATTTGTATGTGAACTGAGCCTAAGACCGATTGTACACTGTACCAGTTGTGCACCTAGAAGTAGACCAGCACATCTGATTTCTGCGATGCTTTTTATTTACTAGTGTAGCTTCCCTTAGGCCCCTACGACTTGCCTTGCAGGTTGCAGTGTTACTATTCTTTGCTCCTCTTGTGGACCCTGGCAACACACTGGCGTGGGTAACACTTAGTGAATTGGTTACAATTTTTATAATATCCTGTCTGAATAAAATCATAGCCATCGCTAAACTCTGTGGGCGCTTACTGAATGTTCAGCAATGGAGCAACCCAAAATGACAGATGAGATGGAAAAAAATGTGAAACAAAAACATACATTTTTAATGAAATGTGCTGTTGTTCAACCTGGGACACAATGTCTACACAATGAGACCGGTTCTCTGAATGAATGAATGTTGTTTGTTTGTTCATCAAGGCTTCCAGACAGCTTTGCATGGATGTTTGTCTCTGTTGGCCAGTGTTCTTTTCGTAGTTCATTCATAGAGGGATAATTTTGCAGGATGTGTTCGGCTGTCTGTCCACAACCCAAATTATGTTATGAATACTAAACTTTCTGACAAAATTAACGGCAACATCACAACATGATTTACCAAACAATCAACAAATTAGGACAATGTCATTCTACGACACAGAACAGGGCACAACTGACTGTGACTACTTGTATACAAAATTCAGGATTAACAATTCAATCACATCTACAGACAGACCAGATTTCGATTCCTGAATTTGATCTTCTTTTGTCGTAATACTGATACCAGGTTGTTGCCCAGTGTCATGGTTTTCTGTTTTTGTCTTTTCGGTGCTGTTTTGCTAGCTTGGGTGATTGATTTTTGCTCTTTGACAGGATTCTGCTATGCCATCTAATCATCTTTTTGGGGTCTTCCTCTCGCCTTCTTTCCTGATGTGTTGTAGAAGAGTCTGTATACTGTGGAATTTGGATGCATTCTTAAGTGGCCAAACCACTTCATTCTTTGTTTCTCAATGTAATTAAAGCAAGGTTCTGTGCCAATTTTCTTTCTTATGCTGATGTTGGTGACTCAAATTGATCTACTGAGGCAAACTCACTTGCCTAGTTAAACAACGCCCAAAAACTACACAAACATCTGTGAGCTACAAAAGACACACAGAACACATGTTTTATACAATTTGTCATTGGTTGCCAACGAATATCACAGAGAGTGTATCAAAACTATAAAGAAGGACATCAGGAAGGAAGACGTTTACATCTCAGACCTATATATCAGGTTCTAAACGTTAAGCAATCTTCAGTATGTGCTCAAGTTTACATAAACTGTCAGAAAGAGCACAACTAAGTCACTATAGTACCTCTGAAGTAGGAGACGGCATACCTGTATGGTGAGGAACACTGATAAGAAAAGCATGCAAAAATCAAGCCATAAGTGCTGACTGCGCATGAATTCATAGCAGGCAAATGTAAGAAGTCATTATAGTTCTCAGCAACATACTACCTAGTTTATCTACACAGATATTGTAGTGTCTTGTATTTTCTTTGCAGGTACGACAATGAATATGGTTACAGTAACCGTGTGGTTGAACTCCTCCAGTACATGTTTAAAATTGACCACCAGAAACCCGAAACATGGCCAAGAGAGAGGATGATTGTTCACCATTCTTTGCCCTTTTTTATCCACCAGCAGGATTTAGAAGTCAAGTTTTGCTTGAATTGAAGTCTACGAGTCCAGAATGTTTTAATATGACTATATCTTTTTTTTATTTTTGTCACCTTTTACACTTAACTGATTTAGTGTTGTAGAAATTACTATCTAGTTTATTTATGTTGTCCCTATTCTTTATTCATTCTGGTAAGGGTATTTGTTATGATGTGTAGTGATTTGTTTTGATATCTATGCTTTTCTATCTGACACATGCGTTTGCACTGATGCAGCCTTTTACCTGGACCACCATATGGAAGTAATGTAAGGTATTGGCCAGTTCAGGATCCCTGACTTGCCTAATTCACCACATCTTACTCTTCTGTGTTAACCTGCAGTAGCTCAGTGAGAAGGATTTGTGCACCGACAACAGTGTTCATTTTCGTATACAATTGAGTTTCACAGAATAGCCACAGGAGCTCTTTATAAATCTCCTTTGTTGACATTTTCAACTGAAAGTGACTGTGCACTAATGATGTCTCCTAGGGAGCATAGATTTTAATCATATTCCATTTTTGTTTTTAATTAACCGGGGAGTATCACTTATTTCCACCATTTTGACATTTTGTTAGTAATTAATTCATCATCAATAAGTCCTGTTTGTTGTTGATGACCTAAATGAGAAGTCACATTCCTTTTAAGTTTTGTTGATATTAACTTATACAGATTTCTTTATGTAATGTTAACATCGGTGGGTAACCGTGGCATTGTAGGACTGAAATTCTTGACCAGCTCTGGTAGGAGCCAGAACTGGACTGTTCCTAGCAATTAACGGAATGAGGGCTTACAATTAGATTTATGTCTGTTCTGTCCGTATATTTTCAGCATAAGGACATGTTTTTATCCCCAGACTGTGACATATTAGGAGAACTTACTTAGATCTGTGTACTTGATCAGGAGTGATAAATTAAAGCAGCAAAACAGAATATATATCATATATTGTAATAAAAGAATTGCTTACCCTAAGGTCTGCAAAGATTATGAAATTTGTTTTCAATACATTGTAATACTTTGTGACATATCAAAAAAATATAACAAGGCTCGATCATACAAACAATAGTGATATTACTTTGTAATCACAACATAAACAAGCAAACATTTAATTGAAATATGTGAAGAGAAACATATCATTAATAATTCTGGTCCATCAGTTGTTCTTTATTTTGATATTTTCTGTCTTAGTTTAGTTTTGTCTGATGTATCAATGATAATGGAGTCACAGACTGTTAAACGGTATTAATTTTCATTAAAAGATTACTATCATTCAAAATTGTTTTATTATTCAGTTATATTTATCAAGATGTGTGGTGTTTCTAAAATAACTTAATATCAACCTTCAGTAAAAATGGATGTTGACATCAAACGATAAAAGAAAACTAGTCACGACAGAGATAAGTGTTTACACAGTGCTGGAAGTATCAAGAGGAGACCAGTTTAGAAATGAAAACTTGCATGCCTGAGCAGCGGGAGAATGGAAATCTGGCCAATAGGAACAACCTTTCTTCAAACGCTCCATATCAACCACTAAATGTGATTTGTATGTGATCTGAGCCTAAGAGCGTTGTGCTCTACAAGTAGGCCAGCACATCCGATTTATGCGCTGCTCTTTATTTACTATGGTAGCATCCCTAGGGCCTACATCAGTCGTCTCTTATGACATGCATTGTAGGTTGCAGTGGTACTATTCATTGCTTCCCTTGCGGGCACCGCATGGGCGAACCACGCTGAGGGCCAATAAAAATATGTGCCTAACACAGTAGTCGATGTGGATTGGTTTAAATGAAAATCTTTAGCCATACACACTCTGAGGACATCCAAAATATCAGCCCTATCCATTGGCTGGCCCTCTGATATAGTGGCAGAGTCTGCTCTCTCATAGACCAACACTGTATTGCTCTATATATCATGTGGTATAAAAAAGAAAGATAAATACCAACAGATTCGTGGTCAGATATGTTTAGCAATCAATGACTAATAGAACAATGAATTATCTTCTTTTCTTCCATCATTTACTTCTTTATAGAAGTGTTTGAAGCAAATGTAGTGTTCTTGTGTGTGCTTGTTCTAATGCACTTTGTAAGCTGTTATTAATTTTCTTATGGCTATTTTTGATGCCGTAGCTCCAACTTTTGTGTTATCTTGCTCTGTACTCATTATAGAAAAATGACAAATTTAATAAAGTAAAAATATGAAAGATAGCAAATTAAATAAAAATTCTGGTGAAAATATAGAATATGGGGACTTGTGTATGTCAGCTGCACAAGAAGATAGTATTGTCTTATTGGACTGTTAAGGTGGCAACGTTCTGCTCAGGACATGCAATTTGATAATAAAATTTGACAAAATGATCACAGAAAAAAGTGCACACGAAACTACCATTTAATAAAGACAAACTGTGGAGCAGATACGTGAAACAAGTGTATTCCGTTTAACTTTGCAAGATAAAATAAGTTCTTCTTTGCGTGCGTTCTTTACGACCAATTTTAATCACTCTTTGTGCTGATATATTTGATCTTTGCCAAGAACGTGTATACGTTGCACATTGGTTTGGTAGGCCCCTCAACGCAGACTTCTACACGTTTAGGACACGTGCATTGCTATTTCAGCCAAACCTCCTTAGCCTCATGCGACATGCGTGGCAGGTAACAGTGGCTCTATTCGTCATTCCAAATTTGGGCCCCGGTAACCACTAGGGTGGATAGAATAAGCAACAGCAGCAAATACAAATCTTCAATAGATGGATAGGATTTAAATTCCATGATTTAGAATCATTACCAAAGAAAAGACATTTGATAGAATAAACAGGTGCAAATTATGGAAGATCTTTGAAGAATATGGCGTCCAGATACAACTATTAAGTAACATCATGGCCTTATATCAAGATCGTCAGAGCATGCTAAGAACAACAGAATAAATAACAGACAGGTTCTCCATTACATAAAGTGACATATAGGGTTGTGTCCTTTCACTATCATTTGTCATATATATCCATGATATTCTAAGTATGCTTCTGTAGCATTTGCATTCAAAGACATTGGTGAGCTTTTTCTATGTATAATTCAGATAATGAAATAAATGAACTGCTTTTCGCAGAAGATAAGTGCAAAAAATAAACACAAATAATAAAATCTTCTGCGTTCTCACTAAATTGGGATTTCGGGTTCTCTAATAAAGGCAGGCGTCTGCGTCATATTATCAGCCACTCTATACTGTTTGTCTTGGACGCTAGTGTAAGTAGACCACCTCTTTCTTCTCAAGTCTGCATACTGGGGCAGTTCTGTGGGATATAATTCCTATGATTTCTGCTTCCCCGTTTCTGCCGACCTCTTCCCGCAGTAAGTTTTGACCACCCTCGTGATGGTAGGTCTGACATTCTTTCTGCGTGTCTAAATCTCTGAGGCAGATTGGCGACCGTAGAATCCGTTATCCCATTCCTCATTGTTAGGGGTCGTTGCACCATGTTATTCGCCTTACGGCCTGGTGCATTCGTTTTCTGCAAGCATTTGTTTCGGGTTAGCATTCCCTAATAACAAGACCTACAAAAACATATTGACACCTTGAACAACTATTGTATAAATCATTACTTGAAATTAATAACACTTAAACCTAAATAATGAATATAGGATGAAAACATAATAAACTTAAATGGCAATGCAATCAACCAAGTGCAAGAATTCAAAAACTTAGGAAGCATATTCACAGAAGATGGAAAACTAGACAAAGAGAAAAAGGCTAGAGTACAGAAGAAAACGGCAAAGCTGTAACCTACCAGCTATCTCTATTATTAAAGCACCCAATCATCTCGACAGCTAAACAACAGCATGTGTTTTGTGCTACCTTATTCAAACATGAGTAAAGCACGGCCGCAAAAATTACTACATATGAAATTCGATGCCTACGAAAAGTTACCAACACCAGAAAAGACAAACCATCAGCACAAGAAAGAAAGTTTGGACCGAACCTTGTATAATTTTTTTTCCGATCCAGAAGCACTTGAGCTTTTCAGCTTTCGGTTCGGTGCCATGGACATCGTAACCCTTCGGTTCGGTTCCACGAACACCGTAAATCTGGGGAATCTGTGGCTTTTTCTGCCATCCCGCGGAATTGAACCCGTACACACAGAGGGATAGTCACCCGTAGTCCAACGCGCTACGAACACGCTGGGCAGACGGGCAACCTTGTATAATAAAGAATGAAGTGATTCGGCCACTTAATAAGCGTAACTAAACTCCACTGTATACAGCCTTCTACAATAGAACATCCGGAAATAAGGCGAGAGGAAGACCTCGAAAGAGAAACGCAAAATAACTACCACCCAAGCCACTATCACTAGAGCATCGAAAGACAAAACAGAAAACCACGACACTGGGCAACAACCTGGTAGCAGTATGACGACAAAAGACAGAAAACCACGACACTGGGCAACAACCTGGTAGCAGTGTGACGACAAAAGAAAAGAAAGAAGGAATCGGTAATAAAATGGATTCTCCTCTTTAATTTAGTTCTTAGGGAATGCTAACCCGAAACAAATGCTTGCAGAAAACTGATGCACCAGGCCGTAAGGCGCCTAAGATGGTGCAACGATCCCTCACAATGATGAATGGGATAACGGATTCTATGGTCGCCAATCTGCCTCGGAGATTTAGCCACGCAGTAAGAATGTCAGACCTACTACCATCACGAGGGTGGCCAAACCTTACTGCGGGAAGAGGTCGGCACAAACGGGGAAGCAGAAATCATAGGAATTATATCCTACAGAACTGTCCCCAGTATGCAGACTTGAGCAGAAAGAGGTGGCCCACTTACACTAGCGTCCACGACAAACTGTATAGCGTGGCTGACAATCTGAGGCAGACGGCTGCCTTTATTAGGGAATCCGAAATCTCAATCTAATGAGAACGCAGAAGAAGAAGAATTTAGTTCTTTTTTGTGTGTATGGTCAATACTTCTCAATGTAACCCCAAAAAAATTAGTTCTTAGGTTAAATAGCGTTTCTCAGCGTACAAATATAGTAATTCTCTTCTTTACATCAAACAATATGTACATGGTATCGGTAAGTTTGGAAGCAAATTCGTTTCCGTGGGATTTTACGAAAGGTAAAAATATACCTCACCGTTCAGAAAGCAATGGTAAACAATTAAATGTATAAGTGGTGCCTAGAAAAAATCAACGACTCGTTTACTGTGGTTGATGGCTCATCATCATCAGGTGCCGTGCCGGCTGGCGTAGGCGATCATGGATCTCCACAAATCTCTGTCGTTGGTGTTTGCTATCAACTCAAATGTTGACGCTCTACCGTGCCATGAAGTCAGGCCATCCAACATTTTCTCTCTGTCTTCCCCTGTCTCGTCTACCCTCGATTTTACCGGTTGTCACGATGTGTTCTAAACCTCCCTCCTCATCACATGCCCGAAAAATGATGACTGCCTCTTTCTTATATTGATGATAAGCTTTCTCTGTGTCTTGATCTCATTCAGCACCTCAACATTAGTCATTTTAGCAGTCCATGGGATTCTCATCATTCTTCTATAAACCACATTTCTGTGGACCTCAGAGATCTTTCGATCTGTGTGTTCATTGTCCATGACTCGCATCCGTATGTCAGTATTGGTTCTATGTAGCACTGAATAACTCACATTCTGATCGGGATTGACAAGGACTTGTTGCAGATAATGCTTCTTATTTTCAGGAATGATGTTTTCGCTTGTCATATTCTGCTCTTTATTTCTGATCTGTCATCTGATGTTACCAGGACTCCGAGGTATTTAAATTGCTGCACTTGGTTGATGGCTACGTCTCATGGAAAGAATAGGGGAGAATACTCTTGCAAGTTATGTGGTTGCTAGGAAACCAGCTGTACATACTGTAATTATTAGAAGACGTACGGTCAAAATATCTTTCAGACAACCGACGTAAAATGATACTGCGATATAGATTAAACGATACGTGTTTAACAAAAGTGTCTACAGTATTCAATATCATATCAGTCAAACAATTAATATAGACAATGATCAGTTATAATTCAAATGCATTGGACGGATAATCATAATTTCCTCTGCATATAAATAAAGTCATAACTTTAATTACTTTATTACTGGTACCTTAAGTGCGAAGTAGAGCACTAGAAAAGTACTTCAATAGACACGAGAGTTCAATCATAAAAAAAGTGTATTGAAATTATTGGCACTAGTTCCATCTGAGCATATTTATAAGTTCCAGACAGAAAACAAGAAACGTAAACTTATATTTTATCAAGATGCCTGGGCTAAACGAGCTTCACAACTCGTATTTAAGCAGTTTAAATTCCATTACGGTAGGTAAAAAATCATAGCTCCAGGTTTGGTCAACATGTCTGAGTAATATTTTGCTTTCGTATTTATAAGACAACTTGTGTTCTATGTTTGACCCACAATAGTATATGTTGTATAATGTATATGTTGTACACATAGAGGAATCTGCACCCTAGATATACAAAGTTACTTACTGCCTTCCTGTTCCCAGCAAAACATAGAGCTGCAACTGTCGCTAACTAGATTTATATTCTTGGCTGACACCTTTTCAGTTCTGTTCCGATTTGATCTCCTCTTCTGCAGCTCTTAAAAGTGTAGTCCTTAACGTCCCCAATCTTCTATATATTCATAACAGTGGAAGACAATTAGACATCTGAAGTCGGCGAAGACCCGCCTGCGTGGCGAGGGACACCAGTAAAGTAAAGCAGGCCTTCACGCAAAAATAAGTCAGAAGCGCCATGGCCAACGCCCGAATTCACAGCGGGCGAACGCAGAAGAAGATAACAATGGAAGTTAGAGTATAAAGCTTTATAGACCAAACCAATTAGTTTATTACGTTCATTTTATTTAGACAATGGAAGAAGGAACTGGAAAGAGAACGTTCTCTTTCCTGGGAGAGAACGTAAACAACTTCTGCACTGAAATTAGTCTGCTGTTTATGGACATAGCCAAAGGATATAAAATACTAACCTGAAAGAAAGGCATGTTGAAAGCAGCTTCACTGGGCCACAAATCAAGCATAACAGTGCAATGTAATGCTCACAAAATAAATTACAAAACAATGACAAATACAGAAACGTTTCAAATGTTGGTCGAAACGTTGCTGTATTTTGTCATTGTTTTTGTAATTTGTAAAACTACAGTACTTTGTGATTACGTGTTTTGCCAATCAAATAGTTTTACTGCAGTCTCATCTATTTTGTGAACGTAATGCTCACAATTGTTAAGCAGTAAATTAAGAATAAAAAGTTGTGCTATAACAATTCATATTTCTTAGCCCTGGTTAAGAGTTTGTGCTATATAGCATCTATTTTTTAATCACCAATATGTCCTGCTATAATTTAAAAAGATTATGTATAAAAGGGCACATACAATCTCTACTAGAAGACATAGTTTTCTACAACAATGAGCTAAAGAAGACATAGAATTAAAATGTCCGCACTTGTAGATTTTTGTGTAAAAACCTGTAACACTTTTATTTTTACATGCACAGTAAAATATCCATGATATTATTGACATTTTTTATTTCTTATAATCTATTCTTTAGCGTGCAGCAGGCAGGAAAAAGATGGATGGAAAAAAAGATGATGAAATTGGATTACAGAGAAATGCAACTTCAGTTGTTAAAAATACACCCACATCATTGCCAACATTTCCTCTCACCACCAATATGCTATGTCTTTCTTTAATATTTTGGCTGTGCCTTTCCTGTATGGTTTACTTTAGCATCACTTATGGACTAATGTTGTCAAGAATCACAGATGAGGCTGATCTACACAGAAAATGTGGTGATGCGTTTCGAAAAGACAAATTGGAAAATATGAAAAGGGTGGGTAGATTTTGTTAAAAACAAATGTCATTAAAATTAAGTTTGAGCATGAAGTACAGTGAATGAGATGACAGAAGACGGGGCGGCAAACCATAGCTGTCCATGACTATACTTTACTTTCAAGGGAAATCTAAGTCACAGTGAAGGAGATGACAGAAGTCAGTGAACCAGAGCTGACCAGGGTCAACCTCTAAAGTGGGGCCTAAGGCATGAAGAAGGAGATGACAGAAGTCAATGAACCAGAACTGACATAGACTCTTCTTCAGCTCCAAGTAGGGTCTAAGGTATAGTCAAGAAGATGACAGAATTAGAAGTCAGTGAACCAGAGCTGGCAAGGGTCATACTCTACCCTTAAGTGAGGGGCATGAAGAAAGAGATAATAGAAGTCAGTGAGCCAGAGCTGCCCATTGTCATGTGAGGCATAATGCATGAAGAAGGAGTGGGTAAGAAAACCAAGGTGACCACAATCCTACTCAACCTCCAAGTGGTTGCCTTGAAAACATGCCTTGCCCCTGCAGTCTGATTAGGAGCATAAGGATTGAAGAAGAAAGACCAAAAAAGTCTTATATGTGTGAGGTAAAATTCACAGATATCTCACCTTAACTGTAATCTGCTTTACAATGTCAACAAATAATAACACAGCGAATCTTATATTCTTACGCAACCACATGTTTTGTTTTTTTTTCTTTCGTCCACTTTCAACTCAGACGAAGTTCCATCTCTGAAACTGATTTTTGCGTGAAAATCTGTTTTCCAATTTCTTACAATTGCAGCAGCGTGCACATTGTAAATTACTTTACACTGGCAGCCGTGTGCTCAATGTACTCGTAATTAGTATTCCTCGCCATACAGGCAGATTTTCTCCGACTTCAGAGGTACTCACGTTATCGTCCTGAGTAAGACCAGGGGACTCGAACAAATGCCGGACAGTAGGTTCGAACCCGAGCTATGAGGCGTCTCACAGCTAGCAGGCCGAGCTACTATCAACTACTCTAGGCAGTCCCCCAACCACATGTTAAACCACACTTTGTGGTTTGTATGGGACTTGTGCCTTATATTGTTTGTTGCACCAGTTAGATGCATACAAACCAGTAGGCCAGCACATTTGATTTCTGTATGCTTTTATTCAAGTTTACTCTAAGTCACAAGCAAAAAACCTGACCTAAGGAGTCCACCCTTAGATGAGCCTGAGCCCCATTAGCCTTTGGACCTTGTAATCCAAGTTTCCAGGTCTACACCTCTGGGAGGTAGGATTGGTTTGTGCATTCTATGGGTCATCAGCAGGCTACTGTTGTTTAATTTTCACTTTTTGGTCTTCCTAAGAGAGACTAGCCAATCAAAACTCTGCTAGCTTGCTAGATATAGAGCCAGGTACAGAACACACATTGTAAACATAACACAGTGAAATAAAGAAGGTAAGAAAACCGAGTTAATTTCTTCTTCAAACGCTCCATATCAACCACTCTGTTAACCTCTCTATGGTGTTTGTATGTGATCTAAGAATGATTGTACATTGTACCTGTTATGCGCCTACAAGTAGGCCAGAAAATCAGATTTCTGCGATGCTTTTTCTTTACTATGGTAGCTTCCTAGGTCCTATATTAGTCGCCTCTTACGACATGCCTTGTAGGTCACAGTGGTACTATTCTTTGCTTCTCTTGCAGGCCCGGCCACCACACGGCGAACTGTGTTAATAATCTAACATGACGAATGGCCTGAATGAAGAAGAAGAAGATTAAGTGACATATTATGAAGTTTAGTCATAATTCATTGAACTCTACACAAATGTGTGTCAATGCATTAGCTTCTGTGTAAAAAAGAATAGTTTGAGAACTGCTGAGCTAGTATGTCATGTAAGATTATCATGATGTTGTTAGTTCTAAAAATAATTTATCCAAAGGTTGAAAATTATACAGTTGGGGAAGCTGCACCATATCTTCTTCGGCTGAAGTCATCAAAGACACAGGATTATCCTCTAGAATCAAAGGTTTCACCTCCCTTGGTGACTGGGGTAACATCGGCTCAGTTTTATCAGGTTAGTCAAGTGCATTTATTTATGTCGGATTGTTTTGTTGGAGACATGACTCTGTGCATCTTGTCTCTTCTTCTTCTTTATTTGATCTGCATCAACAACTTGCTAAATCACATATAGTGGTTGTATGTGATTTGCGATTTACAATGTGAGTCCATTGTGCCAGTTAGGTTGCTAGAGACCTGTAGACCAGCACATCTGTTTCTGCGTTTTTTTTAATTTGAGTTCCTTACAGTATATCGAACAAAAAAAAAGCAAACCTAACATAGGGGAGTCCATTCCTCTAGGCAAGTCAGAGCCTATTCTTCTTCTTCTCCTTCTTTGCGTTCGTTCTTTACGACCAATTTTAATCACTCTTTGTGATATGTTTGATCTTGATCTTTGCCAAGAACGTGTATACGTTGCACATTGGTTTGGTAGGCCCCTAAATGCATAGACTTCTACACGTTTAGGACATGTGCATCCGATTTCAGCCAAACCTCCTTAGTCGCCTCTTACGACATGCGTGACAGGTAACAGTGGTTCTATTCTTTACACCCCAAATTTGGGCCCTGGTAACCACTCAGGCGACTAATTGTCACTATTTACCCTTCCTAAGAAAATCTAGCCCACCCTAACTCTGTTGGATGCAGGAGCAGACCATACAAAGTAGACCATATGGTTCTTCAAAAGATGTTTCTATCAAGTTTTATTATCTTAGCATTTATCTGTCACAATCTGTAACAGAATGTTTTCTGGTGCAAACTTTGGTATCTAGCATGACAAGTGACCTGAACAGAGAAGCATGTTCTCAATCATCCTAAAAAGCAACAATTTGATTTCTTCTTCTTCCTCTTTCATTCTCATACTCCCACTCATAATAATAGGAGGCAGTCCGGAAAGTAGAATGCGTTGTGTCTCATTTTTAAGCATGAGATGTAGTATCTGTACCTTCCGTTCTGACACATCCGACTTCAGTATAGCCTTTTTTGGATACTGGGTTAGCTTCTATCTCATCGGTCTCCACAAACTTAGCCAGTCTTCTTGGTAGTCATCTGTTTCTGGGGTCGCCATTGGGAAGCGGAGTGGAGTCTTGGTCAGCTTTGTTCTTACACTGACCCTAATGCTAGCAGTCAGCTATGACTCGCTAATAGGGAAAGGCAGTTTCGGTGCATCTAGGTTCTAATTTGGTGTAATTCTTTGTCTCTACTCTTTTTGGTCTGTCCAGCATTAGAAACTTTGCTGGCAGCTTAACTAAGGTAAAAGTAAAGGAACTTGGTTTTATACCTCATGGTATATTGGGGGAATACAGTGTTAGGCCTTTATTTTTCTTTGACCATCGGTACAACACTAATCTGGTCAACACCAGACTGGCTGCCTTTATATTCCAGTGCTTCTCTGGTACCAAAGTAAGGAGGCTGGGTTGGCCTTAGAGCCGTTACATTAAACAAAAGTTCCACTTCCACTGTGGAATTGAACCCGATACCATGCACCTATGAAACAAGTGTGCTAACTACTGCGTTATCCTATCTCTCATCCTGTACATAGTAGCCTCTTAAATTCCCTATATGTTGTCATATATACATATATGGAAGGGAACCTTGCATAGGCGTTCACATACATTTTTAAATAGTAATGAGGGGGTGGAATTGTGTTGGTAGTTTACCATGTGCGCAAAACGTCACTTTCCAGAGAGGCACTTGCTTCTCCAAGCATTAACATATGGACGCCCATAGAACCTTGGATACTAAGCAAATGTGTAAGTAGATAATTGGTATTCACTGAAGCATGGTTTAACAGAAGAGAATTCATTATAACATTAATAATTAAATAATGAGAAGATGCCAAGAAATGCACTTGATAGACACACCTATAACTGTTTAGTGTTTCCAAACAGACATCTCCTATGCTCCTAAGCTCCTATGCAGGTAAATGCCTCCTTAAGCCTGATTATTAAACATAATGGGATGTTCTTTTGTAGCCATCTTTTGTATGGTACGCATTGACTGTTTCATGGATCTCAGTGCACAGAAGAGTTTCTAACTGGACTTAGAACAGGTAGGGCAGTGTGGCAGTAATCAATCCTGAGACTTTCAAACATATTGTTTACTTGTGTGGACAGTATGTCCAGAGCTCCAACATGAGAGCCTTATGTGGCCACATTTTATTTTTAGTGTATTTTTATGTTGTCTGAAGGTTGTTTTGTGCTGTGACTGGGGCTTTACCTTGCAAGTCTGCTTTTTTTGTTCTGTCTTGAAAATTGTGATCTAAAATTTGAGGACCTATATCATGTCTTCTCAATTTCTTTTATGGAAGTGCTACTCATTGCAATGAGAAAATAATACATAAATACACACTTTTTTCCAGCTCCAAGGACTGATCAAGCACATCCTGGAGGACATCAGGGGCAGTCAGCCAGATCTCAAACTGATTGTATATGATCTAGGGCTATATAAAAGAGAAAGAGAACTGGTGGGTTCATGTGTTGTGTAAACAATTTTGTATTGTGTTTTTACAATATTCTCATCAGTATATTAAAATGGGAATAGATTAACGCAATGCGTTAGTGTTCGCCTATCAACTCGGACACAAGAAGGTTGTAGTTTTAATCCCACACTCAACGTTCCACATGTGAGGAAAAGAATTGGCCTTCTACCTCATGCACACTAGGGCCAGAAATGGAAAGTGATAGGTTAAGTCCTGAAAAGGTTATGGGAAACTGTATGTTATATATCATACTGACCATAGCAATTGTTGACATTATTAATCTTCTTATTTTGTTCTGGCCTGTGTGTTGCCTGGTCCCACATGGGGATCAAAGAATAGTAACGCTGCAACCTACAAGGCATGTCATAAAATTGTTTCAAAAGAAAAATCACAAAATTAGTTATGAAAGTAAACAATTTTAATGAAATATGTTGGTTACCCTTGTAAACATGTCACTATGAACACTAAAAGAGCATTGTTTAACACAATCTTTCTCTCAACATTATGCTATCAGTGCCAAACCCGGATGCTAACATCAAACGATAAAAGGAAACTAGTCATGACAGAGATGAAGTGTCAATGTTGCTGGGAGTATCAAGAAGAGACCGGTTTAGAAATGAAGACATCAGGAAAACATTGGGTACAATAGCAATACTGAACTTCATCAAGAAACAACAAACTAAATGGTTCAGCCACTTAAGCAGATTACCAACAGACAGTGCGCCTCAAAGAGCAATGTTACATCGATACAGTGTATACAAAGAGAAAGGCCATCCATTGAAAAGGTGACTTTAGAAATAACAGAGGCGGTGAAAACACTATTTAGGAAGCCTACATAAAAGCCTGATCTATAAATATTTTTTTTCCTGATGCTGTGAGGCAAAACAGGATGAGAGAAAACAAAATGGAACAATTGCAATAAAAAATGGCGAAACACGTAATAACAAAGTACTGTAGTTTTACAAAATACAAAAACAATAACAACACACAACAATGTTTCGGGCCGTAAACCATTTTAGGACCGTTGGGATGTTTCTGTCGTGGTCTATATGTAGTGTGCTGTGAAATTTGCTACTCCTGTTGTCTTGTTTGCTTGATGAAGACCTTTTGGTCGAAACGTTGCTGTGTATTGTTATTGTTTTTTGTAAAACTACAGTACTTTGTTGTTACATGTTTCGCCATTGCTACATAGTTTTACTACAGTCTTCTCTTATATTGATGTGTTTCGCCATTGCTACATAGTTTTACTGCAGTCTTCTCTTATATTGATGTGTTTCGCCATTGCTACATAGTTTTACTGCAGTCTTCTCTTATATTGATGTGTTTCGCCATTGCTACATAGTTTTACTGCAGTCTTCTCTTATATTGATGTGTTTCGCCATTGCTACATAGTTTTACTGCAGTCTTCTCTTATATTGATGTGTTTCGCCATTGCTACATAGTTTTACTGCAGTCTTCTCTTATATTGATGTGTTTCGCCATTGCTACATAGTTTTACTGCAGTCTTCTCTTATATTGATGTGTTTCGCCATTGCTACATAGTTTTACTGCAGTCTTCTCTTATATTGATGTGTTTCGCCATTGCTACATAGTTTTACTGCAGTCTTCTCTTATATTGATGTGTTTCGCCATTGCTACATAGTTTTACTGCAGTCTTCCCTTATATTGATGTGTTTCGCCATTGCTACATAGTTTTACTGCAGTCTTCTCTTATATTGATGTGTTTCGCCATTGCTACATAGTTTTACTGCAGTCTTCTCTTATATTGATGTGTTTCGCCATTGCTACATAGTTTTACTGCAGTCTTCTCTTATATTGATGTGTTTCGCCATTGCTACATAGTTTTACTGCAGTCTTCTCTTATATCAATAATTAAAAAATGAAAAATTGTTGATTTGTTTAAAATATGAGACATGTTACTTTCTTGTAAATGAAATGTGCTGATATATTTGAAATCACAAAGTATATGTTACTTGAAATAAAAAAATGTTGACTTATTTGAAACTAAATACATTAAATTGAATGATTTGTAATATTTCTAAACAGTTGGAGCAGTATTGTCACTGTGAAGTGAGAGATCTCCATTTTGAGCATTATCCAAGACATGTTTCAAGTATCTCCAACTATGCATGGCGTCCAATTATCATACAGCTTGTATTGATCGAGTATGGATCAGTTGTGTATGTTGACCCTACAACTAGATTCAAACATGCATCTTCACCAAACTTCTTGCGCTTTCGAGGATCTAGAAACTATTTTGTCTGGGATTCCATGGCATATACATCACTGTTGGCTTATACAGATAAAGGAATGTTTGAGTATTTTAACGAGAGCAGATGTGCATTTTTAGACTGCAGTTTACTAACATCTGAAGCAATAGCAGTGTATAGAACAGAAACCACTTGGACTGAATTCATGAGACCGTGGCTTGTATGCGCCTTGAACGAAGACTGTATTGCTCCTAAATATTCTAAATATTCTGGTTGTATTGAAGTACGTCATCCTCGAACAACAGGTTGTCACAGATTTGACATGTCAGCACTGAGTATTATCTTAAATCGTGGTGTACAGTACACTGTTGATTCAGAGCAGATGATGTCATTCAGATTAACCTATACTGATGTTGTAGATGTGACATACTTTCCTATCCAGCCATGGACTTACTCACAACTACTTCTACTAATGTTCATACCTGTTTTAGTTTTGACTGTATATAAGTATATTTTCAACAAGAGACGTTTATGTAGGTTAAAGCACTGAAGACATGGAACTTGACAGTTTTGTTTTCTTAAAACATTCTTCTTAATTGTTTTTATGCTAGTCATCAGGTTACAGTCACCAATAGTGTCAATGAACTGTATAACTCTTCAGGTGCCCCATTGAGGTTCAGAAATAACACCACCTCTATATCATCAATGAACTGTTTAATTCTCTTCAAATCCCCCATTGAGGTTCAGAAATAACTCTGTCATCAGCGGTCCTCGCCGCTCCCAAGGACACCTAAGACAAAAACTGAAAATGTTCACTCACTTCAATCTTGTGCCTTTCTTTCTACCTCAGAACTAGTCCTGTGCATGTCTTTGAGTTCTGCTTCTCCATAGGTTTTCAACATGTTCTTCATCAATGACAGTTCTTCCGATTAAGTTTTCATCTATTATTACTTTTTATTAATAATACTATTAATATAATTTTATTACTATTTATTATTGTTTGTACTATTATTACAATTGTAACATGGTGCCTGCGCATCCCGGACCATCAGTCAAATGCGCCTCAGTATACAAAAAGGTTGGGCAGTACTGCTCTGGATAATAAGTTCAGAATACCGGGGCTCGCAAGGAAGAAAATATAGTAACACTGCAACCTACAAGGCAACAGGCGACTGAGGTAGGGCCTAGGAAAGCTACCCTAGTAAATAAAAAGCGTTGCAGAAATCTGATGTGCTGGCCTATTTGTAGGCGCATAGCTGGGGCAATGTACAATCGTTCTTAGGCTCAGATCACATACAAATCACAAAGAGTGTTTAACAAGTGATCTTCTTCTTCTTTGAACGCTCCATACCAACCGCTTGTCAACCACTCTGTGTGATTTGTATGTGATCTGAGCCTAAGAGCAATTGTACGTTGTGCAGTTATGCGCCTACAAGAGGCCAGCACATCCAATTTCTGTGCTGCTTTTATTTACTAGGGTAGCTTCCCTAGGGCCTACATCAGTTGCCTCTTATGACATGCATTGTAGGTTGCAGTGGTGCTATTCTTTGCTTCCTTGCGGCCCTGCACCACACGAGCGTAACAAGTGATCAATATGGAGGGTTCAAAGAAGAAGAATACGTAACAGAAAAGTAGAATCTTTCCTTCATTTAGACATGACTTGGGACCAAGAATATCACATCCAAACTGCAGACATTCACCAATAGATGTAGGCATGAGTCAGCACTGGCCAATGACCAATCAAATCTGATACCATGCTACAGTATAACCCCAGACGTGGTACTTTAAAGTAGGGTTTTTATTTTGTAATATCTTCAATTACCTGTCTGTACAAATTTATTATGTTTTGTTGGATAATATGCATACGCTTTAGTCTAAATTCAGGTGTGCCTATCCTATATTCTATAGGGACTTAATGAATGCACAATGTATTCACATTTTTAGCGCACACCACACAGATCACAAGAGTAGTTAACTTGGTTGATAAGAACGAATGCAAACAAACAAATAATAGATATCCCCACTATATGCCCTGTATCAGATAATAAAACCGGACACATCGCAGAAGGATAAACACCAGAGCTCCAAATGGCGCTAAAGATGTGATGAACCACACCAATGCTAAGGTTGCATGAATCATATTTCCACATGAATGAGATTTATGGAGAAATATGGTACATCGGTATAAGCGGTGATCACAAGAGAGTATCAGATAATCAGAAATGATAACAAATACAGAATTGTGGAAGAGAACAGAAAGAATCTAATACAACTTGAGGTTAAAGAGAGAGAGTGGCGATGGATTGAATCTAACAACATAACCAAACATGCATTTGGCTGAAACCTTCAGGGAAAGAGTAAAGTGCGAAAGTAAAAAAATAATTAAAAAGAACAGTAGAAGAGAATATTAGAGAGGTTGGAGCAGCATTTGCAGAACCCAGAATATAAATAGATAAAGAGCCAACAGTTGGGCAAACTCACTGATATAGCGAAACATCACAGAAAAGTAAACTGCACAGATCTCTGTGTGAGCTACAAATAACAGTGAAGTTTATACACAAGATAACATTGAAAATATAGACAGTATTTCAAGCAAACAAAAGGAAAGAAAACAATAGTGGCAGTCTAGAGATATCTGTGGCAAAGTGGTCCAGTCGTTTGCCTTGCTTTCTGAAAGTTGTGTGTTTGAATTCAGGCAGTGCCGTTTGGCTCATATATGCATATTTGTAGAGATCCCTAGAATAGTTGCAGGAGCTAGGGAGTTTGTACTTTGTGTAATCTTTTTGGCAGGTGGTGTGACATTTCTATGAAGAAGGACCGAGTCATATGGAGAACTCTGTGCAATGGAGTCAATCACTGGCCATTTTTAAAATTGCAGCCCTTTCCTCCACTGGGAACATGAAGATTTAATAGAAAACTGAAATCACTCAAGAACATCCATTATATAATACTACAGCAGCCAATGAACCAGATATGTTGACACTGCAGTAACTGAAAATCAAACATTAATTGAATAGAAAGAGTCAACTAAAAGATTAGAATAATATAACAAGTGAGCCATGGAAACTATCAATATGTATATCCTTTACCATCTGGTAATGTAAGTTTGAGAGGAAATAAAGATAAATAAGTTAATAAAATACATATTACTAAATGTACATTTGTTGGAATAACTTTGTTTAATGTTTGTTTTATTAAATATAACAAATGTATATCGAATGTATACCACTTAGCTACAGAGACAAAATAATGTATGCTTATACATACAGTATAAACACAAAGACTTATAGTCGGTGTTCATAATGAACACTGTTTGAGGGAGATAGGTGATAGAGAACATGGCTTGATTTGCAGCGTTCCGTGTAGTAGTTTTCTTTCCAGTGTTGTTTCACTAGCTCAGTGAGTTTGCCTCGGCATATCATGACTGAATTGTCAATCGTGAATTTTGTATACAAGTAACTGTGGGATCGATTGTGTTATGTTATAAGTTGGCAGAATGACAACCTGTTCTAAGCACCGTTGTAGCACAAAGTCTGTTTGTTTGTCTACTTATCTCCAATAGTCAACAATCACTAAGTAGCGCGAGCCAAGTCTTCTATTTCTCTTCCATTATTTACTTCTTTATAGAAGTGTTGGGGGGTAGTGATCTTGTGTGTGCTTGTTTTAAGGCACTTTGTAAGCTGATATTCATTTTCGTAAGGCTGTTCTTGATGCCGTCGCTCCATCTTTGCGTGGTCTTCCTCTTACTTTGTACTCATACTTTTTCTGTGTGGCTCTCTGTGGTAGGCGATACCAGGGCATTCTGGTCAGGTGTCCAAACCATTTAATCTGTTATTCTTTTATGAATTGCATAACTGGTTTCACATCTAGTCTTCTGATTTCTTAATTTCTAATTTTGTCTCTTATTGTCACACCTGCAGCTCTTCTAAGACATCTCATCTCTGTTGTTATGATTTTCCGCTCATTAGCTGCTGTTATTGGCCATGTTTGACACCGGTAACATAGTGTTGGCCAGAAAATTGTTCTTATGAGATTTGCTTTAGTTGTTAGCGGTATGTCTTTATGTGACAACAGTGGTGTTAACTGTCCCAGTACTTGGTTAGCTTTTGTGCAACGTTTGCTGATTTCGCTATCGATACTTCCATCTGTTGTGATAATTGCTCCTAAGTATTTGGCCTCAATTGTTTGTTTTATGTCTACGTTCTGGAGTTTTATTGTAAGGCTTTCTGGTTGTCTACTTATTGCCATTGTCTCTGTCTTTATTATATTTATTTTCATGTTGTACTCCTCACCCTTGTGGTATACTGCCTGTTGGTAATCTGTTTATGTGGTCGAACCATTTAATTTGTTGCTTCTTGATAAAGTTCAGTACTGATGTTGTACCCACTTTTTCCTGATGTCTTCATTTCTAAGCCGGTCTCTTCTTGTTACTCCCAGCATTCTTCGTAGACACTGCATCTCTGTTGTGACTAGTTTTCTTCTGTCATTAAATGTCATTGTCCAAGTTTGGCACTGATAGCATAATGTAGGGAGAAATATTGTATTGAACAATACTCTTTTTGTGTTCATATTGACATGTTTGCATTTCAAAATTGACGCCATTTGTCCTAGTGCTTGATTTGCTTTGTTGCATCTATGTTGGATTTCGTTAGTTATTCTTTCGTTTGCTGAAAAGATGCTCCCTGTGTATGTAAAGTCTTTGACTTGTTTTAATGGGCGTTTGTCGATGGAGATATTGGGGGTGTTTTCCTCTCTAGCGAATGTCATTACTTCAGTTTTGTCGATGTTTATTCTCATATTGTATTCGTTGCATGCTAACTGGAGTCTGTTAATGTGTTGCTGTTCTTCTGTTGTTGATACTATTGCTTGGTCGTCTGAAAAAAGAAATTTGTTTAAGAGTTCCCCAATGTTTCTATAGGTTCCAATAATTGGGAAAAACTAGCTGACGACAGAAAAGTATGGGAAACAGCTTTACACAAAGTGAAGTGAAACGGGGATGGGCTTGAAGTCTTGAAGATAAGAGAAATGAAAGCAATTTGAGAGAAGTCGTCACAGTTTCACACTCCGTCTGTAAAGGTGAAAAATGGAATACATATATATTTTTTTAGTGAGAGTAACAAATATTTACACATACTTAAAAGCAGCTTTTAAAAGCAGTAACAATGAAGTCACGTGGTTCGAAACAAGTATTGCATAAGATCTAAATATTATTGTCACGTGACAAAATGGTTGCCATTCAAACTGCGTCGTAATCGGATAAGAAGAACTTGCTACTTCTTTTTTTTCGATTCAGCCTTGGACAATCAACAATTTAAGACACCAAGAAAAGTTTTTGCGTAGTGAAACGGCATCAAAATGCCGCTAACTATGTGGGCAAAGACTGCCGCAGGAACAAACTTGGCGTTTGTCAGCGGTTTTGGTAAGGCTATCAAAAGTTGGAGAGAAATTTTACATCAAACTATCCAGCATAAAGTTAAAGTAGCAATCAAAACCAAGGCGCCAAGGCTAGACGTCGGATACAAGGGAGCCAAAGGAAGATGCATAATACAGCCACAATTTCAGAGAAGGACAGGCACTACTCTTCAGTCTCGAATCTTCCAGTCCGTATTCTCAAGGACATACTCAAAGTCATTGGCCGGTGAGCTTCGAAGAAGAACTGCATTACTGCTTTCATCCAGCACTTGCAGAAATTTCCGAAATGTCCCAATAATGTCACTTATTGGCGTGACACTTGGACTTGATATTTCAACAGCTGTTGATGACAGTGCTGAAAAAATGATGTCAGAAATGCGGGTAAGTTATGTAAAATTAACTTCAATGAAAGAAATAATTATATTATATGGTTAGTTTTTTATTTATAAGATTTAAAAAAAAAGAAGCAACTTCTGAATCTGTGTGTAATCATCTTTTCGAAATAGGGGAAGACTGCAGTAAAACTTGGTAAATAGTGAAACACGTATCATCTTTTCGCACCATACACTTTTTATACAGAGCACAACTGCAGTTAAGTGCCCACAGCAGAACATTATTACACATGTGCATTTACAGTTTTGTTTTTTACCTAATAGTTTTGTTTAACTGGATTCATACAATCCTTGTCTTTTTTATTTAACAGAACACAGATGTAACCGGGTCATTTATTGTTTTAGGTTCTCATTCTATTTGTAGTTATCTAGCTATGCTAATAGTTATCATAGCATACTGGTTAGATATGCATTATCTGTCCTTGCAGTGGTCCCGCCGACTTTATAGATCACTGCGAGATCAGTTGAATAGTAATGATCTTCTTCTAACGCTCCATATCGACCACTCTGTGCGAATTGGATGTGATCTGAGCCTAATAGCGATTGTACATTGTGCCAGTTATGCACCTACAAGTAGGCCAGCATATCCGATTTCTATGATGCTTTTTATTTACTAGGTCGTTTCCCAGATCCAACATCAATCTCCTCTTACGACATGCGTTGTAGGTTGCAGTGGTATTATTTATTGCTTCCTATGGGCCCCGGCACCATACAGGTGCGGTAATAATCTAAAATGAATGATTCTGGTATAAGAGAATTGTTCTCTAGCTATGCTTTCTTTATCCCTGTGCCAAGTTGTGAAGTTTGTACTTCTCCAGGTTGACATTTCTACTGACAACTCTTTCTTATTGGTTGATTTTTCAATGCTTTCCTTCAAATCCCATAGATTTTGTTTACTCAGTCGCTGTGTGTTGCCCGTGAGTGATACTTGACCCATCCCACCTTAATGTAGAGACGCCTATGAACTCATCTGTACAAATTTATGTCCCATTGGACAGTATTCCACCCCGGGTTATTTGAGGTTGGATTAGGGTTAACATCTTAATATATGTCAAAAGTGTTTTTTAAGCAGAAGCTGCTATAAAAACTAACTAGTGTTGGAAACAATTTCATCACTATGTTTCATTAGGAATGCTGAGTTGAAAAACTAATATAAATGTTATGGATAACTTGCAGTCTTACGTTTCATTGGAAATAGAAAGAAATAAAAGAAAGAGAAGAAAAGAGTTCTTTCTAACTCCTGTCAGTTTGTTTAGCAGATGCCATGCCTTGCAGCCATCTTTATTGAAGATCCAGTTTCTGACATGTCTTGCCACTTCGTTTTCTTTGTTGCTTTAATTACGAGGCAGACTTTGACAGTCAATCTGTTATAGGTGGTTTTATTAACTCGATTAGGTTCTTTTTCAACTTGTTTCCTTGCTTTTCTTCTATCCACCACTACTTTTTCTAAGTCTTTGCGTTCTAGTATGGTTTATATTTTCTGGTATTTCCATTTGAAATGACGTCTCTTGCAGCTTCCAGTATTTACAATATATATTAACGTAGACAGTATCAATTTTCCAGTTAAGTCAATTTTGTCCAGGCCTATATTGGTCAGATTCTCAAAGAGTGGCCAGTCCGCTGTTCCGAAATTCCAGAAGTTTCCATACCTTGAGCTTCCAAGTTGCTTGGTGGTAACAGAGATAAGTATGGGGAGATGGTCACTTCCTATATCATCCAAAACAGTGATAGTTGTTACATCTATAATCTTAGATGATACAATAGTGAGATCTGGTCAGCTAATCGTACTATGGGCTCTATGTGGAAGCATAGTTCTGGTCTTCAGGTTTTGCATTACTCTGAGGTTAAAGGAGTTACACAGGCCTTTGATGTTTCGAACCCTTTTGTTATAATCTTTGTAGCGTACTGCTGGTATGTGTACATGATAGATATATATATATATGTAGAAGGCATGTAGTCAGTCCCAGCCCCAGGTAGCAGCTAGGAGACCAGACAAGTAGTTGTAGATATTTTATTAGTAGAGACTTAGTGTTTGCAAGCCAATGACACTCTCTAAGCAGAATGGTAACACTAAAGGAGACATTGACGTAGTAAAAACCAATCGACGCAGTGTTGTGTAGTGACGGATAGCAACAGTGAGTAAATAGAAAGAGACCGACATAAACATTTGAGATGGACAGGCATGTTTGCCATGTCCATATAATACCAAAATAAATATACATCAAAATCATCTATAAGAAGTTCGTGTTACTTTATAATACTCTGTGGATTGTGAGTGCTGTGGTCATCATGTGTTAATTCACTATTAACCTTACTATTATTCAAGTGAAAGAAGCAAAGTATAAACATACGTGGATGTCTAAATATATTTCAATGGACTTGAAAGAATTGGAAAGTACTATGAGGGAACCAAGAAGGATAAGAAAGAATTAGAAAGGACTAAGAAGGCCACCTGACAAGGAGGAAACCACAACAATGTACTCACACAAAAGCCCTAGCCACTCGGCCAGAAACCCAACGTGCTCTCAACGTACAGCCCCTCTTAGTAGGGTAGCCACAATATAAGGACTGAGATCATACCATCAATAAGACCGAAACTAACCCGAACCATAGCAGTAATCAATCACCACCGCATCAACACGGAAAAAGGAGGAACTATAACATATAGATAGATAGATAGATAGACAGACTGATGATTGATTGATTGATTTGATAGATAGATTGATAGATAGTGATGGTTACTGCTCTTTGGGGTAAGATGTCCTCTTTGACAAAGGCGCTGTGAATATTTCTCTGTTGTAGAATTCTTTCTAGCTTTCTCTTTTTATTCTGCAATCCTGAGATGTTGATCTGTAGTATATTAATGAACCCTCTTACCTACTTATCACTTTAGTGAGGGACTTCACTCGCATGCACGTCCATTTGTTGAGTACTCAAATTGAACACAGGACCTACGTTTTATCGTCTATCTCTGATAGGACTAGGAACTCGATCTTACCTACACTGATTTATTTATATATATATATATATATATATATATATATATATATATATATATATATATATATATATATATATATATATATATATATAATATATATATATATATATATATATATATATAATATATATATATATATATATATATATATATATATATATATATATATATATATATATATATATATATATACGTATGATATATATTTAAAAATGTTATACTTATAATTTATTAAATTAACGCACGCGTGTGAGTGTGTGTTAATTAATAAATTATATGTATAATATTTTTATTTTTTGGTCATAGAAGTACATTCACTCAGATTGATAATTTGATAGTCTCTTGGTGTTTGCTTGATTTTGGTTAAGTCATTTGACAATTACACAAGTGTACATGCTTTATTTGTCAGGAAAAGTTTCGAGACTACACATGGAAAACGGAACCACTGGAGAAGTTACCGAAAAATCTAAATGACCTTGACATCGTCGTGAATATCATTGGCAAAGGCTCTGAAGGAGCTGTTTACAAAGCAAAGGTCAAGACTGATACAGGTAACTTGTTCCTCATGTCTCTTCTGTGATTAAGTCATGAAAGAAAATACTTGAGAAAGGCGGTGTGGGACACCAGGAAAGATAGACTACAAGGTTAGGGGTCTCTGTAGTGTAGAGGTTAGGTCTCATCTCTCATGCCAAAGGTACCAGGTTCGCTCCCTCGTGGAGCTATCTGGATATTTTTCCAGAGATTCCAGATCTCAGTGTAGGTAATATCAAGTTCCTAGTCCTATTAGAGATGGACGATAAAATGTAGGTCCTGTGTTCAATTTGAGCATGTAATAGAACTCTTGGCAGTTCAAAATCGATAAGAGCAGGCCGAAAAGTCACTGCCCTGGTAAAAACTCATTAGAAAAGATTAAAAATAAAATTCCTACAAAAATATCTTCACAATTACATTGGGGACCCTCACTGGTGCTACATAGTTCATGCACTGCCGCTGAGATCTTCCTGTGTAAGAAAGCGATCAGAGCACACATGGTTACTCACCAAAGTGCACTGATGATGGTCCTATCTATCAATCATTAGAGTAAACAAAGAGGAATTGATGAATAATTTATGTCTAATGTTTTGTTTGTGTCTGTCTCTTTTCTCTCAAAGCTGAGCCATCCAGTATCTCTACCAGTGACAATGCTGACAAAGATGGGGCTTATGATCTTGCTGTAAAGGCTGTGTTCAACTATGGGGCAGAGTCCAACTCCCACACCATCCTACAATCATTTCACAAAGAGATTGTGCCACGTCGTGCAGAGGGATGTCTGATGGATACTTTAATGTGAGTGTCATCACTTTTTATTATCTTGTCAACCAGTTGTATAGTAGGCTAACTGGCAGTTACACAGTTGAATAGCAGTCTAACTGGCAGTTATACAGTTGAATAGCAGGCTAACTGGCAGCTACACAGTTTAATAGCAGGTTAACTGGCAGTTACACATTTAAATAGCAGGCTGACTGGCAGTTACACAGTTGAATAGCAGGCTAACTGGCAGTTACACAGTTGAATAGCAGACTAACTGGCAGTTACACAGTTGAATAGCAGACTAACTGGCAGTTACACAGTTGAATAGCAGACTAACTGGCAGTTACAGTTAACTAGCAGCTACACAGTTCAATAGCAGGCTAACTGGCAGTTACACAGTTGAATAGCAGGCTAACTGGCAGTTACACAGTTAAATAGCAGGCTAACTGGCAGTTACACAGTTAAATAGCAGGCTAACCTACAGTGTGTCCTATAAGCTCAGAGGTGGATAAGTACACAGTGTCTCTGAGGGTAGTCCAGTCTTCGTTCACATTGGTCTTACAAAACTGAAGGTCCTTCAGCTATCCAAGTCCCTAGCTAAGCATTCAATGACAGCTGAGCTTTTCAATTTGAAGATTGCTCACTTTTTTGCTGGTTTGCTACCCTGGTGACGTCTCATAGGCTTGATGCGGAGATTGAATTTTGACCCCATCATTCGATGGTCGGTCCAACACTCTGCTCCGCACATAGCTTTAATAACTTTGACATCCCATCTGTTATATTTTTGTGTGATATTGTAATCAATGAGATGCCATTGTTTGGAACGAGGATACATCCATGATGTTTTGTTTCCAATAGGTAGACGAAACAAAGAATTTGTGTTTGTTAGGTCATGCACCGCACAGTCTAATAGATGCTCATTACTATTGCATTTACCCATACCATGTACTTCTAGAATTCCATCCCAGACCCGATGGTCTGTATCTACTCTAGTATTAAAGTCCCTGAGAATGATGAGCTTCTTGGAACCACTGAGATGACTGAGTCACTGTCTTTGTAGAAGCCATCTTTGATTTCACTAGGGTTGGTCATTGTTGGGGTGTAGGCGCTAATCAAAGTGGCACTCTTTTTTTTCTCTTAGTGAGATCTGTAGTCATCCAGTCACTGGCACCTTTTGGGAGTCTGATGAGGCAGCGCACAATATGAGATTTTACGGCAAACCCTACTCCAGATTCACAACGTTCTGTGTTGGTACAGCCACTCTAAAAAAAGCAGTAACTTGTGTTTCTTTTTATGTCCCAAATGCTCACCTGCCCAGTGTGTTCGTAGCGCGTTGGGCAGCGGGTGACAAGCCCTCTGTGAGTGTGGGTTCAACTCCGTGGGCTGGCAGAAAAGCCACAGGTTCTCCAGATTTATGGTGCTCATGGCACCGAACCGCAGGGTTACGATGTCCATGGCACCGAGCCGAAAAGCTTAAAGCTCGTGCTTCTGGATCGGGAAAAAAAATGTCCAAAATACCTTAATTTTCTTATCTGTAGCATTAGCCAGTTTTCTTTGATTTTGAGTTCTTTCTGGATAGATCGATTTGTTTTTTTTATCTGTCTATGAAATACAGAGGACTCTTCTGTAACACTTATATTCAAAAGCACATATATGTTTTACCAATATAAATTATTTATAAATGATATGATATACCAATATAAATTATGTATCATGATATACCAATATAAATTATATATAAATGATATACCAATATAAATTATATATCAATGATATACCAATATAAATTCTATATCAATGATATACCGATATAAATTATATATCAATGATATACCAATATAAATTATATATCAATGATATACCAATATAAATTATCAGGGGAAGTAAGAAGATTCAACTACCTCCGCATCCAAACATTGTGGATATGCCAATTGCGTTTGTGGATGACACGCTGGTCACAGACGAGGGATTAGAGAAGTTTCCAGCCGCCATGCCAAGCCGACTGGACCCTGAGAAGCATTTTGGCAGAAATAAAACTCTATTCCTGGTGATGCGAAGGTGACATTTAATTGTTTAATTTGTTATAGGCATTCTTTTTTTCCTTCTAATTTAACACATGAAGAACGTTATATTCCTTGAATTGTTAGTTACTTTGAGTGTTTGTACATTTTACCATTAGTAACAGACTAGACTTCTAGACCAATGTCCCTTTCTCTCCGTCTCTTATTTGGGGGTCTCTGTGGCAGAGAGGTCAGATGCTCGTCTCTTGTGTCAAAGAAACTCGGTCGCTCCTTTGGGGAGCCATCGGGATATTTTTCCAGAGACCACTGATCTCAGGGTAGGTGAAATCAAGTTCCAAGTGCTGTCGGAGACGGACGATAAAATGTTGGTCCCTGGTTCAATTTGAGCATGTAAAAGAAACCTTGGCAGATCAAAATCGAGAAGAGCAGGCTGGAAAGCTGCTGCCTCGGCAAAATTCATTAGAAAAAATAAAAAATATGATTCCTACAAAATATCTTCAAATTACATCGGGAACCCTCGCCTGGTACTATGGAGTTTGCACTGCAGCTAAAATCTTCCTGTGTAACAAAGAGATTAGAGCACACATGCTTACTCACTGAAGTGCAATGATGATGGTCCTATCAATCAATCTCTTATTAATTTCTGTTATCGGTGAAACATAGAGCAGTGCAACTTATCACTATCAGCTAACATGAATCAGCTTTGACAACTTTCATTATAGCAACAAGATCTGATACTACTATGCTACAGTATAACTTCAGATGTACTACTTTAAAGTGAGGATGTTCTGTTTGTAAAGTCTTACAGTTACTCCATCTGTACAAATTTGTGTCCTGTTGAATAATATGCAGCCCGTGTGGTGCCGGGCCCAAGGGAAGCAAAGAATAGTACCACTGCAACCTACAATGCATGTCATAAGAGGTGACTGATGTAAGCCCTAGGGATGCTACTCTCGTAAATAAAAAGCAGCGCAGAAATCGGATGTGCTACTTGTGGGCGCATAACTGGCACAACGTACAATTGCTCTTAGGCTCAGATCACGTACAAATCACAGAGTTTTTGACAAGTGGTTGATGTGGAGCGCTCGAAGAAGAATAATATGCATACATTTTGGTCGAAATTTGGATGTGCCTGTTATAGATTCCGTAGGGTCTAACGGGGCGCAACCTACTAAAGTTCTCGATGCAAATTACATTGATCACAAAGATTGGCTGACTTTGTTTATAAAAGCAAATGCAAACAACACTATCACTGACAGCTATATCGCCCGAGTGGTTACCGGGGCCCACATTTGGGGTTTAAAGAGTAGAACCACTGTTACCTGCCACGCATGTCGTAAGAGACGATTAAGGAGGTTTGGCTGAAATTGATGCACTTGTCCTAAACGGTAGAAGTCTATGCGTTTAGGGGCCTACCAAACCAATGTGCAACGATACACGTTCTTGGCAAAGATCAAACATATCACAAAGAGTGATTAAAATTGGTCATAAAGAACGAATGCGAAGAAGAAGATAAGAATTGACAGCTGTATTAGTTTTAACATGTCCACGAAGATGACACACTGTGTGGTATGTCCAGACTTCTAATTATCGCAATAACTTCAGTGTCAGATACTCACCCATATCAAATAACTAAGTGTGTATGTACTGCTTTAGTGACATCAGCTTTGTCCATACTTCTGCCAGTTTGAATAGGGACATTATTTGCAAGACAGTCAGCATATTCTTTGCCCCGAACTTCAAACTAAACTAAATCTCCCAGACTCCCAAACTAAATCTTATGAAGCATATCCATGGAGTCTGATATGATCTTCTTTGCATTCGTTCTTTACGACCAATTTCAATCACTCTTTGCCAAGGTTTGATAGGTTTGATCTTTGCCAAGAACATGTGTACGTTGCACATTGGTTTGACAGGCCCCCAAACGCATAGACTTGTACACGTTTAGGACACATGCATCCGATTTCAGCCAAACCTCCTTAGTCGCCTCCTACGACATGCGTGGCAAGTAACAGCAGTTCTATTCTTTACACCCCAAATTTGGACCCCGGCAACCACTCAGGCGTCCGATATGTTAATAACATATGTGGTCTGTTGCTCAACCACCTACTTCTTCTTCGAACGCTTCAAATCAACCACTTGTTTAAACCATTCTTTGTGATCTGAGCCTAAGCGTGATTGTGCGCTGCGCCAGTTATGCGCCAACAAGTAGGCCAACACATCCGATTTCTGCGACGCTTTTTATTTTGATAGTGTTAATGCACGAGTGCCATAATCTCAGCATTGGTAACGCCAGGGGACCCCATTCCCAACAGAAATGTCACCGTGATGTACGGAAATCTATAGATCTGAGATGGAGATGATATGCTTCATTAATTTTGTATCTATTTTTTCTCAGACGCACCACACACCTCTGTGATTACCTTGCAAAGTATGATATCACCATGGAAACCAGGTGTCTGATGCTTGCTCAGTTGCTGGAAGGGGTGGTCCATATGGGGCAGAATGGGATAGCCCACCGGGACCTGAAGTCTGACAATGTTCTGGTAGATGTGCCAGAGATGGGAGGTATTACATTGTTTATTTTATGTCCTGTAGCTTTCTTTTTATCTTTTCTCCATTCCTGTTTTGCCTCACAGCGTCAGGATAAGAAATTTCTAGAATGGGTTTTTGTGTGCGCTACATAAATAGTGTCTTTCGACGCCTCTGTTATCTCTGATGTCCATCTTTTGCGTGGCCAGCCTTTTGCTTTGTATCCATTGTATCGGAGCAACATAGCTCTTTGAGATGCACTGTTTGTTGTTAATCTGCTCATGTGGCCGAATGATTTAATTTGTTGTTTCTTGATGAAGTCTAGTACTGATGATTCGCCCATGTGGTGCCGAGACTTGTAAGGGAGGCAAAGAATAGTACCACTGCGACCTACAAGGCATGTTGTAAGAGGCGGACTGATGTAGGACCTAGGAAGCTACCCTAGTAAATAAAAGCATCGCAGAAATCGGATGTACTGGCCTACTTGTAGGCGCATAAATGGCACAATGTACAATCGCTCTTAGGCTCAAATCATATATAAATCACACAGAGTAGTTGACAGGTGGTCGATATGGAGCGTTCGAAGAAGAAGAATATCTAGTTAGTTTTGTTGTTTCTGTTTATTTGACATTTGTGTTTATTTGACATTTGTGTTTATTTGACATTTGTGTTTATTTGACATTTGTGTTTATTTGACATTTGTGTTTATTTGACATTTGTGTTTATTTGACATTTGTGTTTATTTGACATTTGTGTTTATTTGACATTTGTGTTTATTTGACATTTGTGTTTATTTGACATTTGTGTTTATTTGACATTTGTGTTTATTTGACATTTGTGTTTATTTGACATTTGTGTTTATTTGACATTTGTGTTTATTTGACATTTGTGTTTATTTGACATTTGTGTTTATTGTTGGACATTTTGGGGAGATATTAGTTCATCAGTGTGTTACTCTATAAGGACATTAGTGTGTTACTCTATGAGGACATTAGTGTGTTACTCTATAAGGACATTAGTGTGTTATTCTATGTGGACATCAGTGTGTTACTCTATAAGGACATGAGTGTGTTACTCTATGAGGACATGAGTGTGTTACTCTATGAGGACATTAGTGTGTTACTCTATGAGGACATTAGTGTGTTATTCTATGTGGACATCAGTGTGTTAGTTTGTGAAGATATAGATAACCAATGACCTAGAAATGACTGAGGACAATGTCCTAGTAGTAGGTCAGAAGATATAGGATAACCAATGACCTAGAAGTGACCGAGGACAATGACCTAGAAATGACGACCTAGGACAATGACTGAGGACAATGTCCTGGTAGTGTATCTGAAGATCTAGCATAACCAAATGTTTGTGAAATATAAAGAAGTACGATGTTCAGATGTACATTTTCTGTATTTATGCTCAAGGTGTACCTCATCTCGAGATTTGTGATTTTGGTAGCTGTCTGGCTGAGGAAAATAAATCACTAATACTGCCATTCCCTACTAACGAGATCAAGAAGGGAGGAAACGCCTGTCTTATGGCCCCTGAAGTGAGTTTGTAGATTTTCTGTGCCTACTTTTTTTTGCTTTGTCCAGGATGCTTGTTCCCTTTATACTATCTGCACATTTCAGCCCCAAGAGTCTTGTGTTCACAGGGCAGTCATCTTTAGACTGGTTTTCTTCACCAGATAATAGTGATGCAGCGTGATGATCATTTCACCTGCCCGTGTGGTGCTAGGGTCCACAAGGGAGACAAACAATAGTACCACTGTGACCTATAATGCATGTCGTAAGAGGCGACTGATGTAGGCCCTAGGGATGCTATCCTAGTAGATAAAAATCAGCGCAGAAATTGGTTGTTCTGGCCTACTTGTAGGTGCATAACTGGCACAACGTACAATCGCTCTTAGGCTCAGATCACATACAAATCACACAGAGTGGTTGACAAGTGGCCGTTATAGAGCATTCAAAGAAGAAGAAGAAGACCACTTCACCAGATAATAAGGATGCAGTCCCTACAAAACAAATTATGGGGGACAGGTGAAGATCTCAAGCGTACTGCTCTGTATATGACACATACCGGAGTAGTCTGATTGTAGAAGTTGATTGCAGAAGAAGAAGTGATGCAGCCTGCGGACCACTTCACCGGATAATAGTGATGCAGTGTGCTGACAGTACTTAAGAGAGAGTGTAGGGTCTTGATCATCTTTTATTTGCTGGCACCTACTTCTGTCATCTCTTCCATTGCATCTTAAGCATCTAAAGAAGTTGGCATCCTGGAATGAGACGATAGAAGTTGGCATCAGGAAATGAGATGACAGAAGCTGGCATCAGGAAATGAGATGACAGAAGCTGGCATCAGGAAATGAGATGACAGAAGTTGGCATCAGGAAATGAGACGACAGAAGTTGGCATCAGGAAATTAGACAACAGAAGTTGGCATCCTAGAATGAGACGACAGAAACTTTCATCAGGAAATTAGACGATAAATAAGGCATCTGGAAATTAGACGATAGAATTAGGCATCTGGAAATTAGACGATAGAATTAGGCATCTGGAAATTAGACGATAGAATTAGGCATCTGGGAATTAGATGATAGAATTAGGCATCTGGGAATTAGACAATAGAATTTGGCATCTGGGAATTAGACGATAGAATTAGGCATCTGGGAATTAGATGACAGAAGTTGACATCAAGGACACATCAAAGAACGAACCCGAAGAAGAAGAGACATCAGGGAATTAGATCACAGAAGTTGGCATTGGAGAATGAAAACTAGTCAAGACCCTACTTTTCCTCCCAAGTGGTGGCCCTGCATCACACTGTAGTCTGACTAAGCAAGTATTGATTGTAGAGGGAAGGAAAATGCGGTCACTGATGTCAGGTTAAAGTCTTGCTATGAACTACAACAGAATATATACAATTATTTGGATTATTTTAGTAAAATTCTGGAAAAAATGCACTCGTGAACAGAGCAACGCGGTCCGTATTCGAATCCACAACCTTACGAATGCAAGGCAAAGGGCTTAGAGACCATCTAATTCATTTATTATTCTTCTTCTTTGCATTCGGTTTTGTATGCTCACCTAAACCATGAGATGGACTGTCTCTATGAAGCTGCATGTCAGTTGGAGTTCCCCGAGAGTTCCCCATAGCTTGCTCTGTAAGCTTTGTTCATGAGGCCATTTTTCGTTTCGTTGCTGTATGTATGATGGACATGACTGCAGGATGTGCTCTGGAGTCTGTGTTTCTGTCTGACATACACACTGTGCTGTCTGAGCAGGGCATGCGGTGGTTGAGCCTGCAGTGACCTGTTCTTAGGCGAAAGGTTTATTTATTATTCAACATAAGTGTTCAGTTTCATGCATTATTTTATTGATGTCATTCAAGATCTTGCTGAATTTATTGATGTCATTCAAGATCTTGCTGAATTTATTGATGTCATTCAAGATCTTGCTGAATTTATTGTTTTACTTTGTTCAGATAATCACAGCTGTGTCTGGTCCTAACAATTTTCTGGACTTTCGCAAATCTGATCTGTGGGCTGTTGGTACTATAGCATACGAGATTCTGGGTGGAGATAATCCTTTTTATAAAAGCAAAGACATTTCTCGACGTCAGCTCAGCAGCGAAACATATCGCGAAGAGGATCTGCCACCTTTGCCAGGTAATTTGTTAGAGTTGGTTAACACTTTCGCTGCCACCGACGATACAAACTCCCTTTGACTGCCATTGCCGACTTATATCGTCAGATGGTATGTCTTTTTCATGGGGAGTTTCGCTGACCGATACCGGTATTACGTTAAGTACTACTTACGTATTGTTCAGAAGAGCTCTCCAAAAGGGCGGATCTAGCGAACATGCAGTAAATAAGTCAGATTTTCTCGATTTTTTTAAGCAAACAAAGATTTTCAAAATGAGCGATGTAGCTGATGATAGTCAGGTCCAAAATGACTGATTCAGACTTCTTAGCCAGCAGTAGTGATAAAACTGACTCTGAATGTGATACAAATTTGGACCGATTCACATGATGATGTTTATAGATCAATAGTAGATATTCCTAAAGGGTACAGGAGTAGGTGATAAACACCCACCTCGAAAGCGGTGGCGTATCATACTGTGGATAGTTATGGGGAGCGACGACAATAGAAGTTACAGCAATAGCTTGTGGATTATGAAGAATATACTCTACATATAGACAGGTCAGTAACTCATTCGTATATGAACACCATCTTCTTCTTCACCCTTTGCCCCTAGGAAAGCATAGGTCCGCAACCAAGGCCTTCCAAGCCCGCCTATCCAAGGCCATTTTTTCCAGATCTCGCCACTCTCTTCCCGTTTTTTTGCGTTCCATCTCTAACTCCTGTCTCCAGGTGTTTCTGGGTCTTCCCTTACTTCTATTGCCCTGGGGATTCCATCTGAGAGCCTGTCTCGCGATGCTGTCAGGGGGTTTCCTCAGTGTGTGTCCTATCCATCGCCACCTTCTGCTCATTATCTCCTGTTCCACCTGCCGTTGTTCTGCCCTATCCCACAGTTCTCTGTTTGTGGTCTTGTCATACCATCTCAAATGGAGTATCCTGCGTAGGCATCTATTGATGAATGTCTGCAGCTTTTGGTGTTCACCTTAGTCGTTCTCCATGTCTCCGCTCCATACAGAAGGACAGACTTGACATTTGAATTAAATATCATTATCTTAGTTTTATATGAACACCATCACTTAATTTAAAAGTTCTAAGTTTAAGAGTTTTATTTTTATGATTTTTGAAATTATCACTCTGAAAACTGATCATGGCCCAAAAAATAGTGTGGCAACGAAATAAAGTGATTTACAGCACATTCTACGATGTTCATTCACATGCTCTTAGGACTTTTCTGCAGTCGTCGTCTATGAATTTAGACATAGTCAGAACGCCTGGTATGGCACATCTGGGTGATTTCTGCATGAAGGATTGCTTTCCTTATTACCAGTGTCCGCCACCTTCTCCGACTTATAAGTAACACTTATGTCTAATTTCAAGTCTTGATTTATGTGGCACATGTGGGTGATTTCTGCATGAAGGCCTGCTTTCCTTATTACCAGTGTCCCCCACATTCTCCGACTTATAAGTAACACTTATGTCTAATTTCAAGTCTTGATTTATGTGGCGGAGAGATGAAATTTTCACCTCTTGTTCCAAAGATACTTGGCTCACTCCGTCTTGGAGCCATTGGGGTATTTTTCCAAAATCCCTGATCTCAGTGTAGGTGGGATCCAGTTCTTAATCCTATCGGAGACGGATGATAAAACGTAGGTTCCGTGTTCATGTTGGGCAGTTCAAAATCAAGAAGAGCAGGCTGAAAAGACTCTGCCCTTTCAAAATTCACTAGAAAGATTAAAAATTAAAATTATTATCTTCTAAATTATATCGTGTGCCCTTCCCGGTGCTACGGAGTTCATGCACTGCTGCTGAGATCTTCCTGTGTAAGAAAGAGAGAGCATACATTGGTACTTGCCGAAGTTAAATGATGATGGTCCTGTCAATCAATCAACTTTCCGATAACATTTGATTTCATCAGCCATAGACAATAAAGAATGTTCTAGGCACACACTTTGTCAGCATATCATTGATTTTGTTTAGTCGTTCAATAAACGTTCATTGTGTATCATTATTTGAAATTACATTGAATCTTTTATCAAATCTTCTACTTCTTCTTTTGTCGGCACACTGTTACCGGGTTGTTAACCCAGTGTCATGATTTTATGTGTTTTCTTGCGATTCTCTGGTGACTTGTGTGATGGTTTTCTTAGTCCCCTGACACAAATTCAACTGCGTTATCTATCCACCTTTTCCTCGGTCTTCCTCTCGCCTTCCTGATATTTTGTTGTGAAAAGCTTCATTGGCAGTTTAGTCTGTTCGCATTCTTACCAAGATGCCGAACCACTTCATTCTTTGTTTCGCTATATAATTCAAGCATGGTTTTATAAAATAGCTTGTTATAATTTACTGTCTAATACATGGTAATGAGAAAAGCAAGCATTGATTCAAGTTTTGAACCAATGTTCAAAGCCTGCTTCTAGTTTGTCTCAGAACAAGTTCATCCCAGTTTGTGTCCAATACCTTGAAGTCGCATTTGCAGACATCCTTGAAGCGAAGAAAGGCCCAACATACAGTTCCCTTGCTAGAAGCCAGCTCCCGGTACAGGCAGTCATTATGGTTCCAGTATTTCTCTATGTTACACAGATGATCCTGTGTTTGTATTTTTAATAGAAAATTTTCAATCAACACTAAATCTTCGATATAAGTGTTCTAATGTTGACACTTTCAACAAACTGAATGAGACTACACACCTAAAAACAAAAAGGTGCAACTGCAAAGGATTGACTCCATTGCACTGGGTTCCCCTTATTACTCTGTCCCTGTCAGCAGAGATGGCATGCCATCTGCTGAGAGCAATACACAAAGCATCAACTCTAGCTCTGGCAACAATCCTAGGAGTCTCATGGAAAAATTGCACATGTGTCTCTGTCCGGATTCAAATCCACAACCTTCAGTACAACAAGTAAACGACTTAACCACTTCACCATTGAGACTGCGCACCTAGAGGGTACATTGACTGCAGAGACATTCTTCTTTGCGTTCTTTACGACCAATTTTAATCACTCTTTGTGATATGTTTGATATTTACCAAGAACGTGTATACGTTGCACATTGGTTTGGTAGGCCCCTAAACGCATAGAATTCTACACGTTTAGGACATGTGCATCCGATTTCAGCCACACCTCCTTAGTCGCCTCTTACGACATGCGTGGCAGGTAACGGTGGTTCTATTTGTTACACCCCAAATTTGGGCCTCGGTAACCACTCGGGCGGCAGAGACATTGATTCTAATCAGTTATTTTATATTTCAGTTAGGGCTTTTGCTTATAATAGAACTCAGTTTTGATAATTGCTTTATTTCAGCTGGTACACCAGGCCCAGTGAAGCGGCTGATAAAATCTATATTGGCTCGAGATCCCAAGAAAGTAAGTATTTTCCAATCTTATATATTTCTACAGCCTGTGATTCCCTTGGCGCTTAGAGCAGCAGCAACAAAATATATCATTCTTCTCTGTCCTTGGTCATTCCCAATATTCAATAACAATTCTCAGTTCCATCTGTGATTCATTTGTTTCAGTTCTACTGTTCTATGTGCAGTTATTAAATCTTCCACATTCTCATTTACCCTTCTGTGTCCATCTCAGCGCAGTTTTTATGACAGTCTCCACGTGTCTAAAGCTGAAGGATTGAGTTCACTACGACGGGTTTAACCCCATATGCCTCTGCCCTTTTCTCAGCAGAAATGGCACGCACCTACCGAGAGTATTGCACAAAACACGAACTCTGGCAACAATCCTAAGGGTCTCTGGACAAAATGCACCCGTGAACAGAACAGTGCTGTCTAGATTCGAACCCTCAACATTTGGAACACAAGGGAAAGGCTTAACCTCTCAGTCATAGAGACCCTCCATGTGTAACATGTAAGCTTATTTATATATATATATATATATTGTCTCCCTATAGGTGCTTAACCATTTTCAACAGCTCAACATGTTAGTGTCATAAATCTTAATACAATAACACCAACAACGATGTAATGAAAATTGATTGTATCAGAATGTGAATCACCACTCTCTCATTTCATTTTCAGTTTGGAATATCTTCATTGTACTCCGGGACATGTCCTTAGGTGCTCCGATGTCCGTTGCCATATCTCCAACAGCCTTCAGCAACTAACCGTACCAGTTCGATATTGATTTATGAGTCTACTTAAACGCCTTTTGCGCTGTTCTTTTCTGACCGCTCCGCTCTTGCAATCTAGCGTTCATTCTTTCCGACCAATTTTAATCACTCTTGTGATATGTTTGATCTTTGCCAAGAACGTGTATACGTTGCACATTGGTTTGTAGGCCCCTAAACACATAGACTTCTACATGTTTAGGACACATGCATCTGATTTCATCCAAACCTCCTTAGTCGCCTCTTACGACATGCGTGGTGGGTAACAGTGGTTCGATTCTTTACACCCCGGTAACCACTCTGGTGACGATCACACTAAGTGAACATGGATATAACACAAAGGCGACTCATCTGGCCCAGGAATGAAAATTAAAGCTCCCACCCCTATACTTAGCGGCAAGAGTGGACAACCAACTTCATTCTCCACCTGGGGAAGGACAATAGACAACAATTGTCGACTTAGAACAGGACACTGCCGGCTCAAACACCACATGCACAGAATAAAGCCTTCTTCTACTGCACAGCGTGCATGTCAGACTGAAACACACATACAGAGTCCAGAACACATCCTGCAGCACTATCCACTATATCTACATCAGCAGAACAAAACATGTCTTCAAGATTGAAGCTTACAGAGGAAGCTATAGAGAACCCCAGAGGAACTCTACAGCGTGCATATCAGACTGAAACACACACAGAGTCCAGAACACATCTTGCAGCACTATCCACTATATCTACATCAGTGGAACAAAACATGTCTTCAAGATTGAAGCTTACATGTGATAGGTATGCAGCCAGTCCCTCGACCCCAGCCAGTCCCTCGACCCCAGGGGTAGCCGGTGGAACAGACAGGTAGCTTTAGTTTATAGTTGTAGATATATAATTAGCAGAGACTTAGTGTTTGCACTCTCCAAGCAGAATGGCAACACTTAAACGAGACAATGACGTTTTGCGTAGTTAGAGAGTGACGATTTAGTAACTGTTTCTAGTAAATAAAGGACAGACACGAACACTGATAAAAAAACGGATGTGTTGTTGATTTTCATGAGATCAAGCACAATAAACATGTCATATAATTTCACGAACAATGTTATACACTCCTTCACCATTATGTATGAATGAAACAACATGAAGCAACATCAGTCATCGTTGAATGGTAGTTCTATAGTAGAATAATTTCAGCCTGCATATAATATCATATCGAAGAGGAATATCTGAGCTACTACGAACAATGATCAAATGTCTTTTTACTGGGAGCTACTATAATGAAAGAAGGCAAGCAAAGGAATAAAAGGATGATGGACCATGACAAAGTACTCTCAACCAAACAATACTGAGGACTACTCAATCAAAGAACAATCAGTACTCGCTACCTGAAGGTAATCAAAAGGAACTAATAGCAGAGAAATGATAAACAAGAGGATTAATTAATTAACAAAGGTTTGCATGACTGTTTCAGCACTACCACCTGCGAAACTAACGTAGAATAGATTGGTTCGTCTGTTTTACCTCAGTATTCAACGCAATTAGGGGACAATCACCCCTCTCAAAACCCCACCACTATAACATACAGAGGAAGCTATAGAGAACCCCCGAGGAACTTCAGCTGACATGCATGCAGCTTCCCAGAGACAACCCATCTTATAGTTTAGACTAAGTATATAAAACCGATTGCAAAGAAGAAGAAGAAGAGGTTAGCATACTCATTAACTTGTATTCCTATGTTGTCTATACAAATTAAAAATAACTAATTAAATTTTCCATAGCCTTTTTCAGACTTTAGGGAATGAGCTGTCTGTCACTTCACATTTCTAGACCCTAGTCTGCATAGAGGACCAATGCCTTTCCTTGAATGTGGAACGTCAAGTGTGGGATTTAACTCACAACCCTCTTGTGTCTGAGTCGATAGGTACGCTTACACAAAAGCATCCCACTGTCTTTAGGATACAACCAGGAAATGTATTAAGATATTAAAATATTTATAAGGAAGAATACGCAAGACGTACCCAAATAAACACTGATAAAACAGAAAACAGACCTTCACACAAAAATCGGTCAGAAACGCCGTACCAGGCATTCTGAATACACCCGAATTCATAACTGGCGAACGCACGAAGAAGACGAACCAAAAAAAAAACATACTAAAAGAATGACAGATGATAACCAAAAAATAAGATAAAGAACTAATGTATGTAACTAATTGGTTTTATTTTTTCATTCATTTAGCGTCCGTCACCAAGTGTGGCTGCATCAGTTGTACAGATGGTGGTCCTAGAAGGAAATGGTTTCCAGAACCAACATAATCAGCCCGACAAGACAAAAACTATTTCCAGAAAACCATTGCTGAATGGCGGAAAGTTACATGACGGAAAAAAACCAACTTTGGTGTCAGCAGCTCTTCGCAAAGAGAGGGAGAAATTTATGTGGATTATGACTCAAAGCTTGTCAATGATGTGTCAGCTGATCTTCGGCAGCCAATCAGATGGTTGGGACATGAGATCTGTTATGAATTTTCTGCTTCTTTCTAGGCTGACCTACGCAGACTTCAAAGAAGCAATGAAATTCTTATAAGAACAAGTTTTATGACAGTCATTGATAGATCCAACAGGAAATCCTGTATTAAACAGAATCAACTTTTTTTTTTAAATATTAAAGTAACAGCTAATATCAGATAGAAGCTGATAACATGAATATTATTTGTTATAGTTTGAGTTATTCTCTATTATTTGATCACATTCTTCAATAAATTAAACAAAATCGTCCAGCTCAGATATCTAGTAATTTTCTTATACAATTCTTCAACATTAGAATTCGGTACATTTTATTGAACATCAATTGAGAGAACATTGGGAGTAAACTTCAGTGAAAAATTCAAATGTGATTAGATTTGTTTCTTATCTTTCAGCAGTGAACTTGTGAATCTGAAATTTATGTTGATTCCATGCACTTTTTGTTTGATTTTGAAAAGAACTTCATGACAATTGATATTTGAATTCTTTACACACAAGAAAGTGTTTTACAATTGATATTTGAATTCTTTACACACAAGAAAGTGTTTTACAATTGATATTTGAATTCTTTACACACAAGAAAGTGTTTTACAATTGATATTTGAATTCTTTACACACAAGAGTGTTTTACAATTGATATGGGATTTATGTTTTTTCCCCCCATTGTGCACAAATAGTGTGCATTTTTTATGTTGTTTAGCCATTTTTATGTTGGCAGATTACAGTACTTATTGCTTCAGTAAACTGTCTGATTCATAGTTCCTTTATTGTACTAATATCAGTCGTCAGATTACAACCCCAGTAGGGTACTTGTTCTGTCAGTCTCATCAGATCACAACCCCAGTGGGATCAGATCACAACCCCAGTGGGGTACTTGTTCTGTCAGTCTCATCAGATTACAACCCCAGTAGGGTACTTGTTCTGTCAGTCATCAGATTACAACCCCAGTAGGGTACTTGTTCTGTCAGTCATCAGATTACAACCCCAGTAGGGTAATAATATAGTGTATGATTCATATTTCCTTTATCGTACTTCTGTCAGTTATCAGAACCACCAGATTCATGTATACTGCAGCAGTGTAGTATCAACTTTACTATACATATTAGAGTGATGGAGAAAGATATGTCCAAACTTTTTATCTGCCGTACAACTTTTCTACGAAAGATCTTATGTCTGTTCATGTCAAGAAATATCTCTTAACAAATACTTCTTAGATATTGACAGCAAGAGAATATGAGCACCATCATCCAAAAGAGACACTGGTGATATATCGGACAATGTGTTGCACATGGAGACTGTTGCGAAAACTGCAACAAGATGAATACCAGAGGGCAAACAAAAATGGGAAAGACCGAAACTGACCTGGAGGAGAACAGTGGAACAGGAACACATCTAGAACACAATACAGAGGATGGTCAAAAATAGAAAAACACATACTTTGTTGCTGCTCTAATTAGATGCTCTGGTCTGTTCAGTGACTAGGATTCACAACCCTGAAACTCCACTGTTTGAAAAGATTATATCAATGCGTTCAAAATGTAATTGCTGTCCATTGCATCACCTCTCTGATATCATAGCCAAGCCAACCAATCTATTAGCTCGTTCATTACTCCCAGGGACAAAAATTGTGATTTCTCTGTACCTAGCGCTGACATGTTCACCTACCACTACTGATGTAGATTAAGCACCTATGGGGAGGAGTAATCTGAGCACATATGTTAATGTATCCATATTTCTAGATAAATCATCACAATTTTGCAGGATAAAAAAACAAACTTATTTTTGTTTAATTAAACTGACTTTGATAAAACTTGTGTAATTTAATGTAAATATTATGTCATCACATTCTGCTGATTGCTTCACACAGAAAATATATATATAATTTTTCAGACCTTAGGGTATGAAGTCACTTCACATTTCTAGGCCTTAGTGTGCAGGAGGTCCAATTCCTAACCTCACACATGAAACGTCAAGTGTAGGATTGAACACACAACCCTCTAATGTCAGAGTCGACAGGTGAATGCTTTTGCTAATCTGTCCCACCATGTAGATATATAACTGTACAATTTGTTACCATCACAACCTGTATGCCGTACTTGTGACAAGTTGGCAATTTCGAACTTTTGATTCAGGTTTTGTGATCAATTTATCCTGTTTGTAAATGTGTACAAAATTGTCCATTGCTTTTCTGTTCAAAACAGAATGGACACATTCCTAGCACAAGTTAGGAATCAAGTCAATGTCTCCCTTGCAGAATGTCGTTTTCATCACAGCCTGCCTGAAAAACTCCTGTCTCGTTCTCCCACCATGTTCAAGGTTTCTTTGATGTCTTGCTGCCACCTTCGTCTTCCCCTGCCTCCAACACCAGGAACTATGCCTAACATAACTTAAGAATCAAGAAGCATGTCCCTTACAGCCTGACTTAAAATTTCTCTCTAGCAAGTTTTCCCGCCATGTTCAAAGTTTCTGTGATGTCCTGATGCCACCTTCCTCTTGGTCTTCCCCTGCCTCTACCCCCAAAGAACCGTGTCTAACTTTAGTTAGGATATCAATGATTCAATCAGTACATTTCTATGCACACACACACTCCAGTTTATTTTGAAATTAGGTCTCACTATATTCAGAAATAAAGTTATCGACACATAAAACTGGCCACATCTTCTCACAGTGCAACAACAACCAACTACTGTGAAGTCTCCAACACATGACACCCCTACACAGATCACTAACTGAGAATCTAAACTTCAAGTATCTCTGATGTCAAAGAAGACACACCTGTATGACGAGGGACACCGATAAAAAGTCAAGTTGGCTTGCACGCATAAATTATCCAGAAGTGACATATCAGGAATTCATAGCGTGCGAACTAAGAGGAGGAAACTCCTACGACAACTTCTTCTGCATACAACTTCTGCTGTGTACAACTTCTGATGTGTACAACTTCTGCTGCGTACAACTTCTGATGTGTATAACTTCTGCGTACAACTTCTACTTCTGCATACAACTTTTTCTGCTGCATACAACTTCTTGTGCTGCGTACAACTTCTGCTTCTGTGTACAACTTCTTCTGAGTATTTCTTCTGCGTACAACTTCTTTGGCTGCGTACAACTTCTTTTTCTGCATACAACTTTTGCTATGTGACTACTCTGGTATATTTCATAAACAGCGTAGTCTTGAAGTCTTCACCGGTTCCCCGATAGTCTGTCTTGAAGGGTTGTTTCTGTTGGCCAGATTTCTATTCTCACACTGCTCAGGCTGGGGCAGTCTTGCAGAATGTGCTCTGGGGACTGCTTTGGTGCTCTACAGGTGCAGGCAGCCGAGTTCCATTATATGAAGGTGTGTGCTCTGAGACTGTATTGTCCTGACCCCTACAACAATATGACATGACCTTTGTTTTATTTGTTGTTTAAATTTAGTCTACCCATTATCTTTCACAAATTGTTGCTTGTTTGTTTGAATAAAACCATTGATTTGCGATGATATTGATTTCAATGTTTTTTAAATAAATAATTTATCTGCTCTAACACAGAGAAAAAAATAATCTCATGTTTATTTGATTTCATTTGTAGTGTTTTATCCATTTCGACTACTCACTGGACACTGCAGACTCAACAAACACTTATATAGAGTAGGAATAAGTCAAACAGCTCTCTGCCAGTGTCAGCAGGCGGAACAGACACCAGAGCATATCCTGCAACTGTCCTCTCCTGGGTGAGCTGAGAAGCAACACGTGGCCACACCCAGTCGACCTGAAAATTAAGCTTTGGGGAAACCTAAAAATTGGATGTGCTGGCCTACTTGTGGGTGCATAACTAGCACAACGTACAATTTCTCTTACGCTCGGGTCACATATAAATCACAAAGAGTGGTTAATAAATAAGTGGTTGTCATGTGGAGCATCCAAAGAAGAGGTCCACATTGGATTAAGAGCATGACCAGAGATCGCTGTAGAAGAAAATGTTGTTGTCTATTGAATTGGACATCTTCAGCTAAATCATTTTATCATTGGCATTATACCGGTGGCCGAATGATTAGAACATATGTATCGTGATCGTGTAGATTTTGCAGATGACATCGCACTCCTATCTCATACACATAGAGATATCCAGGAAAAGACCTGCCGCCTTAACCAATATAGTGAGATGGTTGGGCTGAAAATAAATCAGAAGAAAACTGAAGTAATGACTCTGAACATAGCAACCCCAGCACCAGTCAAACTAGAAGGTAAAACCCTCCGAGATACAACCGCTTTCACATACCTTGGAAGTGTTATTAGCAATGAAGGAGGCGCTGGATCTGACATTAAAAACAGACTGAGTAAAGCACGCAGTGCATTCATGACCCTTCAGACCGCCTGGAAATCTGCCCAATACAGCATCAGAACCAAGACTAGTATCTATAACAGCTGTGTGCTGTCAACTTTGCTGTACGGATCGGAATGCTGGAGAATGACAGAACAGGATATGTCCAGACTCTCCGCCTTTCATACAACTTGTCTGCGAAAAATCTTACGCGTGTACTGGCCGACTACTATCTTGAATCAAGAATTGCTTGCACGATGCCAACAAGAGAATATGGGCACTATCATCCGAAGACACGCTGGAGATGGATTGGACATGTGATGCGCATGGAGACTGGCTCCGACACGAAAACTGCACTAAGATGGACTCCAGAGGGTAGGCGTAAGCGTGGAAGACCCAAGATGACCTGGAGGAGAACGATAGAGCAAGAGCTGAAGGAAATGAATCATAGCTGGAACACAATACAGAGGAAGGCCATGAACAGGGAAGAATGGTGTACGTTTGTTGCTGCCCTAAACGCCAAAGGCGTAACAGGCTAAAGAGAGAGAGAGAGATTGTGATCGTGATGAAATGGTTTCAAACCTTAGGAATGTCAAGGTTTCATTTAAAACCATTTTTCTCACCTCAAGATATATTGAGTAATATGGTGTTAGATCCATATTTGTCATTTCCCGTCGGCACATTGTGGGTCTTGGGGTCAACATCATACTGGCCGCCCTTATTTTCCGATGCTTTTTTTGGTCTTCTCTTCTTCTTTGCGTTCGTTTTTTTACAAACAATTTTAATCACTTTGTGATATGTTTGATCTTTGCCAAGAACATGTATATGTTGCACATTGGTTTGGTAGGCCCCTAAACATACAGACTTCTACACGTATATGACATGTACATCCAATTTCAGCCAAACCTCCTTAGTCGCCTCTTACGACATGTGGGCAGGTAACAGTGGTTCTATTCTTTACACCCCAAATTTGGGCCCGGTAACCACTCGGGCGACTTTTCTTGGTAATTTGTTGCGTAAAATAACAACTTGCACATTGTGTGGTAAGTCAGGGCAAAATATTACCCTTGCTGGTATTATACAGGGTGTTCAAGATAATTGCAGCCCCATTGACAATTCGAAACTTGCCAGGTACACATTGAGTTGTGTTTATTTACTATTTAAACCGGTTCTGACTAGCTCGTCCTACGTCACATTTGTTCATCGCCCCTTTCCGCACTTCAATTACACACCATCACACAACCTTGACCTATACTACGTTGTAACTGAACCTTCTCATTTCCATACATATATGCCAGATTAGCTCCATTCATGGGCTGCTTTTAAGTTAAACACCCTGTATTTTGACTCAAGTAATTTCTATTGTAGATAATCCATGCTAATGTTTTACATCCTGACTTAATTCATTTTTCTTTAAAGGGCAGCAACTGTACTCTACCCATTCCAATTTTGGGCAGTATTTTTTCAGCTACTTCTTTTGCTGCCTGCCCAGCATGTTCGTAGCGCATTAGATGATTGGCGGTAAGCTCTCTGTGAGTGCGGGTTCAATTTTGCGGGCTGACAGAAAAAGCCACAGATTCTCCAGATTTATGGCGCTTGTGGCACCGAACCGAAGGGTTACGATGTCCATGGCACCGAGCCGAATAGCTGAAAGCTCAAGTGCTTCTGGATCGGGAAAAAAAACGACTTCTTTAAGACATATTCCTGTTCTGATTTATGTCCATAGTTGTTCCTGTCATGTAGACAATGACTACAACATTCACACTTGAAACATCAAACTGATTGCGGACATCATCATGTACCAGTTATGCAAGAGAACACACAATCTACAGCTTTAAGATTCCAACCATATCATTTCTAATGTACCCCAGTGACCATCAATGTGTTGCAACTTTTTTCTTTGGTGATGACCTGATGTAAAGAGGATTCTATCGCTTCCTCAGTCTGTTGGTTAAGGTTTTTTTGGTTTTTTTTCCCGATCCAGAAGCACTTGAGCTTTTCAGATCTTCGGCTTGGTGCCATGGACATCATAACCCTTCGGTTCGGTGCCACAAACACCGTAAATCTGGGGAATCTGTGGCTTTTCTGCCATCTTGCGGAATTGAACCCGCACCACAGAGGATAGTCACCCGTAGTCCAACGCACTACAAACACGCTGGGCACACGGACGTTGGTTACGGTCAAAGTAAAGTGCCCACTCCCAGAGTGTGGGAACCTTCATTAAATACCAAAATAAAACCACTTAAACAAATTCCAAGAGCTTTCATTCGAAAGAGTGATGATGCTTGGAGTTATAAACGTTTTCACATTCACGGGTACTGGGTTCTCCTGCTGTGGCACTCTCGGGTCGGGTCCTATTAAAAAAATTGTTTTCTGCGTTCTCGCTAGATTGGGATTTCGGATTCTCTAAAAAAGGCAGCTACCTGCCTGTGATTGTCAGCCACACCATACAGTTTGTCTTGAACGTTGGTGTATGTGGACCATCTCATCCTGCTTGGCTAAGCCTCAAAGGCAGAGCGGTGACAATAGAATCTATTATCCCATTCCTCATTGTGAGGAACATGTCTGGTACATCTGGTTCTGTAAGAATTTGTTTTGGGTTAGCATTCCCTAATTTCCGAATCTGAGTGATTTCTTTGGATTACCTGAATCTTCTTTGAACGCTCCACTTTCTATATATCTAACCACTCTTTGTGATTGTATGTGATCTGAGCCAAAGAACGATTGTACGTTATGCCAGTTATGTACCTACAAGTAGGACAGCACATCCAATTTCTGAAAAGCTTTTTATTTACTATAGGGCAGCCTTCCTATGTCCCTACCTGTCGCCTCTTAAAACATGCCTTGTAGGTCGCAGTGTTACTGTTCTTTTTTTTTTCCGATCCAGAAGCACTTGAGCTTTTCAGCTCTTCGGCTCGGTGCCATGGACATCCTAACCCTTCGGTTTGGTGCCACGAACACCGTAAATCTGTGGAATCTGTGGCTTTTTCTGCCATCTCGCGGAAATGAACCCGCACACACAGAGGGATAGTCACCCGTAGTCCAACACGCTGGACAGACGGGCGATTACTGTTCTTTGTTCCCTTGTGAGCCCGGTAGCACACGAGTGCGATTACCTGAATCGATACTTTGATACAATTTCACCCGAATACTCGACTTGACCTAGGTCACGTATCGTTACTAGGTCAACGTAACTACTTCCACTGGCATAAAGTTTGATTTATTGTCTTTGTCAACATTGATAAGGCATGAAGAAATTATGCAGAAATTGTTAGCTTCTGGTCCCCACAGTTACCGTAAACCACTCACAGTTCCATTGTCCAATCTTCTCACAGTCCCTTTAGGGCTACACAACGAAATAAAACTTAAAACACTTCTTATTGAAACCCAAATCTGATTATAAAACCAAGGAGTGACCTTTGAACCCCGGTCACCTATCCTTAGGCTTAACCTGACCTAGTAACGATATGTGACCTAGGTCAAGTCGAATACTTGAGTATTCGGGTGAAATTGTATCAAAGTACCATCGAATCATACAGTTTATTGAAGTTATTGGTACTGTGATGTGATGACTGACAGATAAGAACAATGCAAATGATGGACTTGGAGAGAAAAAAACGATGAAGAAATCAACCCTAAGACATTTTTCTCATTTGAATCAATGTTAAATATTTATTTTTTAAACCCTTCTTATTACCAGTTTTTATTTTCCCCACAGAAGAATCGTTATGTAACATCCTGTTACATGACCCACTGAGGTAACCTAATTACATGCATCACTGGGGGAGGAAAGAACTTTGAGTACATGCACACACACACTACACATCCCTGGGGAAATGGAAATTCTCAGTACATCATTACACAATAAACACATCACAGGGGCGAGGTGGGGGTGTGAATATCCAGTAATTATCGCTCATCAAGGGGTAGCAGATGGCAAGGGTTTGAGTCCTGCTTGGGCTTTTTCCTGCTCTTCTTACTTTTTCTTGATCTTTTTACTTAGAGAAGTACTTCTGAAGTCGGAGTATGTCTCGCCTGAATAGTGATGGACTCTGGTATAAGGAAAGCAAACCGTTACACAAAAATTAGAAGCGTCACAACTGCGACTGAATCCATAGCGAGCAAGCAAACGATAAAATTACTCATCACTGGGGGGAAACTTCTGTACATACATTATTACACATATTACTTGAGGGTAACTTCTGTATCAACATCAGCACATGTCGGATGTTGTGGTCAACATTGAAACATGAGAGGTTTTGTGGTCAACATAATGCTGGTCTCCTTTTCTTCCTGTTGTTTCTCTAGTACTCAATTGAGGTCAACCAGAAACCATTTGCCTAAGTAGCAAGTTTACTGACCACACAACTTATACCTAAGTTGCAAGTTTACTGACCACACAACTTATACCTAAGTTGCAAGTTTACTGACCACACAACTTATACCGTGATTCCTAATGGAACAAGAATGCACTTAAATGTAGACTGTAACTTAAGTGTTGGTGATATCCAAAGGTCCAGTGCCATCCGCCGAGAATATTACACAAAGCATGATCTCCGTAGCTCCAGCAACAATCCTAGGTGTCTCATGAAAAAATTATGCATTTGTCTCTGTCCGGATTTGATACCACAACCTTAAGTATGACATGCAAATGACTTAACCACTTCGCCAGTGATATAAATGACTTAACCACTTCACCAGTGATATAAATGACTTAACCACTTCGCCAGTGATATAAATGACTTAACCACTTCGCCAGTGATATAAATGACTTAACCACTTCACCAGTGATATAAATGACTTAACCACTTCACCAGTGATATAAATGACTTAACCACTTCACCAGTGATATAAATGACTTAACCACTTCACCAGTGATATAAATGACTTAACCACTTCACCAGTGATATAAATGACTTAACCACTTCACCAGTGATATAAATGACTTAACCACTTCACCAGTGATATAAATGACTTAACCACTTCGCCAGTGATATAAATGACTTAACCACTTCACCAGTGATATAAATGACTTAACCACTTCACCAGTGATATAAATGACTTAACCACTTCACCAGTGATATAAATGACTTAACCACTTCGCCAGTGATATAAATGACTTAACCACTTCACCAGTGATATAAATGACTTAACCACTTCACCAGTGATATAAATGACTTAACCACTTCACCAGTGATATAAATGACTTAACCACTTCCCAGTGATATAAATGAGCTTAACCACTCAGTAAATGCTAACCACTGAGTATATAATGACGTTAACCACTTGCCAGTGATATAAATGAGTTAACCACTTCCAGTGATATAAATGATTAACCACTCGCCAGTGATATAAATGACTTAACCACTTCGCCAGTGATATAAATGACTTAACCACTTCGCCAGTGATATAAATGACTTAACCACTTCGCCAGTGATATCCAGAATGACTTAACCATGCGTGATAAATGACTTAACCACTTCGCCAGTGATATAAATGACTTAACCACTTCGCCAGTGATATAAATGACTTAACCACTTCGCCAGTGATATAAATGACTTAACCACTTCGCCAGTGATACAAATGACTTAACCACTTCGCCAGTGATACAAATGACTTAACCACTTCGCCAGTGATATAAATGACTTAACCACTGCAGTGATATAAATGACTTAACCACTTCGCCAGTGATATAAATGACTTAACCACTTCGCCAGTGATATAAATGACTTAACCACTTCGCCAGTGATATAACACCAAATATATTATTGTTTATAGAGTTCTTCAGAATATCAGTTTCTCATACACAAAGATAGAAGTTGTGTACTGCAGTCATGTCCAGGATGAAGAAATAACACAATATAAATTACTGAATGTACATGCACAAGATGTAATGTAAGAAGGGGGCGGATGTTATACAGGCGTACTGTAACATATATATTTATATATGTGTACTGAGTAAATAAACAGATCCTGAGAGAATGAATGAACAAACTAATGGTGTTCTGTGAGAATGAACTAATGGTGTTCTGTGAGAATGAACTAACTAATGGTGTTCTGTGAGAATGAACTAATGGTGTTCTGTGAGAATGAACTAATGGTGTTCTGTGAGAATGAACGAACTAATGGTGTTCTGTGAGAATGAATGAACTAATAGTGTTCTGTGAGAATGAACAAACTAATAGTGTTCTGTGAGAATGAACTAACTAATGGTGTTCTGTGAGAATGAACTAATGGTGTTCTGTGAGAATGAACGAACTAATGGTGTTCTGTGAGAATGAATGAACTAATGGTGTTCTGTGAGAATGAACAAACTAATAGTGTTCTGTGAGAATGAATGAACTAATGGTGTTCTGTGAGAATGAACGAACTAATGGTGTTCTGTGAGAATGAACAAACTAATGGTGTTCTGTGAGAATGAATGAACTAATAGTGTTCTGTGAGAATGAATGAACTAATAGTGTTCTGTGAGAATGAACAAACTAATGGTGTTCTGTGAGAATGAATGAACTAATAGTGTTCTGTGATAATGAACGAACTAATGGTGTTCTGTGAGAATGAATGAACTAATGGTGTTCTGTGAGAATGAACAAACTAATGGTGTTCTGTGAGAATGAATGAACTAATGGTGTTCTGTGAGAATGAACAAACTAATGGTGTTCTGTGAGAATGAATGAACTAATGGTGTTCTGTGAGAATGAACAAACTAATGGTGTTCTGTGAGAATGAACGAACTAATGGTGTTCTGTGAGAATGAATGAACTAATGGTGTTCTGTGAGAATGAATGAACTAATGGTGTTCTGTGAGAATGAATGAACTAATGGTGTTCTGTGAGAATGAATGAACTAATAGTGTTCTGTGAGAATGAACAAACTAATGGTGTTCTGTGAGAATGAATGAACTAATGGTGTTCTGTGAGAATGAACAAACTAATGGTGTTCTGTGAGAATGAATGAACTAATGGTGTTCTGTGAGAATGAACAAACTAATGGTGTTCTGTGAGAATGAACAAACTAATGGTGTTCTGTGAGAATGAACAAACTAATGGTGTTCTGTGAGAATGAACAAACTAATGGTGTTCTGTGAGAATGAACAAACTAATGGTGTTCTGTGAGAATGAACAAACTAATGGTGTTCTGTGAGAATGAATGAACTAATGGTGTTCTGTGAGAATGAATGAACTAATGGTGTTCTGTGAGAATGAATGAACTAATGGTGTTCTGTGAGAATGAACAAACTAATGGTGTTCTGTGAGAATGAATGAACTAAGTGTTCTGTGAGAATGAACGAACTAATGGTGTTCTGTGAGAATGAATGAACTAATGGTGTTCTGTGAGAATGAATGAACTAATAGTGTTCTGTGAGAATGAACAAACTAATGGTGTTCTGTGAGAATGAACAAACTAATGGTGTTCTGTGAGAATGAACAAACTAATGGTGTTCTGTGAGAATGAACAAACTAATGGTGTTCTGTGAGAATGAATGAACTAATGGTGTTCTGTGAGAATGAATGAACTAATGGTGTTCTGTGAGAATGAATGAACTAATGGTGTTCTGTGAGAATGAATGAACTAATGGTGTTCTGTGAGAATGAATGAACTAATGGTGTTCTGTGAGAATGAATGAACTAATGGTGTTCTGTGAGAATGAATGAACTAATGGTGTTCTGTGAGAATGAATGAACTAATAGTGTTCTGTGAGAATGAATGAACTAATAGTGTTCTGTGAGAATGAATGAACTAATGGTGTTCTGTGAGAATGAATGAACTAATGGTGTTCTGTGAGAATGAATGAACTAATGGTGTTCTGTGAGAATGAACAAACTAATGGTGTTCTGTGAGAATGAACAAACTAATGGTGTTCTGTGAGAATGAACAAACTAATGGTGTTCTGTGAGAATGAATGAACTAATGGTGTTCTGTGAGAATGAATGAACTAATAGTGTTCTGTGAGAATGAATGAACTAATGGTGTTCTGTGAGAATGAATGAACTAATGGTGTTCTGTGAGAATGAATGAACTAATGGTGTTCTGTGAGAATGAACGAACTAATGGTGTTCTGTGAGAATGAATGAACTAATGGTGTTCTGTGAGAATGAACAAACTAATGGTGTTCTGTGAGAATGAACGAACTAATGGTGTTCTGTGAGAATGAACGAACTAATGGTGTTCTGTGAGAATGAACAAACTAATGGTGTTCTGTGAGAATGAACGAACTAATGGTGTTCTGTGAGAATGAATGAACTAATAGTGTTCTGTGAGAATGAATGAACTAATAAATACCCAGTAAATGTTGGTTGAAATCGGACATGTCGAAGGACAAGCACCAGAGCTCCAAATGGTACTGATGATGTGACGTAAAACAAACGTCTTGACAAAGGCTGTTTATATATCACAATAAGAATGATCAAAATGGCTGAAAAAGAATAATCGACAGAGAGAGAGAGAGAACTATTGAATAGTGAATGGTGTTCTGAGAGAATGAATGAGTGAACTAATGGTGTCCTGAGAGACTGGGAACTTATTATTCCTGACAGAATGAATGACATGCAGAAAAGTTAGATGAACATGGTGGAATGAATAAATGGTACCCAAATGAATAGATGAACTAATCTTGTCTGATGTAAATGAACTAATCTTGTCTGATGTAAATGAATAGATGAACTAATCTTGTCTGATGTAAATGAACTAATCTTGTCTGATGTAAATGAATAGATGAACTGTATTATGAGTGATTGTCTCAAAAACGATAAAATAAAAAAACCGATAAAATAAAAAAACTGCAAGATAAATAAACTCACACACCGATACACCAATTTTTAATCATGCACAGATGATCTCTCCATTAGTGCATCTATTCCAAACCTGATCCTACTACCAGTAATGAATACACCACTAGCAGAAAAACCTCTCACACAGGAGACGACAACATTTAGAAGGGATTGAATATCATAAAATAAAACATACGACAATGCAACTTCTAGCATATAAACAAACAACCATATGTGGAATGCATCTTATACAATATGTACAAAATATCACATGTATATGTCGATACATACAGCGTACACAATTATTATATACATAAATTTGATATTAATAAAGAGTTTTATCAAAGCTGAGGTAAAAACCGCATAGCACCTAATGCTGTAGGATTGTGCAGTGTTGGATATCTCTTACACAGAACTAGAATCTAACATTAAGAAATGTAGTTAGGATATCTCTCACAGAACTAGAATCTAACATTAACTCTTTCCACGCTTTAAGCCGCACACTGCGCCACCGCGGAAGTCCGTTGCACGCTTTAAGACGCACACTGTGCCATAGAGTTGCTCCCTTATAAGAAGTCTTTCTAGTTTTATTTCTACTGTTTTACTTATACTACTTTTTAACCTTGTTATTCTATTGGGTTGTCCAGTTTTCTTCAATTTAGTATATAATAATAATATATATGTTTATTTATTGACGAGTAGTTGGGATCGCAATTTAAAATTTTTTTTTTTTTTTACTTCCTTGAATTAACTGCTTAAAAATTGAGGAAATAAATGGGCATGGAAAGAGTTAAGAAATGTAGTTAGGATATCTCTCACAGAACTAGAATCTAACATTAAGAAATGTTGTTAGGGTATCTCTCGCAGAACTAGAATCTAACATTAACTCTTTCCACGCACAGTTATTTCCTCAATTTTTAAGCAGTTAATTCAAGGAAGTAAAAAAATGTTTTTAAAATAAAACTTTTAAAAAATAAAACGATCCCAACTACTCGTCAATAAATAAACATATATATATTATTATATACTAAATTGAAGACAACTGGACAACCCAATAGAATAACAAGGTTAAAAAGTAGTATAAGTAAAACAGTAGCAGTAAAACTAGCAAGACTTCTTATAAAGGAAGCAACTCTATGGCGCAGTGTGCGGCTTAAAGCGTGGAAAGAGTTAAGAAATGTAGTTAGGGTAGTTAGTTATCTTCATGACTTTCTTTACTGCCTGTGTTTCCGCTGTTTATGGCAGTGTAGGACTGGGGGAATTGAGTCTCCTGAATGGGAGAATATTGTTCTAAAGGTTACAAAACTGGAGAATATTGTTTAATAGAGTACAGAACTGGGGAGTATTGTTCAATAGGGTACAAAACTGGGTACAAAAACGGAGGAATATTGTTTAATATGGTACAACAACTGGGGAAGAGTGCGGACAGAAAACCAATTGACCAGTAACCTAAAAGAGTGGAACAGCCTTAGAGTGAGAAAGACCACAAAAAAATATACCTAACAGAAGTTGACACGAAGACCATCCTTATTAGTGTTTCTACAACATCTGTGGACCATCCTTATCTGTGCCTCTACCACATCTGTGGACCATCCTTATCTGTGCCTCTACCACATCTGTGGACCATCCTTATCTGTGCCTCTACCACATCTGTGGACCATCCTTATCTGTGCCTCTACCACATCTGTGGACCATCCTTATCTGTGCCTCTACCACATCTGTGGACCATCCTTATCTGTGCCTCTACCACATCTGTGGACCATCCTTATCTGTGCCTCTACCACATCTGTGGATAGTGCCTCTACAACATTAGTGCTAAGGTAAAAATAGGTCACCCACAAGTCATTGTACACCTTATAAAAAAAACCAAATATTCTATAACAGAAATTGCTCCCACATACATCTAGGAGAAAAAATTAAGCTTTATCTTCATACACCTAGGAGACAAAATTAAGCCATATCTCCATACATCTAGGAGACAAAATTAAGCTTTATCTCCATTCACCTAGGAGACAAAATTAAGCTTTATCTTCATACACCTAGGAGACAAAATTAAGCCATATCTCCATACATCTAGGAGACAAAATTAAGCTTTATCTCCATACATCTAGGAGACAAAATTAAGCCTCATCTCCATACACCTAGGAGACAAAATTAAGCTTTATCTTCATACACCTAGGAGACAAAATTAAGCCATATCTCCATACATCTAGGAGACAAAATTAAGCTTTATCTCCATTCACCTAGGAGACAAAATTAAGCTTTATCTTCATACACCTAAGAGACAAAATTAAGCCATATCTCCATACATCTAGGAGACAAAATTAAGTCTTATTTCCATACGCCTGGCAGAAAAATTAAGCCTTATTTCCATACATCTAGAGACAAAATTAAGCCATATCTCCATACATCTAGGAGACAAAATTAAGTCTTATTTCCATACATCTAGGAGACAAAATTAAGCCTTATCTCCATACATCTGGGAGAAAAATAAAACCTCATACCCGTACATCTGGGAGCAAAATGGCCTCATCTCCGTACCACATCTGGTATAAAAATAAAGCCCCAAATACAGCATAATGTAATCCCGGCCAAAGCATCATCACTAGTACTAGTCAACTGTGGGACTTGAGATCCCTTGCCCTGGCTGTTGTCACGAGATCCCTTGCCCTGGCTGTTGTCACACAGTGGTGTTCACAAACTTTAGTTTTTGATTATAGTCCCAAAAGAAGTAAATGCTTATATAATATCAACTTTCACCAATGAAAAAAACCCCCCAAAAACCACAATATCTATTGCAACTTCAAGCAATTATGACTTCAAGAAACTAAACTATAATTTGAGTTCATCATCAAAAACAAGGTTGACAAAACAAAACAGAAATGATATATCATCATGGCCAATAACAAAAAATACAAATAATATGTACATTTTGTGATAATGAATGCAAAGTTTTACTTCAGTCAGCATCTATATTAATGAAAACAATACAATTCATTTTGTAAGTGACAATATAGTTAGTAAGTAGTAGTATTATATTGATACCAGCGTTTCCCAAACTAGGTCCTGTACCCGGGGTCCTCATAAGCTTGAAGAAATATTATGATTTTTGACATTTCAAACAGAAAAATAAATTGTAAAAACATGTATAAAAACAATGGTAAACCAATCCTGCTGCAAATCAAAGGACCGGAGCAGAACGGAGTATAAATGTCTGACAGGACAAAATAAAAGATCATTTGAAATTTCTTGCAGTCTGAGAAATTGGAGCCAGCTTGACGGTTGATGTGGTGTAATAATAACTCCATCACTTGAAGATTTTCATATATTGAAACTTTTGGGGGTCCACAGCAATGCAAAGTTTGGGAACCACTGATTTATACTATATTAGTTGTATACCGCGACATGAGTTATTGAAATTGTTAGTTACATTTCTGTGTAACTTCACAACTGGGCATTAAAGAGATATGTCTTGTTTGTTGGAGGTATATTTATCATTAGGATGGTGGTTGTGGCAGCAATGATGATGATGATGATGATGACTGGTTGTATGTGACCATAATAATGGAGACTGTGGTTGCTGTGGCAATAATTATTATAATGGTGGTGGTTGCGCAAATAATGATGATGAGGTTGGTGGTTATTGTGGTAGTAATAGTGATGATTCTAGTGGTTGTGACAGTAACAATAATGATGATGGTAGTTGTGGCATAATAATGATGGTTGTGGTAGTAATAGTAATGATGATAATGGTTGTGGTAGTAATAGTGTGATGATGATAGTAGTAATGGCATAATAATGACAGTCGTAGTAGTAATATTGATGATGATGGTGGTTGTGACAGTAAAATCATTTGCATCTCAGAACAGGACACAATCGACTGCAAATCACAAGAATACAAATTCCAGATTGCCAATTCAGCAACCATGTGTACATGTGCCACATCAGACTGCAGAGCACATACTCCAAGACTGCCCTGATTTGATAAACAGAAGCAAACTCACTGTCCCAGTGAAACAACACTCAACAGAAAACTACACAGACTTCTGTATGAGCTACAAAAGACTAAAGTTTATAAAAGAGACAATATTGAATATATAGACAATATTTCAAGCGCTAGGAAGGAAGTTTATATAGGGTGTTCAACTTAAAAGCAGCCTGTGAATGGAGCTAATCTGGCATATATGTATGGAAATGAGCAGGTTCAATTATGACGTAGTATAGGTCAAGGTTGTGTGATGGTGTGTAATTGTAGTGCAGGAAGGGGCGATGAACAAATTTGACGTAGGACTAGCTAGTCAGAACCGGTTTAAATAGTAAATAGACGAGATGCAATAAATTTCTATTTATCACTGGGGCTGCTTTTAAGTTGAACACCCTGTATAAACGTATTACATAATGTTTTTAATATACATGGTTTATTAAAGAAACCATGAACATGACCATCAACGAAGTGGGTGAACTAGCAAGAGACAGTAAATTTCAGATGTGCTGCAAAGAGAGCAACATCCTATAAAGGATACGCACCTTGATGATGATGACATAATGTTCTTCGGTCTCTTAGCGACCTACTGTTGGTTGAGGACACTACAAGTGACGTTGAGGACACTACAAGTGACGTTGAGGACACTACAAGTGACGTTGAGGACACTACAGGTGACGTTGAGGACACTACAAGTGACGTTGAGGACACTACAGGTGACGTTGAGGACACTACAGGTGACGTTGAGGACACTACAGGTGACGTTGAGGACACTACAAGTGACGTTGAGGACACTACAGGTGACGTTGAGGACACTACAAGTGACGTTGAGGACACTACAAGTGACGTTGAGGACACTACAGGTGACGTTGAGGACACTACAAGTGACGTTGAGGACACTACAGGTGACGTTGAGGACACTACAGGTGACGTTGAGGACACTACAGGTGACGTTGAGGACACTACAAGTGACGTTGAGGACACTACAAGTGACGTTGAGGACACTAAAGGTGACGTTGAATAAATCCAGTGATTTAATAAGTTTGAAATTACATGTTGTACAAATTGAGCTGGATGCTTGAGGGGCAGAGAGAGGAGTATGTTTAACCAGCAAGTCACAGCAACCATCAGTATGTATACCCTTCAACTTGGGGGAGACTGAGCACCTATGGGTCTGCCCGGAGTACAGTGACGCCAGTTTAGTAACCAATAACAGACAAGTCCAAGACCTAACTTGGATCTGGCTGTGAAAGAGTGACCAGCTGTGAAACTATAGCAAATAAGAATAGCAGAAGCAAGTCCCTGGATAGGATACTACGAGTCTAAAAGTGTTTCTCTTCTTCAGCGATCTCTGGTCATGTGCTTAATTTACTGTGGACCACAAACTAGGCAGTAAGCTTCAGGTCCGTCAGGTTTCCCCAAAGCTTAGTTTTTAAGTCAACTGGGTGTGGATACATGTTGCTTCTCAGCTCACACAGGAGAGGACAGTCTTGAAGGACATGCTCTGGTATCTGTTCCACCTATTGACATTGGCAGAGAGCTGTTTGACTTATTCCTAGTCTATATAAGTGTTTGTTGCATCTGCAGTGTCCGGTACATAGGTGAAATATAATGACCTGGTCTGTTCTGCTTAGGTCTTTATTGCACCAGATTTCTCCACAAGACTTGGTCACTCTGCAGAAATTGCATCCACTGAAGTGCAACCACAGAGAGTGTACACTGATTGGTAACCACAAAGAGCATCCCCAAAGAGCATCCCCAAAGAGTATCCACTGAAGGGCATCCACAGAGAGTATCCACTGAATGGCATCCACAGAGAGTATCTACTAAAGACCAACCCTAGAAGGATAATCACAGAGTAACCACTAAAGGGCAGCTACAGAACTCTTGAATACATTACTGTTCTGTGTTATTACTAAATTGTATGATATGTTTAATGTAGTGGTGGCAAACTGTCACATTACAGAATTATAAAATACATGACAATGACGTTAATACTGATATTATGATGAATGGAAAATATCATACATGTGCCATTTTACATTTGGTGGAGGAGGGGGTGGGAGGAGGGAGAGGACACCTCACAGTGACATGAATGTGTGTACTAATGGACGGTGTTTAACTCTCAGTACAGTCGATTCCCACGCTACACAAGTAAAAGTGGGTAACCATACTTTCTGGGTTGAACTTCTTCGAACGCTCCATATCGACCACTTGTTAAACCACTCTTTGTGATTTGTTTGTGATCTGAGCCTAAGAACGATTGTACGCTGTGCTAATTATGTGATAAAGAAATAGGCCAGCACATCCGATTTCTGCAAAAGTTTTTTATTTACTAGGTAGCTTCCTAGGCCCCGAACTCAGTTGCGTCTTATGACATGCCTTGTAGGTCGAGTGTTACTATTTTTGCCCTTGCGAAGTCTCGGCAACACATGGGCAGGTTGGGGGGACAAATTCTGAAATCGTTGCCAGAGCTACAGTGTAAATATTCGACAGCTGACACTTTCAACATGATGTAAGGGACTGAGCACCTATGGCGTAACCGTAAAGCATACACGTTCTACTCAGCTCAGCAAACTTTGATGTTTGCCAAGTTTGCAGCAAGGTATCATGAGTGAGAAGAAGCTGAAGTTTTCAACCCAGAACTTTGAGCATTGCTTGTTGTCATACTGAGTCGATGTCAGATTTTATGTCATTGGGAGATGTGTAGTAAGTAAGAAAATGTTATAGGGAGATGTGTAATAAGTAGGAATGTCATAGGGAGATTTGTAGTAAGTAGGAATATGTCATAGGGAGATGTGTAGTAAGTAGGAATATGTCATAGGGAGATGTGTAGTAAGTAGGAATATGTCATAGGGAGATGTGTAGTAAGTAGGAATATGTCATAGGGAGATGTGTAGTAAGTAGGAATATGTCATAGGGAGATGTGTAGTAAGTAGGAATATGTCATAGGGAGATGTGTAGTGAGTAGGAATATGTCATAGGGAGATGTGTAGTAAGTAGGAATATGTCATAGGGAGATGTGTAGTAAGTAAGAAAATGTTATAGGGAGATGTGTAGTAAGTAGGAATATGTCATAGGGAGATGTGTAGTAAGTAGGAATATGTCATAGGGAGATGTGTAATAAGTAGGAATGTCATAGGGAGATTTGTAGTAAGTAGGAATATGTCATAGGGAGATGTGTAGTAAGTAGGAATATGTCATAGGGAGATGTGTAGTAAGTAGGAATATGTCATAGGGAGATGTGTAGTAAGTAGGAGTATGTCATTGGGAGATGTGTAGTAAGTAGGAATATGTCATAGGGAGATGTGTAGTAAGTAGGAATATGTCATAGGGAGATTTGTAGTAAGTAGGAATATGTCATAGAGAGATGACTACAGGAGACCCTGATCCTTTACTTAGGGATCTAAATTACAAGTACCGCAGAAGTAGGAGTAAGGCTCGCCTACATGATGAGACACTGGTAATAAGGAAAGCAAACCTTCACACAAAAATCAGTCAGAAATGTAATATTAGACACATTGACTAAGCCTGAATTCATAGCCACACTGCCAGGGCTCGCACGGAGTAGTAACGCAGCAACCTACAAGGCTTGTTGTAAGAGGCGTCTGAGGTAGGAGCCTAGGGAAGCTACCTTAGTAAATTAAAAGCGTAGCAGAAATCAGATGTGCTGGCCTACTTGTAGACGAATAACTGACACAACGTACAATGGCTCAGATCACATAGAGTGGTTTAACAAGTTATCGATATGGAGCATTCGAAGATGAATTTATAGTGGGTAAAATAGTAACAAGAGAACTGACTGCTCTGTGAATTGAACACCGTATGATTGTACACAACAATATTTCACCGTACTAAGTGTATCCTATTAGTTTATCATATCTTCAGATACATAAGAGTTATCAAGGGGGAATAATTAACAAACACACTGTACAAGTCTCTTTCACAAACACTTTCTCAACATTATATCCATCAAACACTTGCTGCTGTCATAAACACAAGATTCTCCCGATCAACATGCAAACAAAACCATAATAAAAACATAAACACTGTACAAATCTCTCAGTTCAGTTGTGCCGTGTCGCTCTCCTTTAAATATCCCAGCCATCTCTGGCACGTTATTTTAAATATTTCATCATCATCAATAATCATTAATTGTAGAAGTTGGTTTATGTGGGTTGTGTGGTAGTCCCACCTGGCGCGGTTCGGTTCCATAGAGGTTGTTACGTGACGTAAATCATAAAAAGTACCGGCACCAGAATCATACAACCCTATCATAGCTTTCAAAGATTTCATCCCTGAGTTATATATTTTATCTGCCTGGGCTTTGCCTTCTCCGGTTGCGACGGTTTTGAGGTCGTACAAACCGAGAAGTGAGTATATGAATCCGTTGAGGACGAACGAACTTGGAGTTGTCGGATATTCTTCATACCAGTCAAATTTTCCAAGAAATCGTGCTCGAACTCCACCCTGACTACTGTCAACTTCAAATAGTTTCATTGCATTGATGGCAGCTTGGAGGTATTTCTCATTTTTAGAGTTGAGGTAGGCTCGGACTAGAACAGACATAGCTTGTCCTTGACCCATTGCAGAATACCACCCTGGAGGCAGTTCCATGATACCTACAACCACACGACGCTGGACCATGATTGGCCACCCACCTCTTTCATCTTGATGCCTGATCAACCAATCAGCTGCATCGTAGAACTGGTCCATGTGTACGGAATGTGACATTGTTAAGTTGTCGATCCACCCGTGCCCGTGGAGCCTGATCTCCACAACTTTAGTCATCCCATATGTTTTTTTAATAGTCTCCATCTTAACTTTCATCAGAAGACCTTTCAGTAGATCCGACTTCAAGTCTCGAGCAAGGTGAATCCACTCGCTTCTCCTCTCACCCATCCCATAATATATGTTGGACTTTCCATCAAACAGAATATCAATATTGCTAAACACATAATGAATTTTGATGTCTCCAGCACCAGTTTCCACGGCAACAGAGATGCTTCCATTTGTGGCAAACTTGACGTCTATGAAGAAGCACTTGTGATTCTTCTCATTGGCTGCTATACTGATGCCTTTAGTCTGAAGAGAATCTGCATTTGATTTTAAAAAAAAATTAATTAATTAGCATTTAATATTATATCATCTTTCAGTATTGACATAATTAACCCTTTAGCTGCTAAGGACGTATATATACGTTTTCCCCAATCACTTCTAAAGACTCATTAACACGTCTGTTATTATCTCTCCTGTGGACTAAAGACGTGTTAACATGTTATACATTGCTACTGTCACTGCTATAGGCGTATATTCACGTTTGTGACCTAGAAAGAATGAGTAGCTATTTTTAGTTCAGCCTTCGGAAAGTATGTAGCAGCGAAAGGGTTAAAAAGCTACATTAACATGGTAACTACCAAATGATGCAGTGTGTGTCAGCTTGTTTTCCCCATGTGCTGTGTACTGTGCCATAATTTATCTCCCTGTCAAATTACTGTAGCTCTAATATTACTTTAAAAGATGCAGTAGCTTAGTTGTTAGTGAACTCGCTTCTTAGGCTCGGATTCAATTCAACAGTAGACATGAAATATTTTTCCGACTGTAACGGCTCTCAATCAGACCCAGTCTTAATTGGGTACTAGGAACAAACACTGGGAAGTAAAGGAGGCCTGCGTGATGTTGTCCACATCCTCCATCGTGTGCCGACAGTCAATGAAAACTAAGGGCCTTACACCATATTACCCAAGAGCCGCGGTAGCGTAGTTGTTAGTGAACTCGCTTCTCAAGGCTGGTGGTCTGGGTTCAGCTCCCGCAGTGCGCGTGGAATTTTTCCCGACCTCGATGGCTCTCAGGTCGACCCAGCCTCAACTATGTACTAGGAACAAACACTGGGAAGTAAAGGCAGTCCGCGTGATGTTGACCACATTATCCATCGTGTCATCCGACAGTCAATGAAAAATACGGACCTTACACCGTATTACCCTATATACCTCAAGGTATGAAAAAGGATTCCTAATATTACCATTTGCTCCTTACAGGTTCTTTATGTATTCTTTTCCGTTCTGCTAGCTTGTATTCTCATATCATATTTTCATGTATACATTCATTTATGTAGAAAAGTAGAAAGTTCACTCATGAAATTTCTTTAAAACGATAAAAACAGCAACTTCATTTTGTGCATATATTTGCAGAGTGAAACAAAAATGAACGATAACTAATTCGACCACATTTTATTCAACACATTCAATGCTTAATATCACTCTCTCGTGATCGTATTCAATGCTTAATATCACTCTCTCGCGATCGTATTCAATGCTTAATATCACTCTCTCGTGATCGTATTCAATGCTTAATATCACTCTCTCGCGATCGTATTCAATGCTTAATATCACTCTCTCGTGATCGTATTCAATGCTTAATATCACTCTCGTGATCGTATTCAATGCTTAAAATCACTCTCCGATCGTATTCAATGCTTAATATCACTCTCGCGATCGTATTCAATGCTTAATATCACTCTCGTGATCGTATTCAATGCTTAATATCACTCTCGCGATCGTATTCAATGCTTAATATCACTCTCCGTGATCGTATTCAATGCTTAATATCACTCTCCGCATCGTATTCAATGCTTAATATCACTCTCTCGTGATCGTATTCAATGCTTAATATCACTCTCTCGTGATCGTATTCAATGCTTAAAATCACTCTCTCGCGATCGTATTCAATGCTTAATATCACTCTCTCGCGATCGTATTCAATGCTTAATATCACTCTCTCGTGATCGTATTCAATGCTTAATATCACTCTCTCGCGATCGTATTCAATGCTTAATATCACTCTCTCGTGATCGTATTCAATGCTTAATATCACTTCCTCCGATCGTATTCAATGCTTAATATCACTCTCTCGTGATCGTATTCAATGCTTAATATCACTCTCTCGCGATCGTATTCAATGCTTAATATCACTCTCTCGTGATCGTATTCAATGCTTAAATATCACTCTCCGCGATCGTATTCAATGCTTAATATCACTCTCTGGATCGTATTCAATGCTTAATATCACTCTCTCGTGATCGTATTCAATGCTTAATATCACTCTCTCGCGATCGTATTCAATGCTTAATATCACTCTCTTGCGATCGTATTCAATGCTTAATATCACTCTCTTGTGATCGTATTCAATGCTTAATATCACTCTCTCGTGATCGTATTCAATGCTTAATATCACTCTCTGTGATCGTATTCAATGCTTAATATCACTCCGATCGTATTCAATGCTTAATATCACTTCTCGCATCGTATTCAATGCTTAATATCACTCTCTCGCGATCGTATTCAATGCTTAATATCACTCTCTCGTGATCGTATTCAATGCTTAATATCACTCTCTCGCGATCGTATTCAATGCTTAATATCACTCTCTCGCGATCGTATTCAATGCTTAATATCACTCTCTCGTGATCGTATTCAATGCTTAATATCACTCTCTCGTGATCGTATTCAATGCTTAATATAATCTTCTTCTTCTTTGAACACACTCCATATTGACCACTTGTTAACCACTCTGTGTGATTTGTATGTGATCTGAGCCTAAGAGTGATTGTATATTGTGCTAGTTATGTGCCTACAAGTGGGCCAGCCCATCCAATTTCTGCTACGTTTTATAATTTACTACGGTAGCTTCCTAGGCCCCTACCTCAGTCGCCTCTTAAGACATGCCTTGTAGGTCGCAGTGTTACTATTCTTTGCTCCCCTTGAGAGCCCAGACAACACACAGGTGGACCACATCTTATTTAACACATTCAATACTTAATATAATGAATATATAAAATAATATAATGAATATATAAAATAATATAATGAATATATAAAATAATATAATGAATATATAAAATAATATAATGAATATATAAAATAATATAATGAATATATAAAATAATATAATGAATATATAAAATAATATAATGAATATATAAAATAATATAATGAATATATAAAATAATATAATGAATATATAAAATAATATAATGAATATATAAAATAATATAATGAATATATAAAATAATATAATGAATATATAAAATAATATAATGAATATATAAAATAATATAATGAATATATAAAATAATATAATGAACAGTTTTTATAACTCTTCTTCTTCTTTACGTTCATTCTTACGACCACTTTTAATCACTCTTTGTGATATGTTTGATCTTTGCCAAGAACGTGTATACGTTGCACATTGGTTTGGTAGGCCCCTAAACACATAGACTTCTACACGTTTAGAACATGTGCATCCAATTTCAGCCAAATTTCCTTAGTCGCATCTTACGACGTGTGGCAGGTAACAGTGGTTCTATTCTTTACACCCCAAATTTGGGCCCGGTAACCACTCGGGCGGTTTTTATAACTAATAAGTTATACTATAGGTAACTGATGTTAGGATTATACTATAGGTACCTGATGTTAGGATTATACTATAGGTACCTGATGTTAGGATTATACTATTGGTACCTGATGTTAGGATTATACTATAGGTACCTGATGTTAGGATTATACTATAGGTACCTGATGTTAGGATTATACTATTGGTACCTGATGTTAGGATTATACTATTGGTACCTGATGTTAGGATTATACTATAGGTACCTGATGTTAGGATTATACTATAGGTAACTGATGTTAGGATTATACTATTGGTACCTGATGTTAGGATTATACTATAGGTACCTGATGTTAGGATTATACTATAGGTACCTGATGTTAGGATTATACTATAGGTAACTGATGTTAGGATTATACTATTGGTACCTGATGTTAGGATTATACTATAGGTACCTGATGTTAGGATTATACTATAGGTACCTGATGTTAGGATTATACTATAGGTACCTGATGTTAGGATTATACTATAGGTACCTGATGTTAGGATTATACTATAGGTACCTGGTGTTAGGATTATACTAACATCGCCCAGGAGATAGAGGATGCTTTTCAAGAGGGAAAACAAACGCTAGCAGTATGGGTAGATCTGGAGAAGGCTTTGATAAAGTGTGGAAGGCTGGCCTAAAAGTGAAGTTGTGCAGAAACCTAGTAGCAGGACGAATGTACAAATGGATATCACAGTATCTAGAAAAAGAACTGCTAAAGTGCAAGTGCAAGAGTTCACCAGCAGGAAAACAACACTAGAACAAGGAGTTCCTCAGGGTGGAGTACTGTTTCCAACACTGTTCTTCATATACATCAATGACATAACCGAGAACATACCCAGAAGGATCCACCACGCCCTGTATGCGGATGACCTGGCCCTGTGGACATCAGAGGAGCGCATTACCGCTGCAACAAGCAGAATACAACAGGCCCTCACATCCCTAGACCAATGGTCCAATACATGGCTGATCAAAGCCAATGAAAAGAAAACGACATATACGATTTTCTTCCTATCAACAAAGCCCCAAAGTCCAAAGCTCCTACTAAATAACCATATATTGCTCCCAGAGAAAACCCCACATACCTTGGAATCACCTTCGACCAGCGCATGACATGGCATGCTCAGATTGAAAAAAACAAAACCGAGCAAAATCCAGGATGGCAATCATGAAAAACTAGCTGGCACAACCTGGGGGCAGATAACAGTGTTTTAAAGAAGCTTTATATGGGATATGTTCGCCTGACACTGGACTATGGAATCTCTGCATGGGCAACTGTAGCCCAATCCAACTTCAATAAAATCAACCGTGTTCAGAACCAAGCTATGAGAATTATTACAGGGGAATGAGATCTACTCCAATACAGGAAATGGAGAAGACCACCGGCCTACAACCAATGGAGGATATAAGAGACAGCAGAGCACAAAAACAAGCAGAAAAGTTCAAGAGACTAGAAGATCACCCAATGTACCACAGAATGAATGGGCTAGGAAGGGGCAGACTAAAACGAATCAACTTTGCAGCGATAACCAAGATGATGATGAGCAAACAACCATCATGTGCTGAAGTTACCCCAAACCACTAAAATACACCAACACAAGACAGATATGGAAAGATACAAAATTCCCAGAGCTGAATGAGAACATCACAGGGATAGTAGGAAAAAAACCAACAAACAAGTGAAGAAAGAAAACTCCTGGCCACAGAGTACCTAAAGGAACACTTTCCTAACAGCAGGTGGACCCATGTATACACAGATGGGTCTGCAGCAAATGCAACTGAAAATGGAGGAGGAGGAGCCCTCATAGTGCTCAGTGACATGAAACACAGGAAGCTAAAATTAGCGACAGGAAGGTTCTCCAGCAATTACAGAGCAGAGGCCCTAAAAGCGGCAGCAGAAGCCATAGTGTCAGAGGAACATGTAAATGAAAACCTGGTATTTCTTACTGATGCCCTGTCAGTAATTACTGCTCTAAAAATGAAGACGATAACAACTTGAAGGAACTGCAAGCATCACTACACCAAGTATGCAACATCTTCTCTAGAGTGGTAATACAGGGGATACCATCTCACTGCGGAATACCTGGCAATGAGACTGCAGACATATTGGCAAAAGCAGGAAGCAGGCTACCACAGACAGACACCAGTATGACATATGAGGAAGCAAAAGTACGGATAAAAATGGCCTACAAGAACAAATGGCTGAGAGATCACCCAGGGCATGAAAAGGACGATGCTTACCACCAACTAAGTAGAGAGGAACAGGTTGTCATTTTTCGTCTACGAACAGGGCACAATAGACTGAGGTACCATGTGTTTAACAAGTATAAAATAGGCCCATCTGACATATGTACATGTGGCACCAGCAAGATGACAGAGACACACATACTGCAAGAATGTCCAACGTACATGGAACAGAGAGAAAACACATGGCCAATCCCCATATCAGTCCAAGACAAGCTATACGGAGATGTACATGGACTCGGTTGACCACTAACTACTTTAAAAGTATACAAATCGATGTCTGAAAACGTTGGAAGAAGAAGGATTATACTACTGGTACCTGATGTTAGGATTATACTATAGGTAACTGATGTTAGGATTATACTATTGGTACCTGATGTTAGGATTATACTATAGGTACCTGATGTTAGGATTATACTATTGGTACCTGATGTTAGGATTATACTATAGGTACCTGATGTTAGGATTATACTATTGGTACCTGATGTTAGGATTATACTATTGGTACCTGATGTTAGGATTATACTATTGGTACCTGATGTTAGGATTATACTACTGGTACCTGATGTTAGGATTATACTATAGGTACCTGATGTTAGGATTATACTATAGGTACCTGATGTTAGGATTATACTATTGGTACCTGATGTTAGGATTATACTATTGGTACCTGATGTTAGGATTATACTATAGGTACCTGATGTTAGGATTATACTATTGGTACCTGATGTTAGGATTATACTATTGGTACCTGATGTTAGGATTATACTATAGGTACCTGATGTTAGGATTATACTATAGGTACCTGATGTTAGGATTATACTATTGGTACCTGATGTTAGGATTATACTATTGGTACCTGATGTTAGGATTATACTATTGGTACCTGATGTTAGGATTATACTATTGGTACCTGATGTTAGGATTATACTATTGGTACCTGATGTTAGGATTATACTATAGGTACCTGATGTTAGGATTATACTATAGGTACCTGATGTTAGGATTATACTATTGGTACCTGATGTTAGGATTATACTATTGGTACCTGATGTTAGGATTATACTATAGGTACCTGATGTTAGGATTATACTATTGGTACCTGATGTTAGGATTATACTATAGGTACCTGATGTTAGGATTATACTATTGGTACCTGATGTTAGGATTATACTATTGGTACCGATGTTAGGATTATACTATAGGTACCTGATGTTAGGATTATACTATTGGTACCTGATGTTAGGATTATACTATTGGTACCTGATGTTAGGATTATACTATTGGTACCTGATGTTAGGATTATACTATTGGTACCTGATGTTAGGATTATACTATAGGTACCTGATGTTAGGATTATACTATAGGTACCTGATGTTAGGATTATACTATTGGTACCTGATGTTAGGATTATACTATAGGTACCTGATGTTAGGATTATACTATAGGTACCTGATGTTAGGATTATACTATAGGTACCTGATGTTAGGATTATACTATTGGTACCTGATGTTAGGATTATACTATAGGTACCTGATGTTAGGATTATACTATTGGTACCTGATGTTAGGATTATACTATTGGTACCTGATGTTAGGATTATACTATTGGTACCTGATGTTAGGATTATACTATTGGTACCTGATGTTAGGATTATACTATTGGTACCTGATGTTAGGATTATACTATAGGTACCTGATGTTAGGATTATACTATTGGTACCTGATGTTAGGATTATACTATTGGTACCTGATGTTAGGATTATACTATAGGTACCTGATGTTAGGATTATACTATTGGTACCTGATGTTAGGATTATACTATAGGTACCTGATGTTAGGATTATACTATTGGTACCTGATGTTAGGATTATACTATTGGTACCTGATGTTAGGATTATACTATAGGTACCTGATGTTAGGATTATACTATTGGTACCTGATGTTAGGATTATACTATTGGTACCTGATGTTAGGATTATACTATTGGTACCTGATGTTAGGATTATACTATTGGTACCTGATGTTAGGATTATACTATTGGTACCTGATGTTAGGATTATACTATTGGTACCTGATGTTAGGATTATACTATTGGTACCTGATGTTAGGATTATACTATTGGTACCTGATGTTAGGATTATACTATTGGTACCTGATGTTAGGATTATACTATTGGTACCTGATGTTATGATTATACTATTGGTACCTGATGTTAGGATTATACTATTGGTACCTGATGTTAGGATTATACTATTGGTACCTGATGTTAGGATTATACTATAGGTACCTGATGTTAGGATTATACTATAGGAACCTGATGTTAGGATTATACTATTGGTACCTGATGTTAGGATTATACTATTGGTACCTGATGTTAGGATTATACTATTGGTACCTGATGTTAGGATTATACTATAGGTACCTGATGTTAGGATTATACTATTGGTACCTGATGTTAGGATTATACTATTGGTACCTGATGTTAGGATTATACTATTGGTACCTGATGTTAGGATTATACTATTGGTACCTGATGTTAGGATTATACTATTGGTACCTGATGTTAGGATTATACTATTGGTACCTGATGTTAGGATTATACTATTGGTACCTGATGTTAGGATTATACTATTGGTACCTGATGTTAGGATTATACTATAGGTACCTGATGTTAGGATTATACTATAGGAACCTGATGTTAGGATTATACTATTGGTACCTGATGTTAGGAACTCCAACACACGATTCTTGTTCCTGTCTTCTATTGCAACTTTCACCTGTGATTTCTTATCTGGCATGACCCAGTCTGTCAGACTATCATCCTCTCCATCTTCCAAGACGATCTGGTCAGGATCACCATTGGCAACATGTTTAGCATGATGACTGAGACCGTACTGTGCCACCTGGATAGGATAGTGGTAACCATTCTTGCTCCACTGAACTGTGATTGGCACACCTGAAGTTGTTTAACAAGAAACACACCTGTAGTTATTCACAACTAAAGTTAATAATAATAATAATAATAATAATAGCTGTCCATCGCAAACGATGATGACAGTAGCATCAGCCGTGTGCTGCTGCACCTCTCTGGTGTGTGCGGAGGTGACTAGAGTCCAATCGTAGAACACAATCTCCTACCACAGATGGAGCATACATGATCAAGGTTAGACATGTGGGCGTTGTGTGTCCCGTCTTTTCGCACAGCTCGTTTTCTCTGTGCCTCAATGATTCTCAGCTATGCAGGTTCCTCTTATGTTGCTACAGTGCCACATGTGGAGATCTTGCACACAGGATTCCCAGCACATGGTGTCTATATCGAAGCATTTCAGAGAAACTTTAAGAGTGTCTTTAAAGCGTCTTTTCTGTCCACCTACTGAACGTCTGCCCCCTTCAAGTTCGCCATACATCAACTGTTTTGTGATGCGTTTTAAAATAATTAAAATAGAAGCACACTTGTAGCTATTTACATTAAATATGTACATGAAACACCGACAACGTATGCACAACACTGACAACATACACGAAACACTGACAACGTACATGAAACACAAACAATGTACGCGAAACACTGACAATGTACGCAAAACACAGACAATGTACGCAAAACAAACAGTGACAATGTACACAAAACACCAACAATGTACGGAAAACACCGACAATGTACGCAAAACACCGACAATGTACGCAAAACACACACAATGTATGCAAAACACACACAATGTACGCAAAACACACACAATGTACGCAAAACACTAATGATGTACACAAAACACTGTACACAAAACACACTAACAATGTACACAAAACACTAATGATGTACACCAAAGAATAGACCTACCCTCAGATGCAGTCACACACTTAACTCTATCTCTATTCTCCACATTATAGTGATCAAATGCCATAAACATTGAGTCTGGACTGTATGTGGCACGGGGTGGGTGTACTATAGAGTTGGAATGATGGAATTCTAACCTTTCATGGCCGTCAGTTTCTTCTATCTCACCGTAGACCTGGGAAAATATTATCAAACATATATACATTAGTCAGATAACATTGTTCTTTTCTTATCTTTTGGGATTTCTGTGGTGAAGTTGTCAAAAAACCATTTACAGTGAGCTACAAATATCATGGGCTTGAACCTTGACTATGTTGTTTGGTTAACAGGTGCATTTTTTTCATGAAAATAGCCAATATTGTTTTAGGAGCTACGGAGTTGGTAATTTATGCAATACTGGCAAGTAGCGTGCTATTTCAGACGTCAATTTCTGGCCTTTAAACGCCTTGTTTTCTTCTCTTATTCCTGTCAATTCTCTATCGAACATAAGGCAGCAACTAATTGCTAACATTTATATTACTGTTTCATGCTATGAAATCAAGCATAATCATTGTGCCTAATATGGTGTCACTGAGTTTTGTATGAATGCTTGCTTTCCTTATAACCAGTGTCCCTCACAAATTCCGACGAGCCTTACTCTTGACTTCTGAGGTGCTTGTAGTTCAGATACCCAAGTAAAGGAACAGGGTAGAATTATGTAGCCCAGCAAACATTTTTGGCCTGTGCTGGTTTCAAACATAGAAATTTCATAAAAAATTTGTACATGTGACTCGGTCCAGATTCAAACTCACAACTTTCAGAACCACATTAAAACATCTTAACAACTTTGCCAAAGAGACGCAGCAGATTTAGGTTGTAGTTGCTAAACCAACTCACTTTAACATGAGATCATTCTGTAAAAACGACACACATGTTTGTACAGAACATCCGAGTGGTTACCGGGCCCAAATTTGGAGTGTAAAGAATAGAACCACTGTTACCTGCCACGTATGTCGTAAGAGGCGACTGGGGAGGTTTGGCTGAAATCAGATGCATGTGTCCTAAATGTGTAGAAGTCTATGTGTTTAGGGGCCCACCAAACCAATGTGCAACGTATACACGTTCTGGCAAAGATCAAACATATCACAAAGAGTGATTAAAATTGGTCGTAAAGAACAACGCAAAGAAGAAAAAGATTTGTACATAAGTATTACTGCTAAGATTATTAGCACACAAAAAAGCCTCTCTTGATATTGTCACATCTACCGAGTTATACTGTCACGCTCTACGAGTTATACTGTCACGTCTACCGAGTTATACTGTCACGTCTACCAAGTTATACTGTCACGTCTACCGAGTTATACTGTCACGTCTACCGAGTTATACTGTCACGTCTACCGAGTTATACTGTCACGTCTACCGAGTTATACTGTCACGTCTACCGAGTTATACTGTCACGTCTACCGAGTTATACTGTCACATCTACCGAGTTATACTGTCGGATGCTGTCAGATTTGATGAGTCCTAGAGAAGGTCATCAGAATTAACTCATGTCCTGATAAAATTGTTAATTCAAGTTATTTTATTATCAAAGTTTTTCTTCTTCTTTTTTATGTCGTTCTTACGATCAATTTTAATCACTCTTTGTGATATGTTTGATCTTTGCCAAGAACATGTATACGTTGCACATTGGTTTGGAGGCCCTAAACTCATAGATTTCTACAAGTTTAGGACATGTGCATCCGATTTCATCCAAACCTCCTTAGTCACCTCTTACGACATGCATGGTAGGTAACATTGGTTCTATTCTTTACACCCCAAATTTGGGCCTGAACCACTCGGCTATTATTAAAGTCTGTGCAGCTTACATGTCTCTCTCTATTAGCTAATGTCAATATAGATGGAGACTGTAGTAAAACTTTATGTATAATGGCGAAGCACGTAAAACAAAGTACTGTACTTTTACAAATTACAATGACAATACACTTACAGTTTTTCTGTATTTATTTCGATTTTAGTCACATATTTTCATTCGTTTTTAACCGTTGCTATATCTTTGTTAAAGTATATATGTAGTGTTCTGAGTTGTTCGTCAGGTTTGATGTATAGTTTTGCTTCATAAAGGCCTTCTTGGTCGAAACGTTGCTGTGTATTGTCATTGTAAAACTACAGTACTTTGTTTTACGTGCTTCGCTATCAGCTAATGTTAAGTTTAGGAGAAATTTGTATGTTGTTTTATACAAGGTGTTCAAGATAAAAGCATCCGCATTGACAAATTAAAAGTGGTCAGGTACGTATTCTTCTTCTTCTTCACCCTTCGCCCCAAGGGAGGCATAGGTCCGCAACCAAGGTCTACTAAGCCCACCTATCCAAGGCCATCATTTCTAGATCTCCTCCTTGTAGGGTCCTTCTTCTTCTTTGTGTGGCGAGCTATGAATTTCCTGGTTGCGGTTTTTGTAGCTATCTAGTGTTTGTTACGCGGTGGGATAGCTAGCCCCACGTCCAACCTCCTTAGTCGCCTCTTACGACATGTGTGGCAGGTAACAGTGGTTCTATTCTATACACCCCAAATTTGGCCCTGGTAACCACTCTGGTGTACGTAATGTATTCTGACTATTAACTATTTAAACCAGTTCTGACTTGCTCGTCCTTCGTCCTCATTGTTCATCGCCTCTTCCCGCATCATAATTACACACCATCGCAAAAAGACTCGCTTACTTGACCTATACTACGTCATAACTGAACCATCTCATTTTCATAAACATATGCCAGCTTGGTTCACTTGCCCGGGCTACTTTTATCTTGAACACCCTGTATAACTATTGAGTTAGGGTTATAACTGCTGCCCTTTATCAGTTCTCTGGTACTCAATTTACTGGGGGCTTTGTTATTTCTGACTGTCAGTCGATGCTTCGGGAAGTTCCAGAATGGCAGGTTGTGGTATTAATGGATGTCATCTATAAAGTTAAGACACCCACATGGATCTACTGCCCTGGTCATATGGGTGTTTGCGGCAATGAAAGAGCAGACATGCTTGCATCGATTGTTGGGGAGTTTAGAATGGACAAGGGGAATACTTTTCGGTCTCTTAGCGACCTACTGTTGGATGGGGACACTAAAATAGATGTTGAATCAATATTGATTTAGGGAATTTGGAATTACACATTGTACAAGTAGAACTGGTTGCCAGTGGAGCAGAGAGTGAAGTGGAGCAGAAAGAGAAGTGGGGCAGAGAATGAAGTGGGGAAGAGAGAAAAGTGGGGCAGAGAGTGAAGTGGAGCAGAGAGAGAAGTGGGGCAGAGAGTGAAGTGGGGCAGAGAGTGAAGTGGGGCAGAGAGAAAAGTGGGGCAGAGAGTGAAGTGGGGCAGAGAGAGAAGTGGGGCAGAGAGTGAAGTGGGGCAGAGAGAGAAGTGGGGCAGAGAGTGAAGTGGGGCAGAGAGTGAAGTGGGGCAGAGAGAAAAGTGGGGCAGAGAGTGAAGTGGGGCAGAGAGTGAAGTGGGGCAGAGAGTGAAGTTGGGCAGAGAGTGAAGTGGGGCAGAGAGTGAAGTGGGGCAGAGAGTGAAGTGAGGCAGAGAGAGAATTGTGTTAACCAGTGAACCACAGGAACCATCAGCATGCATACCCTTCTAAATCTGTTGGGGGAGACTGAGTACCTATGGGTCTGCCCGGAGTAATGTGATGTCAGTTCATTAACTAATAACCAATAGAGGTATAAAGAATGACTGCAACTGCTGGATGGTCTTCTTCTATTTCTTCGAACGCTTCATGTTGACCACTTGCTAAATCACTCTTTGGGGTGTGTATGTGATCCGAGCCTAAGAGCAATTGTACGTTGTGTCAGTTATGCACCTAGAAGTAGACCAGCACATCCAATTTCTACGGCACTTTTTATTTACTAAGATAGCTTCTCTAGGTCCCTACCTCAGTCGCCTCTTACGACATGCCTTCTAGGTCGCAGTGTTGCTATTTTTTGCTTCTCTTGTGGGCCCCGGGACCACACAGGCGACTGGATGGTCTGACAGTCATTACCTTCTCTTTGATAAATGCTCTGACATTGCATCATTCCAGCCGACGCTATCTCATTCCCTGTTGTTATCCTGTTTCACTCCATTGAACATAAATGCAATAAATTGCTTCCTTTATGTTGGGGTTTAATCTGCTAACATTATTGTTAAGCATGATGTGTTCAGTTCTCTATTGAAATATAGCGTTGTAATCTATGCAGTGGCGGCTCATTGTCATTTCTCTATTGAAATATAGCGTTGTAATCTATGCAGTGGCAGCTCATTGTCATTTTTCTATTGAAATATAGCGTTGTAATCTATGCAGTGGCGGCTCATTGTCATTTTTCTATTGAAATATAGCGTTGTAATCTATGCAGTGGCAGCTCATTGTCATTTTTCTATTGAAATATAGCGTTGTAATCTATGCAGTGGCGGCTCATTGTCATTTTTCTATTGAAATATAGCGTTGTAATCTATGCAGTGGCAGCTCATTGTCATTTTTCTATTGAAATATAGCGTTGTAATCTATGCAGTGGCAGCTCATTGTCATTTTTCTATTGAAATATAGCGTTGTAATCTATGCAGTGGTGGCTCATTGTCATTTTTCTATTGAAATATAGCGTTGTAATCTATGCAGTGGCAGCTCATTGTCATTTTTCTATTGAAATATAGCGTTGTAATCTATGCAGTGGCGGCTCATTGTCATTTTTCTATTGAAATATAGCGTTGTAATCTATGCAGTGGCAGCTCATTGTCATTTTTCTATTGAAATATAGCGTTGTAATCTATGCAGTGGCAGCTCATTGTCATTTTTCTATTGAAATATAGCGTTGTAATCTATACAGTGGCAGCTCATTGTCATTTTTCTATTGAAATATAGCGTTGTAATCTATGCAGTGGCGGCTCATTGTCATTTTTCTATTGAAATATAGCGTTGTAATCTATGCAGTGGCGGCTCATTGTCATTTTTCTATTGAAATATAGCGTTGTAATCTATGCAGTGGCGGCTCATTGTCATTTTTCTATTGAAATATAGCGTTGTAATCTATGCAGTGGCGGCTCATTGTCATTTTTCTATTGAAATATAGCGTTGTAATCTATGCAGTGGCGGCTCATTGTCATTTTTCTATTGAAATATAGCGTTGTAATCTATGCAGTGGCAGCTCATTGTCATTTTTCTATTGAAATATAGCGTTGTAATCTATGCAGTGGCAGCTCATTGTCATTTTTCTATTGAAATATAGCGTTGTAATCTATGCAGTGGCTGCTCATTGTCATTTTTCTATTGAAATATAGCGTTGTAATCTATGCAGTGGCAGCTCATTGTCATTTTTCTATTGAAATATAGCGTTGTAATCTATGCAGTGGCAGCTCATTGTCATTTTTCTATTGAAATATAGCGTTGTAATCTATGCAGTTGCGGCTCATTGTCATTTTTCTATTGAAATATAGCGTTGTAATCTATGCAGTGGTGGCTCATTGTCATTTTTCTATTGAAATATAGCGTTGTAATCTATGCAGTGGCAGCTCATTGTCATTTTTCTATTGAAATATAGCGTTGTAATCTATGCAGTGGCAGCTCATTGTCATTTTTCTATTGAAATATAGCGTTGTAATCTATGCAGTGGCGGTCATTGTCATTTTCTATTGAAATATAGCGTTGTAATCTATGCAGTGGCAGCTCATTGTCATTTTTCTATTGAAATATAGCGTTGTAATCTATGCAGTGGCAGCTCATTGTCATTTTTCTATTGAAATATAGCGTTGTAATCTATGCAGTGGCAGCTCATTGTCATTTTTCTATTGAAATATAGCGTTGTAATCTATGCAGTGGCAGCTCATTGTCATTTTTCTATTGAAATATAGCGTTGTAATCTATGCAGTGGCAGCTCATTGTCATTTTTCTATTGAAATATAGCGTTGTAATCTATGCAGTGGCGGCTCATTGTCATTTTTCTATTGAAATATAGCGTTGTAATCTATGCAGTGGCAGCTCATTGTCATTTTTCTATTGAAATATAGCGTTGTAATCTATGCAGTGGCGGCTCATTGTCATTTTTCTTGGTTGGGTCAGACACAAATTTTCGGAAAATCATGTTTTTCGATTATTTACTATTATGTGTCTATTCTAGGAAGTTATTCCCCTTTTCAATTATCGGTGTGGCTGGGCGAGCCGTCCCTTAATGACGACCGCCCTGACTCTATGTATACATTTTTGTATGCTGTAATTTTGGTCAAAGTGGGTAATTTCTCTTTGTATGACATACTTAATGATACGCTCATCTCTACAGCTTTGATGTTTGCTATTTCATTTTTGTTTCACTAACTGCATAGTTGTTGTAATATTTTGTTACCATATTTGTGAGTATGAGTGTGTTCTGTTGGATGGTTTTTGTGGGTTTTTTCCCGATCCAGAAGCACTTGAGCTTTTCAGCTCTTCGGCTTGGTGCCATGGACATCGTAACCTTCGGTTCGGTGCCACGAACACCGTAAATCTGGGAATCTGTGGCTTTTTCTGCCATCCGCGGAATTGAACCCGCACACACAGAGGGATAGTCACCCGTAGTCCAACGCGCTACGAACACGCTGGGCAGACAGACACTCTGTTGGATGTTAACCTGGGAATCTTCTTCTGCATTCTCACTAGATTAGGATTTCGGATTCTCTAGTAAAGGCAGCCGTCTGCCTCAGATTATCAGCCATGCCATACAGTTTATCTTGAATGCTAGTGTAAGTGCGCCACCTCTTTCTTCTCAAGTCTGCACACTAGGGCAGTTCTGTAGGATATAATTCCTATGATTTCTGCTTCCCGCTTCGCAGACCTCTTCCCGCAGTAAGTTTTGGCCACCCTCGTGATGGTAGGTCTGACATTCTTACTGCGTGGTTAAATCTCAGAGGCAGATTGGCGACCGTAGAATCCATTATCCCATTCCTCATTGTGAGGGGTCGTTGTACCAGGCTATGCGCCTTACGGCCTGGTGCATCCATTTTCTGCAAGCATTTGTTTCGGGTTAACATTCCCCAGTGGACACATGTATCTGATTTCAGCTAAACCTCCTTAGTCGCCTCTTACGACATGCGTGGCAGGTAATAGTGGTTCTATTCTTTACACCCCAAATGTGGGCAAACAGTTAAGAATAACAACAGAAACAGAAGAAAGAAAAGTTAATAATAACATCAGAAACAGAAAAAAGAAAAGTTAATAATAACATCAGAAACAGAAGAAAGAAAAGTTAAGAATAACAACAGAAACAGAAGAAAGAAAAGTTAAGAATAACAACAGAAACAGAAGAAAGAAAAGTTAAGAATAACAACAGAAACAGAAGAAAGAAAAGTTAATAATAACAACAGAAACAGAAGAAAGAAAAGTTAAGAATAACAACAGAAACAGAAGAAAGAAAAGTTAAGAATAACATCAGAAACAGAAGAAAGAAAAGTTAAGAATAACAACAGAAACAGAAGAAAGAAAAGTTAAGAATAACAACAGAAACAGAAGAAAGAAAAGTTAAGAATAACAACAGAAACAGAAGAAAGAAAAGTTAATAATAACAATAGAAACAGAAGAAAGAAAAGTTAAGAATAACAACAGAAACAGAAGAAAGAAAAGTTAAGAATAACATCAGAAACAGAAGAAAGAAAAGTTAAGAATAACAACAGAAACAGAAGAAAGAAAAGTTAAGAATAACATCAGAAACAGAAGAAAGAAAAGTTAAGAATAACAACAGAAACAGAAGAAAGAAAAGTTAAGAATAACAACAGAAACAGAAGAAAGAAAAGTTAATAATAACAACAGAAACAGAAGAAAGAAAAGTTAAGAATAACAACAGAAACAGAAGAAAGAAAAGTTAATAATAACAACAGAAACAGAAGAAAGAAAAGTTAAGAATAACAACAGAAACAGAAGGAAGAAAAGTTAAGAATAACAACAGAAACAGAAGAAAAGAAAAGTTAAGAATAACAACAGAAACAGAAGAAAGGGGCAGTAATAAAAATTTAATACAATAAAAAAAGGAAGAAATAGAGAATATAATTGAATAACAGAAGAAATAAAAGACAAGAAGGATCAAATAAGGACAACAGAAACGAGGAAAAAAGAGGAAGTATTTCTGTTGGAATGACAAAAGTGATGGAAGTAATTCAAATTACCCTTACCTCAAAATAATTTTTGATAAACGTAAACGGCAGGTAGACCTCACTGCCTTCCCTTCGACACTTGATAGTAGTGTCACTGTTGATGTTACAATCAATTTCATGGTAGCTATCAATGGGATGTAACTCTGTCTGCCCATGGTCATCGCCGGCGATAGAGTTAGTGCCCCTCTTATGATATTGAGTCAAAACAAAGCTTGGTTGATTGTCAAATCCAGAAGAATCGTCAATGCTGAGGATTGAGGTATGTAAAACACAATGTGAAACAATCAATCAATCAAATGTCATGTCTGACACACAAATGAGATTGATAGCCGGTTTTCTACTTTCTCATGTCTTACAGACAATGGAGATTGATAGCTGGTTTTCTACTTTCTTATGTCTTACAGACAATTGAGTTTAACATTTGGTTTTTCTTCTTTTTTTTTGTCCAACACATAATTTAATTTAATATTCGGTTTTCTGCATCCTTAAGTCTGACACACAACAAAATTTAATATTCGGTTTTCTGCATCCTTAAGTCTGACACACAACAAAATTTAATATTCGGTTTTCTGCATCCTTAAGTCTGACACACAATAAAATTTAATATTCAGTTTTCTGCTTCCTTAACTTTCGCTGCTACATACTTTCCGAAGATGGAGCTAAAAATAACTACACTTTGTTTCTCGGTCACAAACGTGAATGTACGCCTATTGCAGTGACACTAGAAACGTGTAACGTGTTAACACGTCTTTAGCCCACAGAGGAGAGATAATAACAGGAATGTTAATGCGTCTTTAGCAGTAAATGGGGAAAACGTATATATACGTCCTTAGCAGCTAAAGGGTTAAGTTTGACCCACAATAAAATTTAATATTAGGTTTTCTACACCTTTAAATCAGATTCTGACTTTCTTCACTTAACATCTGAATGACATCACTTTAAAAAATATATCAAGAGATAAAAATGACCTACCCAAGTTTGTATGGGTTAGTACCACAGGTTGACCACATACAGATTGTAACCATGCAAGATAGAATGGCCACTAACGCCACCAACTTGATGGCTCGGCTAAACCTCATGTCACCAGCCGTCCATTACGTTATTTCTGAAATTAAAGAGGAACAGATTAGGCTTACAGGTGAAGTAAACATTTGTCTTCTGGTGTCTTAACACGTGTGTGTGGGGGCAGAGAGACAGGTGTGTGGGGCAAAGAGACAGGTGTGTGAGGCAGAGAGACAGGTGTGTGGGGCAGAGAGATGGGTGTGTTGGGCAAAGAGACAGGTGTGTGAGGCAGAGAGACAGGTGTGTGGGGCAGAGAGACAGATGTGTGGGGCAGAGAGATGGGTGTGTTGGGCAAAGAGACAGGTGTGTGAGGCAGAGAGACAGGTGTGTGGGGCAGAGAGACAGGTGTGTGGGGCAGAGAGACAGATGTGAGGGGCACAGAGACGGGTGTGTTGGGCAGAAAGACAAGTGTGTGGGGCAGAGAGAGAAGTGTGTGGGGCAGAGAGAAGTGTGTGGGGCAGAGAGAGAAGTGTGTGGGGCAGAGAGAGAGAGATGTGTGTTTAACCAGCGAGCTACAGGATGCATCAGCATGCATACCCTTCGACATCTGTTGGGGAGACTGAGCACCTATGGGTCTGCCTCGAGTGCTGTAACGTCAGTTCAGTAACTAATAACACGGATGTTGTAGGACCACATATGTTGTGGGTGGGAAGGGGGGAATGTTGTAATGTGAGCAATAATGATGTGGGGAGGGGGAAGGAAGTATTGGTATTGTGGGCGCACTAGTGTCCTTGGGCATTACTGTTGTGATAGCAGTGGTGTTGTAGCAACACTGATGTAACGATGTTGTAGAGGTTCTAGTGTTATGATAGCAATGGTGCTGTGACAACACTCATGACATGAGATAATCATACTGTTGGGGTACTAGTCTTGTAGGATGAGCTGAAGGCAAGAGAGAATGTTATGCACCTTACGGCCTGATGCATCAGTTTTCTGCAAGCATTTGTTTCGGGTTAGCATTCCCTAGTGGACACATGTATCTAATTTCAGCTAAACCTCCTTAGTCACCTCTTACGACATGCGTGGCAGGTAACAGTGGTTCTATTCTTTACACCCCAAAATTTGGTACTAGTGTTGTAGGATGAGCTGAAAGGCAAGAGAGGCCAGCGCAAACTCAGAAGTTGTCACAGAAAAAACTCCGAAGTACTGTTATGGTTCTCAGAACACGCTACTAGATCTATGGCAACATATGAATCATAAGCTATCACACAAACATTAAATATGAAGATCAAATCTATTCAAACTAAGTGCTACAATAGATTTCTTAGAATTGTTTGATAGATAGAACCATCATCATTGCACTTCCATGAGTAACCAAGTTTGCTCCGATCTATTTCTTACACAGGAAGATGTCAATAACAGTGAACAGACCTCCGTAGCATCGGCGAAGTTCACCTATATAATTTAGAAGACAGTGAAAGTATTTTATTGGAATTTTATTTTTTAATCTTTCTAATGAATTTTGCACGGGTAGCGGCTTTCCAGCCTGCTATTCTCGATTCTGAAGAAATCATTGTTCTTTTATGTGCTCAACTTTAACACGGGACAAACGTTTTATTGTCCGTCTCCTATAAGACTAGGAACTTGATCTTACCTACACTGAGATCAGGGATTACTAGACAAATATCTCGACAGCTCCACGAGGGAGCGAACCAAGTACCTCTGAAATGAAAGGCGAGCACCTTACCTCTACATAAAAAAGATAGTGGACATGTTGAAGAGTTTAAAGACGACAGATTGTCTTTATTGCACCGGGTTTCCTCATATCGCTGGGTCCCTTTACAAAGAAACGGTACACTTTCTTCCGAGAGTATTGTACAAAACACGAACTTCGTAGATCCAACAACAAACATGACTGTCTCCGGAAATAAATACACTCGTCAACCTAACGACGGATTCGAACCCATATTTTATTTAAACAAAGCGCCCGTCTGCCCAGCGTGTTCGTAGCGCGTTGGACTACAGGTGACTATCCCTCTGTGTGTGTGCGGGTTCAATTTCGCGGGATGGCAGAAAAAGCTACAGATTTCCCAGATTTACGGTGTTCGTGGCACCGAACCGAAGGGTTACGATGTCCATGGCACCGAGCCGAAGAGCTGAAAAGCTCAAGTGCTTTTGGATCGGAAAAAAAAAAATTAAACAAAGCAAACGTCTTGACCACTACATCACAAATATTCACGAAACTAAGAGATGCAATAAGACTAATAGCAGAAAGATTGAACATGAAAATCGTGGCATATCCTGTACAGGACTTAGCCATCAACCACAGTAAACGAGTCGTTGATTTTCTAAGCACCACTTATACTTTCAGTAGTTTTCCATTGCTTTCTGAACGGTGAGGTCTATTTTTACAGTTCGTAAAAATCCAAGGAACTAATTTGCTTCCAAACTTCCCGCTCCGGAGTTTGAACCAGGTATGCTTGGGTTGTGATCGAGCTCTGGGACCCAGTCTTCTAATATTGTTCTCTCCGGGTCATCGTCACGCTTGATGTGACCAAAGTATCTAATTTGTCTGTATAGTATATTGTTTATCAGCCAATTGTCTTTAACATTCAGTTCCTCTAGGACATCAGTGTTCTTCCTTTTTCTGTCCATGTTATTCGTAGGATCTTTCTGTAGCATTTCGTTTCGAAGGACTGGATTTTCGTTCTTGCTGTTTGTGTAATGGTCCATAATTCACAACCATAAATCATCATCAAGGTGCGTATCCTATATAGGACGTTGCTCTCTTTGCAGCACATCTGAAATTCACTCTGTCTCTTGACAGTTCACCCACTTCGTCGATGGTCATGTTCCTGGTTTCTTTAATATCTTGTAGCCATCTTCTTCTTGGTCTGCCTCTGCGTCCTGGGACCCTGCCCTCTAGTATTGTTCTTTCAGTCCATCGTGACGCTTGATGTGACCAAAGTATGTAATTTTTCTGTATAGTATGTTGTTTATCAGCCAATTCTCTTTAACATTTAGTAATTCTCTTTAACAACCATAAGTAGTCACTGGAATGCATGCTCTCCGTATTTTTAAATGTAATATTTTGCTGGTGCTTTGCCACATGTTCTTCATTGTGTTTAACTAAATCCGAAAGATTACTAATTGCATATTATGACATAATAATCATATGAAGAAAGACGTTAACACCGGAAACAAAAATAAAAAAAATTAATATCGCATCGTTTTGAAGTTGGCACTCGACCACATGCTCAAGATGTGGAAACACTCATTGGGTGATCCTTTTGTCACGGTACTTGACCTTTCGCGTCGAAAGGTCAACAAGGGAGATAACTGGATGAAAAGGAGTTATGACACCTGCATTTAGTGATTACAGACGGGAAATAAACAGAAGGGAGAAAACACGAAACAAAAGGCGAACATCTGCCAATGCCGTTATCGGATCTGTAGAAGAGTTTAAGAGGGAAATGAGAGTAGTATCTTCCTTTTCGTTCGTTCTATCGTATAGCCGATATGAGCTTTTGAGCGCCCGTATGTTCTATTGTCTGCAGCTAAGATACGGTAATAACAAAAAATCAAGTGTTTAAGATCCTGCGTTTTTCCCTTGGCAACATATGGTTGTGAGACATGGGCCATTGACAAAGCGGCGGAGAAGATCATTAATGCCTTTGAATGCAAGCAAATGCTATAGAAGAGTACTTAGAATATCATGGACAGGGAAAAGAACAAATGCTTCTGTTCTGCAACAGATTGATATTAAAGAGAGTCGGCTATTAATGAGCATAAAATCAAGGAAAATTAAATATTTTGGACACATCAAACGACATGAGTGCCTAGAGAAGATAATTTTAGAGGAATGGTGCATGGAAGAAGAATGAGAGGAAGACTTAGATGACGATGGGTGCAAGATGTCATTGACGATCTGAGAATGACTGCTGCTTGCGTCGGACAACTTGCACAGAACAGAGAGTTTTTCAGGACTGTTGTCATGTGAGCCAGATTCCGGAAGGGACAAGCGATGATGAAGATGCGATATCTGCGCATTTCGGGCGCTGCTGTATTGTCTGCAGCTAAGATGTGATATATGTACCTTTCGGGCGCTGTTGTGTTATCTGTAGGAAAGATTCAATATCTGCGCATTTCGGGCGCTGCTGTATTGTCTGCAGCTAAGATGTGATATATGTACCTTTCGGGTGCTGTTGTGTTATCTGTAGGAAAGATTCAATATCTGCACATTTCGGGCGCTGTTGTGTTATCTGCAGCAAAGATTCAATATCTGCACATTTCGGGCGCTGTTGTGTTGTCTGCAGCAAAGATTAAATATCTGCGCATTTCGGACGCTGTTGTGTTGTCTGCACATTTCGGGCGCTGTTGTGTTGTCCTATGTTCGTTATCTTGTATGACAGTAGATTTAGCATGCGAGACAGATTAGTGTAATGCATAAGCGTTCATATATCGTCTCCGACACAAGAGGGTTGTGGGTTCAAATCCATATTGGACGTTCAACATGCGAGGAAAGGAATTAGCCCTCCTACCTCATGTGCACTAGGGGCTAGAAATGTGAAGTGACTTCATATCATAAGACCGGAAAAAGCTAGGGAAGATTTTACTGATAGATTTAGTAGGTAATTCAATGTAACTGACAATATCTCTAATTTTGCAATGGCACGCATTTTAATATTAGATAATGTTCAAGTGTCGAGGAATCTTTAATACGTCATTTTTACATACGTCTTTTATACTGACCATACGTCTTTAACGCTGACCATTGCCCAGCGTGTTCGTAGCGCGTTGGACTACGGGTGACTATCCCTCTGTGTGTGCGGGTTCAATTCCACGGGATGGCAGAAAAAGCCACAGATTCCCCAGATTTACGGTGTTCGTGGCACCGAACCGAAGGGTTACGATGTCCATGGCACCGAGCCGAAGAGCTGAAAAGCTCAAGTGCTTCTGGATCGAAAAAACAACAACAAAATCGCTGACCATATGTCTTTTATACTGACCATGTCTTTTAAACTCATTTCTGGCTTTCTGAAGGGAAGAGGTACAAAGGGATACAACTGCTCGGATATAAGGATATCTGCAAGACCTCAATGAATAACTTTTCTATCGGTTCCAACAAATGGGAAAAACTAGATGATGATCAAGTTATGTGGAAAACAACATTAAGCAAAGGTGCAGAATCTTTTCAAAAGAGACGTGGAGATTACCTAGAATGTAAAGTGATAAGCGCAAACTTAGAGTTGTCACAGTAAAACACTTGTCAACTAACCATCTGTAAAGACGAATATATATATATAGCTGTTATAAGAAGGAGATATGTTGGACCAGAGCCCGGAATACCCGACCAGTTGTCTGGCCTGTGCTAGAGCCTGGCTGTGGTTGGACACACCTTGAGAAGAAATGATTAGAGAATATCAAAGCAGGCATTGAAGTTGGATGCAAAGGGTACAAGAAATATAGGTCTGTTCCATGGAGGAGATTAAGCGAGTTGCCCAGGATTAGAGCGGTATGGAGAAATTGCTTGCAGGCACTATGTAACGTATAAGGGTATGAGAGAAATGCATTCTTATCATATATATATATATATATAAAATTATGTTTTAGTATTTATATATATATAATTGGATGCAGACAACGGAAGTACTCATCTGTGTCCTGTGAACCTCTTACTTTTCTTCCCTGAATATGACTTCCAGAGATGTTTGGCAGTTATTGTTGATGTTTTAGTTGTGTATTTGTATATGTGTGTGTGTTAGCTGATAAGAGTAAAGCACGAAGACAAAGCGAGGGCTGTTTTACGATAGAATAAAACGAGAGACAACATATGCTACCTGACTAGGTTTCCGTTTACACAGTAGAGGTTAACATCCGGTGAGTTTGATAATGTCTGGCATATGTAGGCGAAGTAGGAGGTCGAGATATTGAAATAGCAGAAAGAAGAGAAAATTAAAGTAATTCTTCATCTTCAGTGGCGGCATGTGATCTTTTTTGTTGGTGGGGCCAGACTCAAATTTTCGGGAAAAATCATGGTTTTGGGTTAGGTTATATTTTAATTTATTGACTAATAAATACACGTTATACATTATTTTTATGGTGGGGCCCGGTCCCACTGGCCCTTAATGACGAGCCGTCACTGTTCATCTTCTCATTTTGTTCTACTGTTCGTACCTCCGTTGCAGAGGAGGTTGAAGATGTAGATTTCAGGTCATCGTCTGGTGTGTGACTTGATATGATTGACTGAAGAGTAACCATGAGGGTTCCAATCTTTTTCTTATACAGGTAGATCTCAGCAGCAGTGCACGAACTCCGTAACACCAGCGAGGGTCCACGTGCAATTTAGAAGATTGTCAAAATATTTAGTAGGAATTGCAATTTTTTGTAAATTTCCTGCAAGGAATATTAGAATAGACGTACAGTTCTCAGGATGAAGAGTCGATCGTATCAAGAAGTACCAGACAGACTTAAACTTTGTTTCAGACACTCACGGAGATTTGCGTCTGGCCCAATGGATTAGAGCATGGTTCCAATGCTCCCATTTCATTATCTCCGGCAGATTCTGGATATAGATCGGGCATGTGATACACGTAGAGACTAACTATGTCACGAAAACTGCATTGAAATGGACACTAGAGGGTAAACGAAAACGTAGAAGGCACAGAACGACATGTAGAAGAACAGTAGAATAAGGAATGAAGGAAATGAATTACAGCTGGACCACAATATAGAGAACGGCCAACAATAGAAACGAATGGTGTGTATTTGTTGCTGCTTTAAGCGACAGATGCGTCACAGGCGGAAGAGAGACCAGCTGTGGTTGTGTAGAAGCCAATATGTGCTTTGACTATCAATCAATCAACATTAAGAAGACAGTAGGAAAGGTAAAAGCCATACGTCTTCTTCTTCTGTCGTCACACTGCTACCGGGTTGCTGCCCAGTGTCGTGGTTTTCTGTTTTTTTCTTACGCTGTCCTGGTGGTTTGGATGATTGTTATTTTTGATCTTTGACAGGATTCTGCTATGCCATCTAACCATCATCTCCGTGGTCTTCCTCTCGCCTTCTTTCCTGATGTTCTGTTGCAGAAGACTTTGTATACTGTGGAATTTGAATGCATTCTTATTAAGTGGCCAAACCACTTCATTCTATGTTTCTCAAAGGAAATTCAAGCAAGGTTCTGTGCCAACTTTCTTTCCTATGCTGATGTTGGTGACTCGGTCTTTACAGGTGTTGTTGATAACTTTTCACAGGCAGCGCATTTCACATGCCGTTATTTTTGTGACTGCGCTTTGCTCATTGTCCATGTTTAGCTATGGTAACACAAGTATGGTAAGCGATACTAAAAGTTTAAAAGCTAGTTATAACTATACTATATCTCTGACAAATAAATAAAGAGTAAGTAGAAGAACAAGAAAATTACATGAAAAATAACAATAATTATATTAACAAAAAGAAGAAACAAGAAGAGAGAGAGAGAGAGAGAGAGAGAGAGAGAGAGAGATGACAGTATACAATATACGTACTGAAACTGGAATAAAAATTGAAACTTGTAATCAAATGAGATTTTTTTTTTTTTTTTTCCAGATCCAGAAGCACTTGAGCTTATTAGCTCTTCGGCTCGGTGCCATGGACATCGTAACCCTTCGGTTCGGTGCCACGAACACCGTAAATCTGGGAATCTGTGGCTTTTTCTGCCATCCCGTGGAATTGAACCCGCACACACAGAGGATAGTCACCCGTAGTCCAACGCGCTACGAACACGCTGGGCAGACGGGCATCAAATGAGATTAAATAGAACATTGCAAGAACTTTATTCTAAAACTAGATCTTCAAGAACAAATATATAATATCTACATCAGTGTTTCCCAACCTCTTTTGTGTCATACTCCCCTCCCCTCTAAAATTATTATGCCCCTTCACCCCCAATTTAATTTAATGTGAAGAGGAGTAAACGTAGACTTAAAAAATGCATATTTAATTGCCCCCCTTAACAATCAAATTGCCCCCTGTAGGGCGTAGGCCCCACGTTGGGAAACACTGCTCTACATGCAAAGCTTTGTGACAAAATGTACATTAAAATAACAAAAACTGTTCATAAAACACAGACTTAGAACTAGGCTCACATAATTTAGTCTTGTATTTTATTTCATCTTCAATGATCAGTTTCTCATACTCTGTCAGAAGTTCAAACAAAGAGGAGTATCGTCTATAAACCCCCAGGTGATGACCTATTGTGACAGCCCACATTCGTGTAAGATATCTGAGCATAGCCATAACTAGTTTTTGCGCCCTAAAGCTTACATCCCTTTTAATTATAAATGTTCCACCTTTGTTACTCTCATGACCTAGTTAAAGAATGGTCGCCATTGATCAATATATTCAAAACAAGGCGTATCCGCATATCTTCGTTGAACAAGTTCGGATTTAAAGTCTCGTGTGACAAATTCATGTAGCCCGCACAAATGAAACATAATAATAAAAATAATTCCTCTCGCACCGTTATACGTTACATAGGGCCTGCAAGTAATTTCTCCATACCGCTCTATCCTGGGCAACTCGCTCAATCTCCTCCATGGAACTGAGACCTATATTTCCTGCCTCTCTCAGCAAAGTTCGTTTCAGAGTCTCCTTAGGTCGACCTCTCTTTCTTGAACCCTTTGCATCCCACTTCAATGCCTGCTTTGATATTCGTTGATCATTTCTCCTCAAGGTGTGCCCAACCACAGCCTTGCTATAGCCCAGGCCGGACAACTCGCCAGGTATTCCCTAACCTAGATAAGAAAAGGGGGCTGACTATATTCTTAAGAACACTTTACGAAATCCATTACTGTACAGACATACATTTAATGACAAACATCGTAAATGGATTATAGATACTAATAAACTTGAGATATGGTCATAAAATGAATTTTATTTTAATCAAATGATCATGGTTTTATTCATATTTGGTTTTATTCATATTTAACACAGCTTTAAGAAAATTCAATGTAGAAGCTCAAAATGATTAACAAAGTATTGCAGAACAACAGTTGCATTATAATGTAATACATAGCTGTATAATAAGGTACAATTATAAATGTCCATCTTACTTAGATCATTGATATGTAATGATAAATATTGTAAACAATTGACTATAAACAATTACTTGCTAGTGAAGTTTGAAGTACTCTTCCAAGTTTATACATTTTATAGACATTTGAAGCACATACAGCAAATTATATCAGATGAACTGAAAACAAAAACGCCCGTCATGCAAACATTGCAAATTAGCTTATACATATTGTTTCTTAAAGTTTGCCTTGAGATTTTGATGTGTAAACTGAAGGTTGTTGCAAAGTGTTAATTGATGAAACTTAATGTGAAAATTTGGCCAATTTTCTCTTGTTAGAAGAACTGACTGTTTTATCATTATGCAATTTTCTGTAATTGTTTAAGAATACATTAGACAGTGGGGATAATGCTTTTGAAATAATGCTTGCCTTTGGACATCCATTAGCACACATACCACTAAATTCATAAACACAATGTTTCACAATACTACATGTAACAATATGGATAAGGAGCTTCTTATGCTGTTTACAAGCCAGAAATTTTGCTTCTAATTCTGGTGATATGAGCCTCTGCATAGCAGCATATGACACAAATGTCAACAGTGTAATCAGTTTAGATGGGTATTTTAGCCCTCCTCTATCCAGTAAATGAATGTAGTCAGTTGCAATCTCTGGCTGAACATCAACTGTCAGTGTTTTCTCCATTTGTAGCAAGGCCTTACATGAAATGCACTGAGTTTTCCTACTGATCTTACTGGAGACATATCCAGCAATATATACTAATGATTCCTCTGTACCTTCTACACAAAGCAACTCACAATCATTAGGATCAATGTGGAAAAACACTTTGTCTACATCAGACTGGATACCATCTTCAAAAACACTTTTCCCAAAAGTATGAATTCTACATTGAAAGTAGAAAAGGAATACTCAGCCAGTTCAATCATAACAGTTACAGAATGCAGTAAAGCACACAATTTTTCAAATAAAGAAACAATTCGCTGTTAATTGAAGTTAGTGGATTAGCAAAATTATTACGGCTATTCCTTCCTGCGAATTTACTCTTAACATTCATAATGTGCCACCATCTCCAAATGACCTCAATGAAATCTGCTGTTTCTTGACTTCCTAGGATCATTGGAAGCCACAGAGATGTGGTTTTACAGAAGAATGTTGAGAATTCCATGGACAGCAAAGAAAACAAACGTGGAGGTTTTAAATCAGGCCTGTACACAAAGAAACCTTATCAAAAGAATAAGAATCCGACAATCAAGGTTCTTCGGGCATATAATGCGAAGAGAAGGTTTAGAACATTTGGTGACTACAGGTAAAATTCAGGGAAGGAGAGATCGTGGAAGACAGAGGGAGAAGATGTTGGATGGCCTGACATCATGGTTCGACAAAATATCGACGTCAGAACTGATTACATGCACCAAGCAAAGAGAGTTGTGGAGAGACATGATCGCCTACGCCGGCAGGCATGGCACTTGATTGATTGAGGAACCTCAAAGTTGCAATATTGTACTCACTGAAAATTGCAAGAGCTAGTGAAACTTTCTGCCTCTCTATACTTGAGGGGCAAAGGGCTTACTAGTTAAAGTTGGTGCCAACTTCACAATACTCAGACGCTCATTTTGATACAGTTTTTCAAATGTGAAAAGAAGCACTTGCTACTTGGCTAGAATTAGTACAATTTGAGATTGATGTTTTATTCAGAAGTAACTCGGTTGTGGCGGGATATGATAATGTCTGCTCTGCATCTTTCTGGTTCAGCCAATTTCTCCACAGACATTTCAACAGATGCACTGAGTCATACAATAAAAATATTTTTACCAGCAATTCCAGGATTTTCTATATATGTACTGTTGTTTTTAGATTTTAGAAGGTTATTATAAACTTTACGGTTAACTGAGTTGTTGTCTGCAAGTACTGCCAGAACTGTGAAACCGCACTTTTGTACACGGTTGATGATCTGAAACAATTTTGTGCCAAGATCCTCTGATGTCATCCTGTACATAGGCGACAGCTCGACAACTTCTCGATAACTTCCAAACACTGAGGAAATCAGAAAAGCCTGTACTGTTGTTGCTGATTGCATAGAGTTTTCAGCCCTACCAAGTAACCTACCACCTGAGTATGTTACAGCTGATTTGATATGAATTTCATCCATTTGTACTGCCACAATCTTTTCCAACTCAGAAAGTCTGCACTCTTTAAATTTCATGTATGTAGAAATGCTGCCATCATCATTAGACAATGAATAAGGAGAAGTTAAATTTTTTAATGTAGATGGATGTGGGAGACATAATAAGAGAGATTTTCTGATAAATCTATAGCATGCAGGAGATTTCAAGAAAACCATATAGGAAAAGCATAATGTACAACTACTGTAGCGTCTTCTGTATTTGTCCTTATTGACAAGTTGTACCTGCTCTAAGATAAATGTTAGTTGTTTTTCATGTATGTGTGTATTAGTATCTTCTGATGATAATATTAATTCTCTAACAATTTCTAAATTACTATATGCTTCTTCTAATAAATCATTAATACTCTTTATGTTTGGAGAAGTAGCAGGATCAGTATCTTTGTAGTGGATCAGTAAATTTTCCAGCTGTGACCACCTCTCAAGTTTACTGTTAATTAAAATCCAATCAAGATATTTACCAGACACTTGTTTATTTTCTACATAAACTTGTACACTCATGTCTGGTAAAACATTTACACTTACAGAAATGGATGGTGCACTGTTTGCTTTCACATTCATAGTATACAAAACAAGACAAGTAAATATATCCTCTGTGACTGTATGCATTCTCCAGTTTTTATCTAACAAGTCTTTTAACTTTGCTGTTATCTCACACTGTAAAGTTGGAAAATCTTGTATAATATCTGCAGACAACCACTCAGTTGTTCTATTGTCATGTTTGCTGACGATTTCTGCTACTCTTATTTCTGGATCTTTACGAGATTGTGGTTGTTGACTCGATAAATAAGATGGCAATTCAGGAAAAAGAGATGGATAAGCAGTTTTTAAACCAGGATGCTTCGAGGAAGTTCATGTTTAATTCACATTTATCTATAAATGTATCAGACAATATAATGTCACATGGATGAAAATGTTTACGACACACAACGCTTGATTTAGCTGGTGACCAGTCTTTTCGTGGAATGCATTTCTTCCATCTGTCTCTCCTATCAGAATTTGATGGGAATTTAAAAACACTCACATATTCTTTAGTCGAGTCGTAGTTCGATTTACATCCAGGAACACAGCACGTTTTTGCCCATTTTAAGATGAAAACAATATGCACAAATTTAATTTAACACTCTGCAATATCAGTAATCCAAATATTTGTTGTTGATAAATATCCAAGGACTCAAAATCGAGTAAAATAACAAGACACACTGACGTTCTATCGTTTACCGACACACACAAAATATCAGACCACTTTAGTTCGATTTACATCCAGAATCACAGCACTTTTTGGCCATTTTAAGATGAAAACAATACACACAAATTCAATTTAACACTCTGCAATATCAGTAATCCAAATATTTGTTGTAGATAAATATCCAAGGACTCAAAATCGAGTAAAATAACAAGACACGCTGACGTTCTATCGTTTACCGAACACACAAAATGTCAGACCACTTTACGGAAGAGATAATTAGAGCACGAAGGCCCAGTAGTTTATAGTTGGCTCTGGCCCAACATATCTCCATCTTCTCTTTCTTATAACAGTTGTCACTAGTGGAACATAGTGGTCAATGAAATCTTGAACTCCATGTAAAGCAAGCACGAAGTATATTTCCACTCAATAGAAACTTAGTGGCGAAAGAAATATTTAACTCCGCCTCATTACCTCACGAAGTATATTGCCACACAATAGAAGCTTAGCAGCGAGGAAATACTGAACTCCACGTGAACCCCACACAATAGAGGCTTAGCAGCGAGGGAAATATTGAACTCCACGTGAATCCCACACAAAGTTTATTTCCACACAATAGACAGTAGGATCAGTTTGTATAGATACGAGACCATCACACAAGACCAGTCTTAGATAATATTGCCCCTCACCTCTCACTTCCCTCCTCTGACAAGACCTGTCCTATTTATTCACGTGAAGACACACACGTCTTGTAGTAATTACACCTTCCGCCATCATCAGGTACATATTTCATGTATCGGAAGTGGCCCAGGCTATAAAATGAATACGTCACGTGGATCCAGCCTGTGTCAAGTTAACTCTGAAATCAAATTATATATCCGCACGTTCAAACATCTGCCTTAGCCCCGCCCCGCAACTTGACAGTTCAGCGGGAAGATGGTGAGCTCTGGCACCATTTGTAGAAAACGCGGAACAGAAAGACAAACAAACTAGTCTGTGTTTAAGCTAACTGGAGACGGGGGAACCTTGTTACAACTTACGCGTCTGCATTCAGGGCGCCCATATAGGTCCCCCAGCTGCAGAGTACGCGAGAGTATAAGCAGCCCCGAAAGCAATTTTGAATTTTTATTTGGAAGATAATTAGTTTAATTATCTTAGATTCTCAGAAATAAGTATATTATATTTTATTTCTAAACGTTTGTTGGCATACGCGCTTTGAAATAACCAAAAACAAGGTTCCAGCGCTTGAAGAAATATTAGGATCTTTGACATTTCAAACAGAAAAATAAATGTTAATCCTAATTATAGGCCTAATGTTTTCTTTGGTGTTTGTTAAAATGTTAAATAGCAAACATTGTTTACTATTGTAACAGATCATTCATTCATATCCATTTTGATATATAGTGTTAAAATGTTAAATAGCAGACATTGTTTACTATTGTAACAGATCATTCATTCATATCCATTTTGATATATAGTGTTAAAATGTTAAATAGCAGACATTGTTTACTATTGTAACAGATCATTCATTCATATCCATTTTGATATATAGTGTTAAAATGTTAAATTGCAGACATTGTTTACTATTGTAACAGATCATTCATTCATATCCATTTTGATATATAGAAACTATTGGGGTCCAAGACACCAAAATGTTGTTTCTCCCAGAAGCACTTGAGCTGAAAGCTCGTTGGCTCAGTGTTATGGACATCGTAACCCTTCGGCTCGGTGCCACGAGCACAGTAAATCTGGGGAACTTGTAGCTTTTCTGCCAGTCCGCTGAGTTGAACCCGAATTTACAGAGGACTTGTCACCCATAGTCCAACGCGCTACGAACACGCTGGGCACGTTAAAAGCGGGTCTGCGGTAATGCAAAGTTTGGGAACCGCTGCTCTGCCTAACAAACAAACTGAATTTATAAACTTACTTGTATTCTCCGCAAGAGGTTAATTTTTAATATTTTAAAAAATGTTTGTTGAGGAGCGTCTGGTCGAATGGATTAGCGGGCGGCTACCATTTCGGCAACCCGTGTTCAATCCCCGATAAGGCTTATGACTTTTTCTGTAAGGGACATAACAGAAAATTAGTACGCTGAACAATTTCGCGGGGACTGTAGTAGTCGTGCGTCAATTGAATTCCTCAGGCTCTCTTCCTCCTGTCCTACACAGCCCTAAAAAGCGGCACTACAGACAGTAGCTATATATTTGTTAAATATTTGTTGAGCTACGTGATCTGATATAATAAAAAACAGACTTGTTCTTAGGTTGAAAGGGGAGTACCTCGACTTAAAGAAAAGTACACCAACGACAAGAGAAACATGGCCTCACTAACGAACCTTAAAGAGAAAGCTATGGAAAACATTGCGGAACTCAAAACTGACGTGCAGCTTCATAGAGGCAACCCATCTCATAGTTTAGTCCATAGATTCCCAAACTTTTTCAGCCCACCGCCCACTTTGCACAACATAAACTTTATAACGCCCCCTTCCACATTGTACCAGTTTGCCAACGCCCCCATATATATATATATATATATATACATGCTCTATTTTCTCTTTCACATAGAAAATTGATATATATTTGTCATACATTTTCAAATGATTATATGGATGAAATAAAAATTGATGAAAAAATGGATCGTGTAAGACGGGCATAAGATGAATTTAAATGCAGAATTCAAATTTTAAATGACTATTCAATCGCAAAATCACGAAAATAATTTAGTTAAAAATATTTATGATTAAATTCTCCTTTAAGGATCCACCGAACCCTAATCGCCTGAACAACCCCAAATTCTTCTGAGCCCGCTATCGTCCATCTAGAACGCTTCAGCGCCCACTGGGTGGGGGGACACTTTGGGATACGTTGGTTTAGGCTGAGCATAGCACACGTGTGTTGCCGGGGCCCGCAATGGAAGCAAAGATTAGTAACACTGCGATCTACAAGGCATGTCGTAAGAGGCGACAGAGGTAGATCCCTACAGAAGCTACCCTAGTAAATAAACAGCGTCGCAGAAATCGGATGTGCTGGCCTATTTTTAGACGCATAACTGGTACAACGTACAATTGCTCTTAGGTTCAGATCACATACAAATCACACAAAGAATGGTTTATCAAGTTGTCGATATAAGCGTTCGAAGAAGAAGAACTGACATCACAGCACTCCGGGCAGAACCATATGTGCTCACAGTTTCCCCAACATATTTCGAAGGGGATGCACACAGATAGTTCCTGTGACTCGCTGGTTAAACACACACTGGTTCTATCCATATGGAGAGTTAGAAGAAGTAGAAAGAAGAAGACGACTGAGCGTCTGCAACCAATCGCAAAGAAGAAGACGACTGAGCGTTTGCAACCAATCGCAAAGAAGACGACTGAGCGTCTGAACCAATCACAAAGAAGAAGATGACTGAGCGTCTGCAACCAATCGCAGAGGAAGACGACTGAGCGTCTGCAACCAATCACAAAGAAGAAGTCGACTGAGAGTCTGCAACCAATCACAAAGAAGAAGACGACTGAGCGTCTGCAACCAATCACAAAGAAGAAGACGACTGAGCGTCTGCAACCAATCACAAAGAAGAAGACGACTGAGCGTCTGCAACCAATAGCAGAGGAAGACGACTGAGCGTCTGCAACCAATCGCAAAGAAGAAGACGACTGAGCGTCTGCAACCAATCACAAAGAAGAAGACGACTGAGCGTCTGCAACCAATCACAAAGAAGAAGACGACTGAGCGTCTGCAACCAATCACAAAGAAGAAGACGACTGAGCGTCTGCAACCAATAGCAGAGGAAGACGACTGAGCGTCTGCAACCAATCGCAAAGAAGAAGACGACTGAGCGTCTGCAACCAATCGCAAAGAAGAAGACGACTGAGCGTCTGCAACCAATCGCAAAGAAGAAGACGACTGAGCGTCTGCAACCAATCGCAGAGGAAGACGACTGAGCGTCTGCAACCAATCGCAGAGGAAGACGACTGAGCGTCTGCAACCAATCGCAAAGAAGAAGTCGACTGAGCGTCTGCAACCAATCACAAAGAAGAAGAAACAGCGTTATATAGTTCTCCCATGGTGAATATGTCCCCTTTCTGAGATAACTGAGTTTGTGTTTCGACTTTCTACGAACCAATTACTCAGTTGGAGATGATGTGCCTTGGAAGAGCTGCAGGTGTGACAATGAGAGACACAATTAGAAATGAAGAAATCAGAAGAAGACTGGATGTGAAACCAGTGATTCTTCTTCACCCTTCGCTCCTAGGGAAGCATAGGGCCGCATCCAAGGTCATCCTTTCCAGATCTCTCCACTCTCTCCCCATTTTCTTTCATTCCATCTCCAACTTCCGTCTCCAGATGTTCCTGGGTCTTCCCTTACCTTTACCCTCATCTTTATCTTTACCGTATCTTTCGTTACCCTTAGCTGCTGCCTTTTCTGCTTCTCTTGTCAGGTCGTCTATGTACCCTCTTTTATCCGCTTTTATACTTCTTTTTGCCCGTCTTCCCAGCGTGTTCGTAGCGCAGTGGACTACGGGTGACTATCCTCTGTGTGTGCGGGTTCAATTCCGCGGGATGGCAGAAAAAGCCACAGATTTCCCAGATTTACGGTGTTCGTGGCACCGAACCGAAGGGTTACGATGTCCATGGCACCGAGCCGAACTTTGTTGGCTTTTGTGTATTTATCTTGTGCTGTGGCCGTTGCTGATCTTGTTCTGCTATTACAGAGGTCGGCCTTTCTGCCTCTTCTCTCTGTTATCTCCGAAACCAGTAATGCAATTCATAAAATAACAACAGATTAAATGGTTTGGACATCTGTAAAGAAAGCCCTGGTATCGTCTAACACAGAGAGCCACACTGAAAAAGTATAACCGAGTACAAAGCGAGAGGTAGATCACGCAAAAGATGGAGCGACGACATCAAGAACAGCCTTAAGAGAAAACAGCTTATAAAGTGCATTAGAACAAGCACACATAAGATCACTACATTCCCCCATCCCCCAACACATCTATAAAGAAGTAAATAGAGGAAGAGAAGAAATTACTCATTTGGCGCGCTAAAGTAATATTCGCTTTTTAGAATAACATCGCTATGTTGTTTCTCCCGAACAAATTACCATCGTTAATCCAGAGAGGATTAGTATATTTATCTTCTGTATGTTTATTGACAAGTTTGTGTCTTACACACATCCAGAACGAGCCTGTCTGATTTTGTTTGCACAATTTCTTGGAAACGAGTGTTAGATTTTTTTCAGTAATTACTTGTTACTGGTTTGAACCACAGCCAACTATAAACTCATAGGGCCTGCGGACTCAGGTAAAAAAAATTATGGGAAATCAGACCACAACCGGTCATATGATCTCCCATTGTTGTATATAGACGAATTCATTTTAAAATCAACACAAAATGCTAAATCACAGTAATGTTATGCAACAAGTTAAGTTTAACAATAAGGAATACCAGTATTGGAAATTGATTTAAGATAGGAAGCAAAGTTGAATACATTTGAAAATAGATGTCTGCGAAAAATAATGAATATAAAATGGAACGAATTCAGGAGAAGTGATGAAATCAGAGAAATGTCTGGTCAACCACTAGTGACAACTGTTATAAGAAAGAGAAGATGGAGATATGTTGGACACATCTTGAGGAGAAATGATCAACAAAAATCAAAGCAGGCATTGAAGTGGGATGTAAAGGATTCAAGAAAGAGAGGACGACCTAAGGAGACCCTGAAACGAACTTTGTTGAGAGAGACAAGAAATATCGGTCTCAGTTCCATGGAGGAGATTGAGCGAGTTGCCCAGGATAGAGCGGTATGGACCTGCAGGCTCTATGTAACGTATAACGGTACGAGATGAATTATTATTATTATATCAATATTATGAACATTTTTCACACATAAATAACCATACTCATAAAATTGAGTAAAATAAAAAAAAATTGCATTGTTTTATCAAACATATATAAATTCCAACACCACCACCACTGAAACTAGGTCAGGGGTTTTTTCCCGTCAGTTATGTTATGCAGCCCAGTATTTAGAATTGGCTGTGATTGAACCGACCACATAGAGCTCTCAGTATACTCACATGTACTGCCAAGTTTTCCCCATCAGATGTTGAAGGGTCAGCAGCACGCTCATGGTTTCTGTGGTTCCCATGTTAAATACATTCCTTATTCTGTCCAGTGCCCGCGTGCCCAGCGTGTTCGTAGCGCGTTGGACTACGGGTGACAAGTCCTCTGTAAGTGCGGGTTCAACTCCACGGACTGGCAGAAAAGCTACAGGTTCCCCAGATGTACGGTGTTCGTGGCACCGAACCGAAGGGTTACGATGTCCATGACACCGAGCCGAAGAGCTTTCAGCTCAAGTGCTTCTGGATCGAAAAAAAAAAAAAAATTCTGTCCAGTAGATGCCCAGTCTTACTTGTACATGATTTGATTCGAAATTCCTTAAATCGCAGAATAGATGCGTCATCAATTGTTGGTTCCTTAATCAACAAGAGGTGACTAGCAGCCTGCAATATGCCCCTCCCCTCTCTTACACATCTCCGAATCCACTTCTTCGAACGCTCCATATCGACCGCTTACTCTGTGCGATTTGTATGTGATTTGAGCCTAAGAGCGATTGTACGTTGTGCCAGTTATGCGCCTACAATTAGGCCAGCACATCCGATTTCCGCGATACTTTTTATTTACTAAGGTAGCTTGCCTAGGTCCTACATCAGTCGCCTCTTACGACATGCTTTGTAGATCGCAGTAGTTCTATTATTTCCTTCTCTTGCTGGCGAAGGCACTACACAGGCGCTCCGAATTCTCTAAAGTATATGACAAAATAAAAACCAGTATGGTACCATCTTCAGGAAGGGTTTCTTTCCAACTACAACTTTAAGTGGGGCGGGGGAAGGAAAGAGAGGGTCTTGTGGCTAAGTGGTTAAGCCCTTTGCCATGTGAGTCGAAGGTCGTGGATTCGAATCCGGACCGCGCCGTTCTGTTCATGAGTGCAGTTTTTTCCCAGAGACCCATAGGATTGTTGCTGGAACTACGGAGTTAGTGCTTTGTGCAATACTCTCGGCAGGTGTCGTGCCATTCTTGCGGAGAGGGACCGAGCCATATGGGGGTAAAACCTGGTGCAATGATGTCAATCCTTCGGCTGTAAAACCCTTTTAAAAATATATTTAACTAGTACAATACTCGGGGGTCACAATGGCAAAGTCGTTTAAACTGTCTGTCGTTCTGAATGCTCTCTGATCAGATCCGAACCTAGTCACATGTGCAATTTTTATCAGAAGTTCTCTAGGAATGTTGTTGATGCTACGGAGTTCGTGATTTGAGCAACTCTTGGCGGGTAGTATGCCATTTCTGCTGAAATGTAAGGAGTCAAATGCACTCAAGAACAGAATGACGTGATCTAGATTCGAACCTACGACCTTCAGAACTTAAGACAAACACTTAACCTTTACAACAGTCTCCGTTATTTAAGTATATGCCTACCAGGTGTCTCATTATATAGCATTGCACGGCTCTTCCCTAATGCAGATTTCGTGTACCTTTCTACCACCTGTTTATTTGCACCTGTTCAAGGTAGGCACACAAATTATTTGTTACTAGGGAAAGAAAAATATTGGAAATTTCTCTGCTGTATTTTATATTTTCTTCTTGAAGTTAGTGTTGCATGGGTCAACAGTGAGTTGAATTTGCTACCATTACGAGCAATGTTCAACTCCAGTTGTTTTTTTCTTCGATCCAGAAGCACTTTGGCTTTTCAGCTCTTCGGCTCGGTGACATGGGCATCGTAACCTTTCGGTTCGGTGCCACGAACACCGTAAATCTGGAGAACCTGTGGCTTTTCTGCAAGCCCGCGGAATTGAGCCGCACTCACAGGGACTTGTCACCACCCGTCGTCAAACACGCTACGAACACGATGGGCAGGCAGGTATTCAACTTCAGATAAAATCTATTCTTTCACGCAACTGTTGTCTGTGATTCCTGAGGGCGTGCGAGTTTGTACTGTTACACACTGTGTCGGATGATAGTTTGTAGTTACACATGTGTCAGATTAGTCAGTACTTTTACACATGTGACTACAGTTTGTAGTTACACACTGTGTCAGACTATATAGTCTGTTACACACTATGTCAGAGTGAGTTGTTTTCAGTACTCTCTGCAGCTCGGTCAGTGTGTTGTTTACATCCGTTCAAGGTTCAAATGCCCGCGTGCCCAGCGTGTTCGTAGCGCGCTGGACTGCGGGTGACAAGTCCTCTGTGAGTGCGGGTTCAATTCTGCGGGGCTGGCAGAAAAGTCACAGGTTTCCCGGATTTACGGTGTTCGTGGTACCGAACCGAAGGGTTACGATGTCCATGGCACCGAGCCGAAGAGCTGATAGCTCAAATGCTTCTGGATCGGGGGAAAAAACAAAACAAGGTTCAATTGTTTCTTTCTTAAAATATAAAGTTTATCTCGTCTCTGACTTGTTTCCTTTGCTCCTGACTTACTGAGTATGAGCTTTCTTGTTCCTAGTACTGAACCATCAAAGTGGCTGCTTGCTTTCCTGTGAGTAATTCTTCTCTTTGCTGGAGAACTGTTTTCGTTCTAGATGGGTTATCGTTACTCAGTGCTTTTGTTAGTCTTCTTTACTTCTCTCGCGATTACCGCCCAGATCGATGTACCAGATTTCCCTATACATTCTATTCACGTGAAAATCTGATTCACGCAGCCTTAGCATTGGTGTGTTTTACGTCACATCTTCAGCACCATTTGAAGCTCTGGTGTTTATACTTCGGTGATGTGTTCGGTTTCAGCCAGCGTTTACTCGGTTCGCTCTCCGTTCTGTAGCCATCTAGTGTTTTTTACGGTGTGGGGTAGCTAGACCAACATCCAACCTCCTTAGTCGCCTCTTACGAAATGTGCGGCAGGTAGCAGTGGTTCTATTCTTTGTCCCAACTAGCTGTACCCTGCACGCGTTGCTACGCCTCCAACAAAAATTGAATTACGTCCCAGTCGATATACTGCTTCATTGCTACTAATGTCGCGTCCCAGTTGATATACTGCTTCATTGCTACTAATGTCGCATCCCAGTTGACATACTGCTTCATTGCTACTAATGTCGCGTCCCAGTTGACATACTGCTTCATTGCTACTAATGTCGCATCCCAGTTGACATACTGCTTCATTGCTACTAATGTCGCGTCCCAGTTGACATACTGCTTCAATGCTACTAATGTCGCGTCCCAGTTGACATACTGTTTTATTGCTACTAATATCACGTCCCAGTTGACATACTGCTTCATTTCTACTAATGTCGCGTCCCAGTTGATATACTGCTTCATTGCTACTAATGTTGCGTCCCAGTTGACATACTGCTTCATTGCTACTAATGTCGCATCCCAGTTGATATACTGCTTCATTGCTACTAATGTCGCGTCCCAGTTGACATACTGCTTCATTGCTACTAATGTCGGGTCCCAGTTGACATACTGCTTCATTGCTACTAATGTCGCGTCCCGGTTGATATTTCTCTTATCTTGATTCGAAATGAGTAGAAATCATATGAAGAAACAAACCTGGATTGCGAATTGTAACTTCAGCTTGTTTGTAAAATTGCCTTGAAACGATTATTTTATGCTATGAAAGAGATCGAGGTTTCCATAGTTTTAAAACATACGTCATCGAATCTTGTGTATATATTAATGTCTATACCGTAGACTTCCGGAAACGTTGATAGGAAATTGTAAACAAACTTAGAAACTCTCGATGAAATTAGCATGTTTTCTATTTTTCGAAAAGTTTCAGCGCTACCTATTTCAAACTATGACAGGTAGCATCCCGACATCAAAACAAACATATCCTATAAATTTCAACTAAATCTGTTCAGTAGTTTTCGAGTCTATAGGTCACAAACAAACAAACAAACATTCATTGTTATATATAGTAGAAGTAGATTTGTGCCCAGGTAACCACTCTGGCGATTCTTCACTTTTGAGTATCCCTTTCCGTGTTCATAGAGGACAGTCTTTTCTTTCCAGAATTCTCTACACCATGGGTGGGCAAACTTTTGTGCAGAGGGCCACATTAAAAATTGTAAAGCTTTTGGGAGGGCCACATATAATATTATGTATATTTTTGTTTAATTCTCGGTAAGTAATCAATTACATATTTTTATTGTAAACAAAGGTAGTTTTACATAATGTAGATAACTTCTGAAATAAATTATATTTCTAACAGACTTACACTATAACAGTATATTTTCTAATATGGATAAATGTGTTTGAGGGCCGCAAAATATCCAATGGCGGGCCGTAGTTTGCCCACCCCTGCTCTACACAATGTATTTCTTTTTTATATACACATGAATTCCTATATTGTGCTGATTTACATTTTGGTCCGTTGGTTCGAGTTCCTTGTTATTTATGGCATTGAGAGAGAAGAGAGAGAGAGAGAGAGAGAGAGAGAGAGAGAGAGAGAGAGAGAGAGAGAGAGAGAGAGTTATGGGGAGCTTCCACCTCTGGTGTCCAATACTGAAAATAATTCCCAGGCAAGATCTATGGAGATATTGACAATCATCCCTGAACAAGATCTATGGTGATATCAGCTGTTATCCCGGCACAACCTCGTCTAGATGTAACGACAACGATAAACTGTTCTCTATCAAACCTTTCTAAATTGACACCTGAAATTCTAGACATAAAAACATAGACAGACGATGATACATGGTAACAACAACATCATAATAATACTCACAATATCAAAGAATATTTTTTCCAAGTGCGTAGCACTCAGAATGCACCCAAGATACGCCCATCTTTAATGGCATCCACAATCCTATATCAGAAAGAAAAAAAAGAACCGTCACAAAAATATACTAACACTATTCTATTTTTGTAGAACTAATAAAAAAAAAAAAAACACAAAAAGTTACAAAAAAGATATAGTTAACACACACGCTTAAAAAAATATTTATTTATGGCACGCCTTAATATTTCATCGACAGACGTAAAAAGTCCTACCCAAAAAAATCGACATCAAAGTTTGATGATTATCAGGGTTTTTTTTAACTGGCACCAGTGAAAACATAAATGTACATATTAATTTCAAAGGAGTCTACTAGAAGGTAAATTCTCTTTGTATTTTTTGGTGGTTATTAAAAATTTTTTTCCTATTTTACTGATATATTTTTTAAGAGGATCTTTGTGGATAAGAGGCTAAGCCGTTTTCCGTGCGTTCGGAAAGTCGTGGGTTCAATTCCGGACGGACGCCGTTCTGTTTAGGAGTGAATTTTAAAGATATCACTAGGACTGTTGTCTGAGTTATGGAGTTTTGTGCAATATTATCGACAGGTAGGGTGCTACTTTTACCAGGAGGGACCGAGTCACATGGGGAAACTCGAGGCAAGGCAATGATGCAATTCTTTGTCTTTATACCCTTTTTGTATCTTTCTTTATGGCTTTGTTTCCCTATTTATTTATCTCTACTTTATATTTGTCAGTATTTTTTCCACATTACTTTGTTTGTTTGTTATGTGGGGATTAAAGCCTATTTAAGCCGTGGCACGCTACTTCAACCTAAGGAAGAACCTTATTTTGGTTATATCAGAGCGTGTATGCTACAGAATAATTCAGGAGAAGTGATGAAATCAGAGAAATGTCTGGTCAACCAATAGTGACAACTGTTATAAGAAAGAGAAGTTGGAGATATGTTGGACACACCTTGAGGAAAAATGATCAAAGAATATCAAAGCAGGTATTGAAGTGGTATCCAGGTATCCATCGAGTGCCGACGGTTAATGAAAAATACAGACCTAACACTGTATTTTCCTATATACCACAAGGTATGAAAGGGTTCCTTTACCTTTACTTGTTTGAAGGGTTCAAGAAAGAGAGGACGACCTAAGGAGAACCCTGAAACGAACCTTGCTAAGAGAGGCAAGAAATATCGGTCTGAGTTCCATGGAAGAGATTGAGCGAGTTGCCCAGGATAGAGCGGTATGGAGAAATTACTTGCAGGCCCTATGTAACGTATAACGATACGACAAGAACTATTATTATGATATTTATGCTACAAACAATCATGAACAATAAGAATGAACTCCTTTCACAGAACTCTCCTCTTCTCTTCACTTATATACTGAGCAACCACGAAAAGGTCAAGTAATCAGTGTACAAGTAACGACAAGCTAACATTTATCCTTATAATGGAAATAGTTGTGCTAACACAAAAACAGTACTAAAAACAGATAGGTCGAGTTAAAGCAGAGCCAACTATAAACGTATGGGCCTACGGACTCAAGTAATAATTGTGAAAAATCAGACCCCAACTACACCACGTGACCTCGCATTTCAGTATTGGTATATATAGACGAATTCCTTTTAAAAATTAACACAAAATGCTAACTCGAAGTTATATTATGCAACAAGTTAAGTTGAACAATCAGGAATATCAATATCATGAATATTTGTTCACCATTAAATAACCATAGATTCACAGAATTGAGTAAAATTGCAAAAAAAGTTTGCAGTGTTCTATCAAACATCTATATTTTCCGGCCCCTTTTCTGATTTAGGTTAGGAACCCCAGCCAATTGTCTAGCCTAGTTATCTAGAGTTGGCTGTGGTTAAAGGCTCAGTTGCAAACTGTTGTAAATGTCGAAGTGCTGGCTATCCATTAGAGCTAATCTTTCATGCAGTGATGACACTTTATCTGATCGCGACCACAAAACAGGAATTGTTAGCTATCCAGTATGATGGTAGGTGATGATATCTATGGCAATTCGGTTCTTCTTCTTCTTCTTCTTCTTCTTTGCGTTCGTTCTTTACGACCAATTTTAATCACTCTTTGTGATATGTTTGATCTTTGCCAAGAACGTGTATACGTTGCACATTGGTTTGGTAGGCACCTAAACACATAGACTTCTACACGTTTAGGACATGTGCATTCGATTTCAGCCAAACCTCCCTAGTCGCCTCTTACGACATGCGTAGCAGGTAACAGTGGTTCTATTCTTTACACCCCAAATTTGGGCCCCGGTAACCACTCGGGCGAAGATTCGGTTACGACGTATGGCTCGTTCTGAAGGTCGTGTGTTCGAATCCGGACCGAGTTTTTATGTGCAATTTTTAATGACATCTTTAAGGTTGTTGGTGGAGCTACTGAGTTCGTGCTTTGTGCAACACTTTGTAGATTGGGGTGTTATTTCTGCCGACATCGACAGCGTCACACGGAGACACGCGGTGCAATGAAGTCAATTCTTCGCCTCTAAACCATGTTTAGTCAAAATATGAATAGCTAGCTATAATTAGAATACAAGGGAATAATTTTAAGAACTTTGACAACGTTCAAAACAAATGAGGGGTCAAAGGCGTAAGGAAAGCACGGCGCGCCAGATTAGTGAGCTGGCACTAATCCCCTGCCCTCACCACCACGTGGTGACCCTGGTAACAGACGGTAGTTCCGGTCTGGCTAAGAGGGCAGGTACCGTGGGAGAGCTACTCTCGGGCAAGTAGATATGCAAAAGTAGTCACACTAGATGGGATCCGCTCGCAACACAGACGAGCGAACTCCCAGAGTGACTATTAATGCTCGACTCTCCCGGCCGATGGGAAAAGATGGAAAGATGAACGTGGAACCGCGTGGGGCGAAACTCGGAGCCCGCGCATGCTCTCTCTTGAGCCGCCGAGTATGCTGGGTGTCGAGTCGAACCGCACGTTGGTCCACATAGGTCAAAGTTCTGGCCCCCATCACAGAGATGGGGGCAAGACTCAAAGCCATCAAAAGACTCAAAGCCATCGAAGAGACGTTGACCGACGTGTGGCGAAATTTGGAGCCCGCGCATGCTCTCTCTTGAGCCTTCTCTTGAGCCAATGAGTATGCTGGGAGTCGAGTTGAGGTGCACGTGGGTCCTCATGGGGCGAAATTTGGTTTTTGCCCCTCGGAGTCGGTCAGCCCAGGAAAATGTGAGCACGGTGGAATTGACGGAAATTGTGAGGTAGGCACCGGGGCAGATCGAGCACGCACACGGACGTTCCAAGAGTGGGCCTACATGGGCGAAACCTGTGACCCTATCCCATGGGTGGGGAGCCGGGTTGAGTCACAGGCGGGGACAGCCCAGGCAAATGTGAATACGATGCGGAAGGCACGGAAAATGTGAGCACGGCAAAAACCGATGGTGACCAGGCACCAGGGCAGAGCTAGCACGTTGGCGAAGCCGTAGTTGGCCCCACCGAGGGGCAGGCGAGCATGGCAGGCAAGAAGGTGTGCGTCCCATCCAAATGAGCAGAACAACTGGAAAGCCCAGCAGAGGCAAAACCAACGCAAGCACGGCAGGCATGGCAGCGGCAAGCATGGCAGGCAAGAGAGTGTGCGTCCCACCCAAATGTACAGAAAAACTGGAAAGCCCAGCAGAGGTAAAGGCCAGTGCGCGTTTCCGCTCGCAGGGAACTACTGATGCCTTGTAGTTTGATTGGGGACAATCAAAGGCTAGCGGAGCAAACCGTACACAAAACTGGACGGGCGGCAAACCAAGGTGTCCATCAAAACGACCGGTTTTGCTGGGCAGATGGCGCTCATAAGCCCGGGAGGGCAGGCCGTCTAAGGGTCGCTGCCCTAAAAGAAAATGGCAACCTGCTACCTTGTGGGTTTTGGCTGGGGACAGCAAAAGGCTATCGGAGAGCGAACCGTACACAAACGCTGGTTGAAATTAAACACACCACCCAAGGATAAGCACCTGAGATCCAATAAAAATCCAAGAGAAATTGAATCTGGAAGTATGCGTGTGGAATGGGTGGACATCATTCGGAGATCACATCTCAAGAAAATTACTTGGCTGTACACGCCTGGACATGCTGGAGTGCGGGGTAACGAGCGTGCTGACTCTCTTGCAAACAGTGCCCCGACTCAAGTGGGCAGAAGCATGGACAGAGCCGATATCATCAATGCGGGTACGCTCTCAATTGTGTGACATGGGCGGGTCTCACAAAAGATGTGACACTGGAACGAGTTCGAGAATTAGGCGTTAAGTTTGGACATGCCAGACAGTGTCGTCTTCGTGGTAGAGAGAAGATATAGTAATCAACTTCTCATGGGTACTGTGAGCAAATGGACTTTGGGATGGCTGCTGCAACGGAGGACAAAGCACGAATGGGAATGCCCAATGTGCCATGACGTCGATCGCATAACATAACATAACATAACATAATGGGTACAGAAGGCTGTGCACTTACATCCCGTTCTGATGTTTAGCTGTTTATGTATCACAATAGAATGATAAAAAACGGCTTAAGAACGATCGCGAGAGAGAGAGAAGACAAATGAAAACTATAAAAATAACGAAACAGGATGCTGGACAGGTATGTGAAACTCTCAGGAAACATAAACACAAAATAATATAAAGAAGAAAAATCAGAAAGATGCAACAGGAATGCTGCTGTAGTAACGCCCCTACACTATATCAGTAATGTAATCGACAAAATAGGTTATGCGCCAGACTCTGCATCCAGCAGAATTAGGGTCGGCTCTTAGAAAGGGTCTTCTTCTTCTCTTCTACCATTTACTTCTTTATAGAAGTGTTGGAGTGAAACGTAGTGATCTTGTGTGTGCTTGTTCTTCTTCTCTTCCACTATTTACTTCTTTATAGAAGTGCTGGGGTGAAACGTAGTGATCTTGTGTGTGCTTGTTCTTCTCTTCCATCATTTACTTCTTTATAGAAGTGTTGGAGTGAAACGTAGTGATCTTGTGTGTGCTTGTTTTAAGGCACCATGTAAGCTGATATTCATATTCGCAAGGCTGTTCTTGATGCCGTCGCTCCATCTTTGCGTGGTCTTCCTCTTGCTTTGTACTCATTATACTTTTTCTGTGTGGCTCTCTGTGGTAGGCGATATCAGGGCATTCTTGTCAAGTTAGAAATGGTGAAAAGTAAAAAATTAGTATCCTGCTGATGGTCTGTAGAACACACAAGCCAACCCCATCTATCAGGGGTGTAGACCGGATTCTTGAGAGAGAGAATTTACGCCTCTTCCCCCTCTCCATTCCATTCCTCTCTTGCCTCAACGTGCCCGGGGATCAGACATGCAATTCGGATATCCGCTGGTTAAATAAAACACATCTACAGCACAAACTTTGTGGGGACAGGGAAATGCCAGATTGTGAGAACCACTGCTTTAAACTAGCCAGTTGAATCTATTCTTCTTCTGTCTTCTTTGCGTTCGTTCTTTACGACCAATTTTAATCCCTCTTTGTGATATGTTTGATCTTTGCCAAGAACGTGTATGCGTTGCATATTGGTTTGGTAGGCCCCTAAACGCAGACTTCTACATGTTTAGGACATGTGCATCCGATTTCAGCCAAACCTCCCTAGTCGCCTCTTACGACATGCGTGGCAGGTAACAGTGGTTCTATTCTTTACACCCCAAATTTGGGCCCCGGTAACCACTCGGGCGAGTTGAATCTATTGAAATAATTGAAGCTTTATCAACCAGAACCTACTTCAAAATAAAATATACAAACCGAAATGTTACGTTTATGTAGACATGTGATATATTTGTATAAAGACAACGTGCTTGTTGTGTATTGTTGATAGAAGTAATGGGTGCCGATACGTTCATGTCAGGCTCAGGAAGACTTGCTTCAGAACCTCGTGGAGCGATACATAGATGGTCACCTCTTTACAAGGGTCGCCGATAGCGAAGTTGGCAACACTCTGCGCTAGCGACCACTGAAGAGGAATCTCCATGGTTCGAGACCAGCTTGGGAGAAAACTTGTCGGTATACACATCGTACGCGGTTGAACTACAGGAAACCCTGATGCTCTACTGAAATGAAATGACAAACGTGTCACATCTTTTACAGGGATGTCACCATCAACTACAGTAAAATGAGTCATCGATTTTTCTAGGCACTACTTATACGCTCAGTAGTTTGCCATTGCTTCCTGAAAGGTGAGGTTTATTTTTTACCGTTCCTAAAAATCCACAGAAACGAATTTGCTTCCAAACTGCCCACCGCGATGTTTGGACCAAGTATACTTGGATTGTGATCGAGCCCAGTTCCGCTTAAGCTACAAAAGCCCTTTACTTGGGGATCTAAATTGCAAATACCTCTAAAGTCGGAGTAAGATCCGACTGAATGGCGACGACACTGGTTATAGAGAAAGCAATCATTCCCGCACAAATCAATCAGATGCGGTAGCGGTAGCATGTTAGGCGCCAGGTCTACGTCTGAATTCGTAGCGGGAGAACAGACAACATATTTCTATAATCTACAGAACAAATGTCTACAATAATCTACAGAATATCTCTACTATAATCTACAGAACATCTCTACTATTATCTACAGAACATCTCTACTATAATCTACAGAACATATCTACTATATAATCTACAGAACATCTCTACTATAATCTACAGAACATCTCTACTATAATCTACAGAACATATCTACTATATAATCTACAGAACATCTATCTCTACTATAATCTACAGAACATATCTACTATATAATTTACAGAACATCTCTACTATATAATCTACAGAATATCTCTACTATAATCTACAGAACATCTCTACAATAATCTACACACAAAAATGGGTCTGAGTTGATCAAGATCTATTTATAGAATGAACGACTTCCTTAACCTCTCATTTACCAAGCAAAGACCATACGCAGGTACCGCCCAAGGACACAAGACACCAGAATTGAAGCAGTCACATACACAAGACGATACACAAAAACAGGTCAAGTTCTGATGACAGCTGTCGAGCTTCATGACCACTACACATAATGGGAACACGGGACCACAGGACAGCAGTTAGGTGAGATACTAAACTTTTCAACTGGCATAATTTACCTGGAGCAGGTGAGGCAGAAACGTTTATCTTCTATCGCTATCGCTCGCTATCGCCTGTGTAGCAATCTTTTTTTTATGGATTAATTAAAAAAAAAATAAAGGTACTTTATGAACAAATCAATTTAGCAAAGAGATTTATTTAGGGGTTTATATTATATATTCAGTTATATAGAGCCAATACTTTCATATGGAAGCGAATCATGGACAGTAAATAAACAGGTATCAAACTCTATGGAGGTCACAGAGATATGACAGTGTAGCCCACCTGCCCAGCGTGTTCGTAGCGCGTTGGACGACGATGTGACAAGAGAGTGAGTGCGGGTTCAATTCCGCGGGCTGGCAGAAAAAGCCACAGATTCTCCAGATGTACGATGTTCATGGCACCGAACCGAAGGGTGGTAATGTCCATGGCACCGAACTCAAGTGCTTCTGGATCAGAAAAAAAAACCAACATGACAGTGTTAAGAATCTCATTCGGGGGTCTTTGTGGCGTCGAGGTTAAGTTCTCGCCTCTAGTCACAGAGAAAACGAGCTGCGCGAAAATGACAGAACACACAACACCCACATGTCGAACCTTGATCATATATGCCCCAACATGTGGTAGGGGATTATGTTCTAGGATTGGACTCTACAGTCACCTCCGCACACACCCGAGAGGTGCAACAGCACGCGTATGAGGCTGTTGTCATCATTGCTTACGATGGACGGTTATTATTATTAGTTGAAAAAGCACTCTGTTCGCTCTCTCGTGGAACTATAGGGATATATTATTCCCCGAGGTCCCTGATCTGTGTCGGCGAGTTCGAGTCTCTAGTAGGATACGGATGATAACAAGTAAGTCCCGTGTTCAGGTCGCGCACGTAAAAGAACTCCTAGCAGTTGAAACTCGATAAGCGTAACCTACTTTTTTCGATCCAGAAGCACTTGAGCTTTTCAGCTCTTCGGCTCGGTGCCATGGACATCGTAACCTTTCGGTTCGGTGCCACGAACACCGTAAATCTAAGGAATCTGTGGCTTTTTCTGTCATCCCGCGGAATTGAACCCGCACACACAGAGGGATAGTCACCCGTAGTCCAACGCGCTACGAACACGCTGGGCAGACGGGCAACGTAACCTGCTTAGTCAGACTTTCTTTCTTTTCTCCAATCCTGTTTGCCTCACAGCGTCAGGTCAAGAAGAGATTTCTAAAACGGGCCCTTGTATGCGCTTCGTAGATAGTATCTTTCGTCGCCTCTGTTATCTCCGATTCCATCTTTTGCGTGGCCGACCTTTTGCTTTGTACCCATTGTATTGGAGCAGCATTGCTATTTGGGGTGCACTGTCTGTTGGTAATCTGCTTACGTGGCCGAACTATTTAATTTGTTGTTTCTTGATGAAGTCTAGTACTGATGTTGTACCCACTTTTTTCCCCTGATGTCTTCATTTCTCAAACGGTCTCTTCTTGTTACACCCAGCATTCTGCGTAAACACTTCATCTCTGTTGTGACTAGTTTTCTTCTATCATTTGTTGTCAGCGTCCAGGTTTGGCACTGGTAACATAATGTGGGAGAAAGATTGTGTTGAACATTGCTCTTTTTGTGTTCATGGTGACATGTTTGCATTTTAAAATTGGCGCCATTTGTCCTATCATTTGATTTGCTTTGTTGTATCTGTGTTGAACTTCATTAGTTATTCTTCCGTTTGCTGAAAAAATGCTCCCCAGGTATATGAAGTCTTTTACTTGTTTTAGTGGACGATTGTCGATGGAGATATTGGTAGTGCTTTCCAAAGAGAGTGCACATTCGAAAATTACAATAAAATTCCTAAAAAAAAAACTGTTTTACCATCTACAACATTACATCGAGGACCTTCGCCGGTGCTACGGAGCTCATGCAACGCTGCTGGGATCTTCCTGTGCAAAAAAAAATAGATAGGGGCACACAAGGTTATTCACTGAAGTACAACGATGATGGCTGATCAGTCACTCAATCAATATTTTCCCACAATCGTTTCATGTCTTTGCCAAAATCACAGCCAGCTCTAATAATGGGCCGCATGACTCACCGGGGAAACCATGACCTAGTTTGAATTGGGGGACTGGATATTACAGATGTTTGATAGAACACTGTAAGTTTTTTTTTGCAATTTGACTGAATTCTATGGCTATTTATTGATGAAACAATAATATTGATATTCCTTATTGTAGAGACATGATCGCCTACGCCGGCAGGCATGGCACTTGATTGATTGAACTTGTTACATAATATAACCTTGATTTATCATGTTGTGTTGATTTAAAAAAACAATTCGTCTATATACAACAATACTGGAATGCGAGGTCACGTGACGGTTGGGGTCTTATTTCCTATAATTTTTACCGGAGTCCTCTGGCCGTATGAGTTTATGGTTGGCTGTGGTTCAAATATTCAAATCTTCATTTCAGTTCCCCATGGCCTCACCTGGTAAAGGCCACGCTAAAATCAGTGAATATTTTCTTCACATAGTCACGATACTGCGAAGATTGAGAAGGACAATGCAAACAGACAGAGCCGTACAAAGACAGGTCGAGTACCACACGCGGCGGGATCAAAGCTAATTGTGAATACTGGCATACCTGACTGTTACCTGTTTACCTTCTCATTTCAGCGGCAGGTGATCATTTCTCAGGTTATAGTAGGCTTGTCCGGCTCATTAGATTGGTATTTCACTACTCCACATACCTGGTTGAAAGTTAAGCTCAAGGCTAGGGCCTATTTATGAACAGGAATCAATATTGCTTGTAGCAGACGGCTAGATTTTAGAGTTAGGGAAAACTGGTTCACGTTCAGGCATATCTAATATCAGCTGACTCGTTGCCGAAGTTACCATCTAAGTGTTCTATCGCCGATCGCACTTTCAGTTGCGTCTACATGAAATGAAAATCGTGCCATATCCTAAAGGACGTAGCCATCAACCACAGTAAACGAGTCGTTGATTTTCTAGGCACCACTTATACGTTCAGTAGTTTGCCATTGCTTTCTGAACGTTGAGGTCTATTTTTACCTTTTGTAATAATCCCACAGAAATGAATTTGCTTCCAAATTTGCTCGTCGTGGGTTTGAACCAGATACGCTTGGGTTTGTGATCGAGCTCACTACCGCTTGAGCTACAGACGCTCACAGATAGCTGAAGGAAATCTAGCATTAAGAGAGTCAGTGTGCACTGACTTCAATTAAAGCTATTAAAAACACCAAAAGACCACCGGACAAAAGGATTAGGTCGGTAAAAATGTTACGGTTCGGACAAAAGAGTTTAGGGGTGAACAAGCAAGTTAACAATCGGGAGGGGCACACAAGTTTAGGAGCGGATACAGAAGTTTAGAAATGGACACACGACTTTACAATCGAGTTCAAGAATTTAGAAGTAGACGTCGCAGTTTAGTAGTGTAAACGCGACTTTACAATCGGGCACATAAGTTTGGGAGACAACGGTTTAGAGGTGGACAAATGAGCTTAGAAGTGGGCACAAAGGTTTAGAAGTGGACGCAGAAGTTTACGAGTGGACACAGAAGTTTATGGGTAGACAACTAGCTACGGAGTGTGCACAGAAGTTTACATGTGCTAATGTAATGGGAATCAGAGTACTACCTATAATTTAAGTAAGGAACGCCCGTCTGCCCAGCGTGTTCGTAGCGCGTTGGACTACGGGTGACTATCCTCTGTGTGTGCGGGTTCAATTCCGCGGATGGCAGAAAAAGCCACAGATTCCTAAGATTTACGGTGTTCGTGGCACCGAACCGAAGGGTTACAATGTCCATGGCACCGAGCCGAAGAGCTGAAAAGTTCAAGTGCATCTGGATCGGAAAACCCCAAAAACAAAGTAAGGAATAGTAGCTGTAGCAGATGCTATCTTTCTGCACTGAAGTTTCCAATTCGAGGAAGAATGAAATCCCGAACAATTCGCAGTGACCCCCTGACCTCATGACAAGTGAGGTCAAGTGTCTAGTCCTATCAGAGATGAACAAAAGACACGAAAGTCTCGTGTCCAACTTGATCATGTTAACAATCTCCTGGCAGGTAAACATCGAAAACTCTGTGGAGGGAAAGAGGTCAAGCCGTTTTCTTTTAAGCAATGACCGTCGTGAGTTCGAATCTAAGCGCACCAACCGATTTACGACACATACCGGAGCACATACCGGAATAGTCACACATCAGAAGTTGATCGCAGAAGATCATGATAGATTACACCAACATTGGGGGACTGCCTAGAGTAGTTGATAGTAGCTCGGCCTGCTAGCTGTGAGACGCCTCATAGCTCGGGTTCGAACCTACTGTCCGGCATTTGTTCGAGTCCCTGGTCTTACTCAGGACGATAACGTGAGTACCTCTGAAGTCGGAGAAAATCTGCCTGTATGGCGAGGGAATACTAATTACATTAAGCACACGTCTGACAAATTAAAGTAATTTACTATGTGCACGCTGCTGCCATTGTTAGAAATTGGAAAAACAGATTTTCACGCAAAATCAGTTTCAGAGATGGAACTTCGTCTGAGTTGAAAGCGGACGAAAAAAAAAAAACCATTTCACAAAAGATTATAAAATGGTTATATAAGTGTTAAAGAAGAAGAGGAAGAGTACCTAGCAATACATATCGTTTTCTGTGATGCCAATGTCCTCCAGCATTGCTTCTATCTACAAACTGGCACTTTAGGTTTTTTTTAAAGAGATGGAAGAAATGTCTGTGACTGCAGAACAAGTACCACCCATCTGGTTTGAATAAATCCGGTTTTTCCGTTGTGTTGTATATCTTTCACGTGGCCAAGCAAAAATCGGTTTATTGTGTTTTAGAGGAATGTTTACCACCAAGTATCAATAGAAAGGTATGGCACTGGGGGAAAACAAAGACAAGATGGATTGTTGGGGTAGTTGGGTATTTTAGAGAGGATATATTGCAACGCGTTTGGAATCGAAATTTATGCATCATTAATTTAAGTTTAGCACAAAACATCGCAAATAGAAAGTGGAAAACAGAATGAAGATGTCGAAGTTAGCACAACGAATAAGTCGAAGATATAGCACAATGAATACGTTGAATATAGCACATGAATAAGTTTAATATATCACGTAAATAAGTTGAATATAGCACAGTTAATATGTCGAATATTACACAATTAAGAAGTCGAATACATCACAGTAAAGAAATACCCCCGATCCAGAAGCACTTGAGCTTTTCAGCTGTTCGGCTAGGTGCCATGGACATCGTAACCCTTCGGTTCGGTGCCACGAAACCGTAAATCTGGAGAACCTGTGGCTTTTCTGCCAGCCCGCGGAATTGAACCGCGCTCACATGGGGCTTGCCACCCGTCGTCCAATGCGCTACGAACACGCTGGGCAGGCGGGCAAGTCGAATACATAACAACGAAGAAGTCGAAGATTCGATAAGTCGAATATGGTACAATAAAGAAGTGGAAAATATAACAGCAATGAAGCTGACACACAACGACACCGACATACCACGACACCGACATACCACGACACCGACGTGATAACTATGTTGTGTGATGTATGTGTAGATAATTGATGACATTAACGTATGTAACATCACGTGCCACACAGTCTTTGTAGACGTGTTGACATGTGTCACTGCTCTGTCTACACATACGAAAATTCAATTATGTCACATCACGGGGACTATGCTCTTTTTTTTTCCAATCCCGTACGGCTACGGATATCCCCGACTTAGAAGTGTGTATCCTAGGGTAGTCCCATGAAGTGTACGTGTGGGTGGTGAAGGAAATTGGAGTCTTATTATGTAGTGGAGTCGGAACAGGTTTTGTGTGTTGCATACTAGCCACATCGCCCGAGTTAGCCACATGTGACTAGCCACATCGCCCGAGTGGTTACCGGGGCCCAAATTGGGGTTTAAAGAATAGAACCACTGTTACCTGCCACGCATGCCGTAAGAGACGACTTGGGAGGTTAGGCGTGGGGCTAGCTATCCCACCCCGTAAAAAAACACTAGATAGCTACAGAAATCACAACCAGGAAAATTCATAGCTCGCCACCCGAGGAAGAAGAAGGAACCTGCATGGAGGAGATCTGGAAAAGATGGACTTGGATAGGCGGGCTTGAGGCTTTGGTTGCGGGCCTATATCTCCCTAGGGGCAAAGGGTGAAGAAAGAATATACTAGTCACATCACATATATCACCCGAGTGGTTACCGGGGCCCAAATTTGTGGTGTAAAGAATAGAACCACTGTTACCTGCCATGCATGTCGTGAGAGGCGTCTAAGGAGGTTTGGTTGAAATCGGATGCACATGTCCTAAACGTGTAGAAGTCTATGCTTTAGGGGCCTACCAAAGAGACCGAGCTATATGGTGGTTTTTTTCGTTTTTTTTTCTTTCGTCCGCTTTCAACTAAGACGAAGTTTCATCTCTGAAACTGATTTTTGCGTGAAAATCCGTTTTTCCAATTTCTTACAATGGCAGCAGCGTGCCCAATGTACTCGTAATTAGTATTCCCTCGCCATACAGGCAGATTTTCTCCGACTTCAGAGGTACTCACGTTATCGTCCTGAGTAAGACCAGGGACTCGAACAAATGTCGGACAGTAGGTTCGAACCCGAGCATGAGGCGTCTCACAGCTAGCAGGCCGAGCTACTTACTATCAACTACTCTAGGCAGTTCCCCGCTATATGGTGTAAAACCCGGTGCAATGAAGTCAATGCTTCGGCTTTAGATCCGTTATCTATAGAAGTGTGTATCTTAAGGTAGTCAAATGATGTGTGCATGTGGGTGGTGAAGGAAAGTAGAGTTACATTATGTAATGGAGTGGGAACAAGTTTTGTGGGTTGTAATTTCTTACTGGTGTTGTTCTATGGCTCGGAAACATGGCAGACAACAAAGAAAACCATCAGAAAACTGTAGACCTTCGTAAATGGATGTTTACGTAGAATAGCGGGACTGAGATGGTATGATAAAATTGGTTATTGGTTAATAAACTTACGTCATTGCACTCCGGGCAGACCCATAGGTGCTCAGTCTCCCCAACAGATATCGAAGAGTATGCATACTGACGGTTCCTGTGCCTCGCTGATTAAACACACCTCTCACTCTGCCTCTCAGGCATCCAGTTCGACTTGAACAACGGGTAACTCCAAACTGCTTAAATCGCTTGATCGATTCAACATCGATTTTAGTGTCCTCATCCAACAGAGAGTCGCAAAGAGACCGAAGAATATCCCTCTTATCCATCTTCAACTCCCCAACAATCGATGCTGTTGATGCAAGCCTGTCCGCTCTCTCATTACCGTAAACACCCGCATGCCCAGTACAGTATATCCACGTAAGCCGCTGGAGGTTAGAAACTTCTATAGACGACATCCACTCATACCAAAACCTGCCCTTCTGGATCTTGTGAAGCATCGACTGAGAATCAGATACAACAAATGCCCCAGTAAATGAAGTCCCAGAAATCCAATGGAGGGCAGCAGTAACGGCCTCAACCTCCATCCTCATACTAGAAGTAGTTGTCCTGTATGCCCCACTTCGCTCTGCAACAACCCTACCATGCGCATTAGCCAAGAAACCCCAGCCGGATTTCTCACCACGTTGAACCGACCCATCGGTATATACAACAACATCATCATCCCTTGCATTATCTTCTATCAGCTGCCTAACTGCGAGATCATAAAATTATAAATGAGGAAGTCGGAGAAAGAATTATGCAGATATCAGTGGAGAAAGAGCTCAGGAAGAGACGCTGGCGATGGATAGGACATACATTGAGAAGACCGACCGGAAGCATTGCAAGACAGGCACTGTTTTTGGAAACCATAGGGAAAGAGGAGTAGGGAAAATCCTAGACAGGCTTGGATAAGAGAACTGGACGCTGATATTAAAAGGATAGGTAAAACATGGAAAGAATTGGAAGGGATGGCAAGAAAGAGAGGAAGAGCTGGAAGAAGTTTGTTGAAGACCTGTGCTCCGTGGGGAGTTGAAAGGTGAAGAAGAAGAATTTGGTACTGGTTACTGAACTCACGTCACAACACTCCGGGCAGACCAATGGGTGTTTAGTCTTCCCCAACAGATGTCAAAGGGTATGCATACTGATGGTTCCCGTGGCTTGTTGGTTAAACACACTTCTCTCTCTACCTCTCAAGCATCCAGATCTACTCGTATAATGAGTAATTTCTTCTTCTTTGCGTTCTTTCTTTACGATCAATTTTAATCACTCTTTGTGATATGTTTGATCTTTGCCAAGAACGTGTATACGTTGCACATTGGTTTGGTAGGCCCCTAAACGCATAGACTTCTACACGCTTAGGACACAAGCATCCGATTTCAGTCAAACCTCCTAAGTCGCCTCTTACGACATGCATGGCAGGTAACAGTGGTTCTATTCTTTACACCCCAAATGTGGGCCCCGGTAACCACTCGGGCGTGAGTAATTTCAAACTGGTTAATTCGCTGGATTGATTCAACGTCAATTTTAGTGTCCTCATCCAACAGTAGGTCGCCATACTAATAGAGAACACACAACACGCACATGTCTAACTTTGATCATGTATGCCCCCCTGTTGTAGGGGATTGTGTTCTAGGATTGGATTCTACAGTCATCTCCGCACACACCAGAGAGGTGCAGCAGCACACGTCTGAGATTGTTCTCATCATCGCTTATGATGGGCCGATATTAGGGTTGCATGCTAGTCGTATCACAGATATAATCGATAACATATCACTGGTATAATCGATTCTACATTATACTAGTAGTTCACTAATCGATACATTTTCTGCTTCACAGAAACCAATGGTTGTTTCTTGGAGAGTAATTAGGTATATGAGGACTGTCATCATAGCACTCCGGACATGTCCATATGTGCTCCAATCTCAGGCTCAACAAATCCAGCAGCGTCCATTGGCCCAACACGCCAATTCGATGTCCATTAATCATATTTTTAAAACATATTGGGCATGTTATTTTCGGGTTGTGCCAATATCGACACCAGCGTTTCCCAAATGGGTGGTACCGCCCTGTGGGCGCTGAAGCCTTCTATGGGGGAATGGTGGGTTCAGTAGCGTTTGGGGGATTTATTTTTGTGATTTTGCGATTGATTAATCATTAAAAATTTGAATTCTGAATTTTAATTCATCTTACACGATCCATTATTTCATCGATTTTCTATTTCGTGTATATAATCATTTGAAAATTGATCATGTATGACAGAAATATATATATCAATTTCCTATGTCAAAGTGAAAATAGAGCATGTATATATATGTGTGGGGGCGCGTTGGCAAACTGTAATAATGGTGGGTTCAGTAGCGTTTGGGGGATTTATTTTTGTGATTTTGCGATTGATTAATCATTAAAAATTTGAATTCTGAATTTTAATTCATCTTACACGATCCATTATTTCATCGATTTTCTATTTCGTGTATATAATCATTTGAAAATTGATCATGTATGACAGAAATATATATATCAATTTCCTATGTCAAAGTGAAAATAGAGCATGTATATATATGTGTGGGGGCGCGTTGGCAAACTGTAATAATGGGGAGGGGGCGTTACAAAGTTTATGTCGTGCAAAGTGGGCGGTGGGTCGAAAAAGTTTGGGAATCTATGATCTACACCCATCTCGTTCAATCTAGTCAGCGAGTGGGATTCACAACCCTGAAACTCCACTCTTTGGAAAGACTCATTGCGTCCTTTTTTGGAGAGTTTTGCACGTTGGTGTGCATAAATTGTTAATATTTTTGGTTACACAAAATTCCTCCTGCAGTTATCATCCATGACAAGAAGAGTTCAGTCACACTGATAGTGTATGTCTTGTCTCTTGTCATTGAAAGATGTCAACAATACCAGAAAGGACAATCATCAACATCGGCGTAAGAAAGAAAGTTGGGACAGAACATTGCTTGAATTACATTGAGAAAGAAAGAAAGAATGAAGTGGTTCGGTGACTTATTTTTTATTTTTATTTTTCGATCCAGAAGCACTTGAGCTTTCAGCTCTTCGGCTCGGTGCCACGGCCATCGTAACCCTTTGGTTCGGTGCCACGAACACCGTAAATCTGGAGAACATGTAGCTTTTCATTCAGCCGCGGAAATGAACTGCATTCACAGGCTTTTCACCGTCGTCCAACGCGCTACGAACACGCTGGGCAGTCGGGTGGTGACTTAATAAGAATGGAAACACACTCCACTGTATACAGTCTTCTAAAACAGAATATTATACATAAACACATGCAGATACCACTACGGTAGCATTAGACCGAAGGGCAAGAGTTCAAGTGACGCTGGAATATACAGGGTGCTCAACTTAAAAGTAGCCCCGTTTGATAAATATAAATTTGCCAGGTACGCATTGCATCTCGTCTATTTACTATTTAAACCGGTTCTGACTAGCTCGTCCTACGTCACATTTGTTCATCGCCCCTTCCCGCACTACAATTACACACCGTCACACAACCTTGACCTATACTACGTCATAACTGAACCTTCCCATATCCATACATATATACCAGATTAGTTCCATTCACGGGCTGCTTTTAAGTTGAACACCATGTAGAAGAAGAATTATTGAACAGTCTAAAATGATTTAATTCACAACAAAGACTACAGGAAGTCAACAGTAAGTCTTTCTCCTGTGACGACCGATTTCACTAACAGGTGCGGTATTTTCCCACTGGCAGCTGGAAAACTGGATATAGAATTACGGAGGGCACACGTCTCTCGGCATTTTCCCGTCTCTCAGGTCAAACAGGCTCATATAACGGCACATAGCAACGTGTACTGTAGGCAGTGACATATGGGTGGTAACCGTAAGAAAATACACTAATCAAGTCGTTGTTTCTTTTGTCCAAGATACTTACATTACAAAAGACCGGCCTAGTCTTTATATATAAATAATGTTTTAAAACACTAGCTGGAAGTGGTAAAACTATGCATTGATAACAGAAGATAACTTACATTACAAAAGACCGGCCTAGTCTTTACATATAAATAATGTTTTAAAACACTAGCTGGAAGTGGTAAAACTATGCATTGATAACAGAAGATAACTTACATTACAAAAGACCGGCCTAGTCTTTATATATAAATAATGTTTTAAAACACTAGCTTGAAGTGGTAAAACTATGCATTGATAACAGAAGATAACTTACATTACAAAAGACCGGCCTAGTCTTTATATATAAATAATGTTTTAAAACACTAGCTTGACGTGGTAAAACTATGCATTGATAACAGAAGATAACTTACATTACAAAAGACCGGCCTAGTCTTTATATATAAATAATGTTTTAAAACACTAGCTGGAAGTGGTAAAACTATGCATTGATAACAGAAGATAACTTACATTACAAAAGACCGGCCTAGTCTTTACATATAAATAATGTTTTAAAACACTAGCTGGAAGTGGTAAAACTATGCATTGATAACACAAGATAACTTACATTACAAAAGACCGGCCTAGTCTTTACATATAAATAATGTTTTAAAACACTAGCTGGAAGTGGTAAAACTATGCATTGATAACAGAAGATAACTTACATTACAAAAGACCGGCCTAGTCTTTATATATAAATAATGTTTTAAAACACTAGCTTGAAGTGGTAAAACTATGCATTGATAACAGAAGATAACTTACATTACAAAAGACCGGCCTAGTCTTTATATATAAATAATGTTTTAAAACACTAGCTTGATGTGGTAAAACTATGCATTGATAACAGAAGATAACTTACATTACAAAAGACCGGCCTAGTCTTTATATATAAATAATGTTTTAAAACACTAGCTGGAAGTGGTAAAACTATGCATTGATAACAGAAGATAACTTACATTACAAAAGACCGGCCTAGTCTTTACATATAAATAATGTTTTAAAACACTAGCTGGAAGTGGTAAAACTATGCATTGATAACACAAGATAACTTACATTACAAAAGACCGGCCTAGTCTTTACATATAAATAATGTTTTAAAACACTAGCTGGAAGTGGTAAAACTATGCATTGATAACAGAAGATAACTTACATTACAAAAGACCGGCCTAGTCTTTACATATAAATAATGTTTTAAAACACTAGCTGGAAGTGGTAAAACTATGCATTGATAACAGAAGATAACTTACATTACAAAAGACCGGCCTAGTTCTTTATATAAATAATGTTTTAAAACACTAGCTTGAAGTGGTAAAACTATGCATTGATAACAGAAGATAACTTACATTACAAAAGACCGGCCTAGTCTTTATATATAAATAATGTTTTAAAACACTAGCTTGACGTGGTAAAACTATGCATTGATAACAGAAGATAACTTACATTACAAAAGACCGGCCTAGTCTTTATATATAAATAATGTTTTAAAACACTAGCTTGAAGTGGTAAAACTATGCATTGATAACAGAAGATAACTTACATTACAAAAGACCGGCCTAGTCTTTATATATAAATAATGTTTTAAAACACTAGCTTGACGTGGTAAAACTATGCATTGATAACAGAAGATAACTTACATTACAAAAGACCGGCCTAGTCTTTATATATAAATAATGTTTTAAAACACTAGCTTGAAGTGGTAAAACTATGCATTGATAACAGAAGATAACTTACATTACAAAAGACCGGCCTAGTCTTTATATATAAATAATGTTTTAAAACACTAGCTTGACGTGGTAAAACTATGCATTGATAACAGAAGATAACTTACATTACAAAAGACCGGCCTAGTCTTTATATATAAATAATGTTTTAAAACACTAGCTTGACGTGGTAAAACTATGCATTGATAACAGAAGATAACTTACATTACAAAAGACCGGCCTAGTCTTTATATATAAATAATGTTTTAAAACACTAGCTGGAAGTGGTAAAACTATGCATTGATAACAGAAGATAACTTACATTACAAAAGACCGGCCTAGTCTTTATATATAAATAATGTTTTAAAACACTAGCTGGAAGTAGTAAAACTATGCATTGATAACAGAAGATAACTTACATTACAAAAGACCGGCCTAGTCTTTATATATAAATAATGTTTTAAAACACTAGCTTGACGTGGTAAAACTATGCATTGATAACAGAAGATAACACGAAATGTCTGCAGTCAAACCAAACTTCACAAGTTGTATCTAGCGCGAATATAGTCAATAACCATAACACCAACAACAATTACTACACTACTCGTCCGGGTGGTTACCGGGGCCCAAATTTGGAGTGTAAAGAATAGAACCACTGTTACCTGCCACGCATGTCGTAAGAGACAAATAAGGAAGTTTGGCTAAAATCGGATGCATGTGTCCTAAACGTGAAGAAGTCTATGCGTTTACCAAACCAAACCAATGTGCAACGTATACACGTTCTTGGCAAATATCGAACATATCACAAAGAGCGATTAAAATTGATCGTAAAGAACGAACGCAAAGAAGCAGAAGACTACACTACTGTAAACACTACACTAGTACTACGCACAACTACTACACTAGTACTACTGCTACAACTACTACACTAGTACTACTGCTACAACTACTGCTACAACTACTCACTAGCAACTACTGCTACAACTACTACACTAGTACTACTGCTACAACTACTACACTAGTACTACTGCTACAACTACTACACTAGTACTACTGCTACAACTACTACACTAGTACTACTGCTACAACTACTACACTAGTACTACTGCTACAACTACTACACTAGTACTACTGCTACAACTACTGCTACAACTGCTACACTAGTAACTACTGCTACAACTGCTACACTAGTACTACTGCTACAACTACTACACTAGTACTACTGCTACAACTACTACACTAGTACTACTGCTACAACTGCTACACTAGTACTACTGCTACACTAGTACTACTGCTACAACTACTACACTAGTACTACTGCTACAACTACTACACTAGTACTACTGCTACAACTACTACAACTACTACACTAGTACTACTGCTACAACTACTACAACTACTACACTAGTACTACTGCTACAACTACTACTACAACTACTGCTACAACTACTATACTAGTACTACTGCTACAACTACTGCTACAACTAATACTACAACTACTGCTACAACTACTGCTACTACACTAGTACTACTGCTACAACTACTATACTAGTACTACAACTACTGCTACAACTACAACTACTGCTACAACTACTACACTAGTACTACTGCTACAACTACTACACTACCACCACTACTTCTGTTTCTACTACTATACTAATATGATACTATTGTTACTGAAAATCGAAAAACGTGGCATATCCTTTACAGGACGTAGCCATCAACCACAGTAAACGAGTCGTTGTTTTTTCTAGGCACCACTTATACGTTCAGTAGTTTGTCATTGTTTTCTGAACGGGGATGTCTATTTTTACCTTTCGTAATAATTCCACGGAAATGAATTTGCTTCCAAACCGCCTGCCGTGGAGTTTGAACCAGGTACGCTTGGGTTGTGATCGAGCTGACTACCGCTTACGCTACAGGCGCCCACCTACAGGAACCGTCTACTCTCACAGAATCCTTACTAATCTGTTGCTAACATTGGTACAATAACTCCAGCCTTTGTGATCAATCTACTAGGGTAATTACACTCGGTAATTTAACATAGGAACAAACATGATATCGCATTTATCAAATCACGAGCTTGGTGCTGAGTGGCACAAACATGATCAACAGTAATTGAAGTCTACAAAGAACGGTGAATCACAATCAATCGACCAATCACTTTTCATCGATCAATGTACAAAATTACGACCAGATTTCATATATTCCTCCGCCCGTGCCGTGCCGGGGCATGTTCAGAATAGTACCACTGCGATCTACAATGCATGTCGTAAGAGGCGGCTAATGTAAGCATTAGGATGCTACTCTAGTAAATAAAAAGCAGCGCAGAAATCGGATGTGCTGGTCTACTTCTAGGCGCATAACTGGCCCAACCTACAATCGCTCTTAGACTCAGATCACATACAAATCACACAGAGTGGTTGACAGGTGGTCGATATGGAGCGTTCAAAGAAGAAGAAGATATATTCCTAAAGGGTCACACATACGATGTTATTTCGACTCTCTTTTTTATTGTTAAGTCATTCTCTATGTCAGTGCTGTCATTCTCTATGTCAGTGATGTCATTCTCTATGTCAGTGATGTCATTCTCTATGTCAGTGATGTCATTCTCTATGTCAATGCTGTCATTCTCTATGTCAGTGATGTCATTCTCTATGTCAGTGCTGTTATTCTCTATGTCAATGCTGTCATTCTCTATGTCAGTGATGTCATTCTCTATGTCAGTGCTGTTATTCTCTATGTCAATGCTGTCATTCTCTATACCAGTACTATCAATCTCTATCCAAATGCTGTCATTCTCTATACTAGTGCTGTCATTCTCTATGCCAGTGCTGTCATTCTCTGCCAGTGCTGTCATTCTCTATGCCAGTGATGTCACTCTCTATGTCAGTGATGTCATTCTCTATGTCAGTGCTGTCATTCTCTATGCCAGTACTGTCAAACGTGTTTATATATTTGGGCACATCTGACTGATGGTTGTGGAGATGTGGGCGTCATATGACGATTGCAAGAGAGTAATATTAGTATAGTTATGGTGTCAACGCTTTCTTAAGTCTTCTTCTTCTTCTCCGAACATTCCATATCAGCCACTTGTTAACCACTCTGTGTGATCTGAGCCTAAGAGCGATTGTACGTTGTGCCAATTATGCGCCTACAAGTAGGCCAGCACATACGATTTCTGTGACGTTTTTTATTTACTGGGGTAGCTTTTCCTAGGCCCCTACATCAGTCGCCTCTTGAAAAGTTGAGAAATCGTCTTCATGAGAGTACTAGAGAAATACTGAAAAATAGTTTGTTTTCTTGAATTCTGATTAGCGCTAAGTCGGTGAAGTAAAAATAGGCCCCATGAAGGAGAGGGGGAAAGAGGGTGTGTGTGCGTGTGTGCGCGCGATGAAGTCATTCCCTCGGTTTTAAACACTTTATTTTCTAAAACTGCGGGAAGCAGTCGGATCAATTCTTACATCACACGTAGAACTTTGCTTCGTGAATTAACCTCACAATCCTTTGATCGCCCAACTCTAAATGAGACCGCTATCTTATGAGTGACGTTATCCAGGCAAATCTGGAATCAGTTATGTAAAACATGTTGTCTGGACGAGTTCAATAATGGACTTGTCTATATATCTCTTATTTGCATAGATACATTCTGATTTTTCACAACGTTTCTGTTTTTCATCTCTTTCTACCTCTCTCTCTCTATTCCTCAATCGCTTGTGTGGCACAGTTCTCTCTCTTACTCTTTCTCTCAATCGTACGTCTCGCACAGTTTCTCTCTCTCTATTTCAATCGCTTGTATCTCACAGCTGCTCTCTCTCTCTCTAAATCGTTTGTGTCACACAGCTGCTCTCTCTCTCTAAATCGCTTGTGTCACATGGCTGCTCTCTCTCTCTAAATCGCTTGTGTCACACGGCTGCTCTCTCTCTCTAAATCGCTTATGTCACACGGCTGCTCTCTCTAAATCGCTTGTGTCACACGGCTGCTTCTTCTCTAAATCGTTTGTGTCACACGGCTGTTCTCTCTCTCTCTATAAATCGCTTGCGTCACACGGCTGCTCTCTCTCAATCGTTTGTGTCACACGGCTGCACTTTGTCTATGTCTCCTTACAGAGGAACACATAAAGGCTTATATATATATATTTGTGTGTGGTAGTGTTGTATTAGAAACATACTTTAACCACTGTTTACAGATATCTAGGAGAAAGAAGACCTACATAACAACTGGACACAAGACAATAGTCTGAATCTCGACCACGCCCTCAAAGAAGGAGATATATAAGAGAATGCAAGGATTGGAAAATCAGAGAAATGTCTGGTCAACCACTAGTAACAACTGTTATAAAAAGGAGAAGATTGAGATATGCTGTACACACCTTGAGAAGAAATGATCAAAGAATATCAAAGAAGGCATTGAAGTGGGATGCAAGGGTTCAAGAAAGAGAGGACGAGCTAAGGAGACCCTCAAGCGAACTTTGCTGAGAGAGGCAAGAAATATCGGTCTTAGTTTTATGGAGGAGATTGAGGAAGTTGGCCAGATATAGGATATGGAGAAATTGCTTGCAGGCCCTATGTAATGTAAAACGGTACGAGAAGAATTATTATTAAAGATGTTGGAAAGAAAGAACTACCCAACAACTGAACACAAGACATAATAATATAATAATACTAATAATAATTCCTCTCGTACCGTTATACGTTACATAGGGCATGTAAGCAATTTCTCCATACAGCTATATCCTGGGCAACTCGATCAATCTCTTACATGGAACTGAGACCGATATTTCCTGCCTCTCTCAGCAAAGTTCGTTTCAGGGTCTCCCTAGGTCGACCTCTCTTTCTTGAACCCTTTGCATCCCACTTCGATGCCTGCTTTGATATTCGTTGATCATTTCTCCTCAAGATGTATCCAACATATCTCCATCTTCTCTTTCCTATAACAGTTGTCACTAGTGGTTGACCAGACATGTCTCTGATTTCATCACTTCTGGATTCGTTCCATTTTATATTCATTATTTTTCCTCAGACATCCATTTTCAAATGCATTCAACTTGCTTTCTATATCTTTAGTCATTTTCAACTCTCGCTGGCATATTTTAGAACTGATACAACATTTGAATTGAAAATTGGTAATTTAGTTTCAATACTATATAACTTGCAGTTCCAACACAAGACATACTAGTCTGAATCTCCCATAAAAAGTAGATAACACAGATTGTAATGATTGTAAAGAAATACCGCTATTCCCAATCCCCAGCAAAGTATTATGCAAGATCTGTATTATGTAGATGGAAGAAAAAATCGATGAACTCTTACGGATAAGACCAGCAGGGTTTCGAAATGAAAAAAGACAAGCATTTACTCGCGCGATATCTTAAAACAGTGCAACGAGTGGCGGAAGTGAGACATCTACTTTTTGTTTATGGATTTTTTTTTAGAAAGGATTCAACAATGTTCACAGAGATGACCTAATGTAAGTTACTACGGCACTATGGAATACCACAGGAGACCATCCTATGTGTCAGCTCCAGTTTCACCTACAGCATACCACAGGAAACCATCCTATGTGTCAGCTCCAGTTTCACCTACAGCATACCACAGGAAACCATCCTATGTGTCAGCTCCAGTTTCACCTGGAGCATACCACAGGAGACCATCCTATGTGTCAGCTCCAGTTTCACCTACAGCATACCACAGGAAACCATCCTATGTGTCAGCTCCAGTTTCACCTACAGCATACCACAGGAAACCATCCTATGTGTCAGCTCCAGTTTCACCTACAGCATACCACAGGAAACCATAATATGTGTCAGCTCCAGTTTCACCTACAGCATACCACAGGAAACCATCCTATGTGTCAGCTCCAGTTTCACCTACAGCATACCACAGGAAACCATCCTATGTGTCAGCTCCAGTTTCACCTACAGCATACCACAGGAAACCATCCTATGTGTCAGCTCCAGTTTCACCTACAGCATACCACAGGAAACCATCCTATGTGTCAGCTCCAGTTTCACCTACAGCATACCACAGGAAACCATCCTATGTGTCAGCTCCAGTTTCACCTACAGCATACCACAGGAAACCATCCTATGTGTCAGCTCCAGTTTCACCTACAGCATACCACAGGAAACCATAATATGTGTCAGCTCCAGTTTCACCTACAGCATACCACAGGAAACCATCCTATGTGTCAGCTCCAGTTTCACCTACAGCATACCACAGGAAACCATCCTATGTGTCAGCTCCAGTTTCACCTACAGCATACCACAGGAAACCATCCTATGTGTCAGCTCCAGTTTCACCTACAGCAATGATTGTCATTCCATAATATGCCATTACAATCACAACAGATGTTGTGGTTCATTCTCACAACAGATGTTGTGATTCAGCATAGAACAAACTCATCATCATCAAATAGTTTGTCCTGAGCAGAACTTTGCCACCCGAACATTCCTCCAGAATTTCTCTCTCTCTCATAGGCCAGATGTCCTGCCTCTACATCCGTCATGCTCAAACCATCAGTTACATCCTGAATCCATCTTCTTCGTGGTCTTCCTCTTCTTCTCTTTGTCAGGATGCCTCCTTCCATGATGGTCTTCTTCAACCCTTCATGTCTTTTTATATGTCCAAAATATCTCAATTTTCTTTCGTATTTGTAGCATCAGCCAGTTTTCTTTAATTTTAAGTTCTTTCTGGATATATCTATTTGTTCTCTTCTCTGTCCAAGATATACGAAGAACTCTTCTGTAACACTTATATTCGAAAGCACATGTTTTTCCACTACTTTATTAAATGTCCACGCTTCACACCAATACGTTGCCACTGGGAATATGCATGCTCTTAGTATTTAGAACAAACTACGTGACGCAAAACCTATTGTCTCCTGAGACACAGAAGTCAATGAATGGAATGACTGGTAGTAAAGTAAAGGAACCCTTTCATACCTCGTGGTATATAGGTCAATACAGTGTTAGGCCTGTATTTTTCATTGACCGTCGGCACACGATGGGTGATGTGCTCAGCATCACACCGGCCGCCTTTACTTTCCCAGAGCATGTCTGGTACCCAGTTGAGGCTGGGTCGACCTGAGAGCCGTCGCGGTCGGGGAAAATTCCACGCGCATTGCGGGAGCTGAACCCAGACCACCGGCCTTGAGAAGCGAGTTCACTAACAACTACGCTACAGCGGCTCTCGGAATGACTGGTAGTCCCCTACAAATAAACAAATTTTGCATGTGGCATTGTGAACTTTGAGCAAACTTTTCTAACTAAGTCTAGTGTAGGACGAGGATGTTTGATTCTTGCCTCCTTTCGTTCCTTCGTTTGAAATACTGACTATATATATATATTCAACGTTTCTCTTGTATCTTCTTCGAAAACTCCATACCAACCACTTCTTAAACCACTCTTTGTGATTTGTATGTGATCTGAGTCTAAGAGCGATCGAACGTTGTACCAGTTATGCGCCTACAAGTAGATCAGTCCATCACATTTCTGCGACGCTTTTTATTTACTAAGGTAGTTTCTCTAGGCCCCTACATCAATCGCCTCTTACGACATGCATTGTAGATCGCAGTGGTACTATTATTTACTCCCCTTGTGAGCGCCGTCAACACACGAGAGGAAAGATAATGACATTGTTTTCATTGATTTGGAGAAAGTATATGACAATATTCACACAGATAACCTAATGTAAACTAATGTTTACAACGTAACATTAACTTCTTGTCCTTCATACAAAACTAAACTAATCAGCCACCCACTCTTCAAATGTAAACATCAATCACTCCCCAACACTCTTTCTCCAGCTAAACATCAGCCTCCCACTCTGTAAACGTCAATCACTCCCCAACACTCTATCTTAAACTAAACATCAACCCCTTCCTTTTAAAAAAAAAAAACTAAACATAATCCCGTTTCCTCCAAAACTATGCAACTATCCTTTCCCTCAAAACTTAACACCAATATCCCCTTCCTTTAATACAAAACATCCACACTGCACATATCCCCACACTAATATCAACATCTTTCCCACCAAATTAACCCAACCCACACTTCCACCAACTAAAAGAGATTCACCTTTTCATAGCACAGCATAACCCTTCCTGACCTCATCATTACTACACAGATAAACGACCCTGCCCTGGATGAACCTGGAACTCCCAAGGCCTTTTTGTCACCTTGATTTCTGCTTCTTATTATCGGAACAAAGACTGGAATCTCAGGCGTTCGGTGCCTGATCACGCTCAGAGAATGCATCTGGCACTAGTCAGGATAGATTAAATAAACCACACAAGTGACATGGTATTTTTTTTTCGATCCAGAAGCACTTGAGCTTTTCAGCTCTTCGGATCGGTGCCTTGGACATCGTAACCTCTTCGGTTCGGTGCCACGAACACAGTAAATCTGGGGAATATGTGGCTTTTCTGCCAGCCCGCGGAATTGAACCCGCATTCACAGAGGGCTAGTCACCCGTAGTCCAACGCGCTACGAACACGCTGGGCAGTGACATGGTATAGTACCAACGAGAATATCAGAAGCAACGTTGGTACTATACCATACATACAGTACATCGAGAAGCAAAGAATCAAGTGGTTCGGCAATCTAATGAGAATGGAACCACATTTACTACCATCACGTGCCTACAATAATCGCCAATCAGGGCGCAGAGCACGAGGCAGGCCAAGAACACGATGGATAGATAACATCTCAGAGTCCCTGTGAAAGCATGGACTGACAACGTCAAGGGCAACACACCTGGCACAAGATAGAAAACTAACTCTCCCCACGTCGCTTCACGGCAAACGTGGTTAAGATAAGATAAGACACAACAAGTGAGTCTAGCAAGAGAGGTATTCATCTGGGATTATTTCAAATCAGCAAACAGTTAAAAACAATATCAACTACATTGAAAATTGAATAAGAGTATCTAATACACAAAAGAAAATATCTAAAACATCAAGAGAATACCTATTACACACGCTCTCCCTCCCTATATCTATATATCTATATATCTATATATATATATTCATTCTCAACGCATTACATTCATATGCCCCTTAGTACTTTTTATTCTCATGCCTTGTAATCTATATGTGTATATGCCACATATATATAAGTTATATATTCACTTGATTTTTTTTACTTTTTCCTCTTTTCTACTTCTACAGGGTGTTCAGGGTGTATAAAGCAGCCTATGAATGGAGCTAATCTGGCATATATGTATGGAAATGAAAAGGTTCAGTTATGACGTAGTATAGGTCAAGGTTGTGTGATGGTATGTAATTGTATTAGTGTGAGAAGGGGCGATGAACAAATATGACGTAGGACAAGCTAGTCAGAACCGGTTTAAATAGTAAATAAACACAACGCGATAGGTTATCTGGCAAATTTCGATTTGTCAATGGGGCTGCAATTATCTTGAACACCCTGTAGTTTTGTGTTGCACTCATTTCGTTATTTGTTGTTATCCCCAGATTTTCATTAGATACGTTTGAATGTCTCCGTATGTAGTCGTTTATATGCAGTGTTCTTTGAAATTCGTCACTCCTGTTGTATCGTTTGCTTGATAAAGGCCTTTTGGTCGAAACGTAGCTGTGTATCATCACTGTTTCTGTATTTTGTAAAACTAAAGCACTTTGTTCTTACCTGTTTCACTACTTTACTAAGTTTTACTGCAGTCTCCTTTATATATATATATATATATATATATAAAGATAGAGAAAGAGAAAGACAGACAGACAGACAGATGGTTCATATTAGCCGATGTGAGCGCCGCTATATATCTTTTAAATGATCTTAAAGAAAATTCATTTACCTACAAAATTACCCATACAAATCTGTTAATAATTAAGAAAACTGCAGCTGTATTTGTACATACATCTGCCATGTGAAATTAGGACATAAATTTAATTCAGCCACAACCTGTTTTTTTCAATTCAGTAGCTAATCAGTAATATAACACACACACTCTCTCTCTCATTGCCATATATATATATATAATTGATTGACCATCATTATTGCACTTCGGTAAGTAACCATGTGTGCTTCAATATCTTTCTTACAACGGAAGATCTCAGCTGCAGTTCATGAACTTCGTGGCATCGGCGAGGGTCCCGGATGCAATTTTGAAGATGGTGAAGATATTTTTGTAGGAATTTCATTTTTTTAAAACAAAAATGTAATCTTTTAGCGTCTGTAGCTCAAGCGGTAGTGAGCTCGATCACGAACCCAAGCGTACCTGGTTCAAAAATTTGAAGCAAATTCGTTTCTGTGGGATTTTTACAAAAGGTAAAAATAGACGTTCAGAAAGCAATGGCAAACTACTGAACGTATAAGTGGTGCCTAGAAAATCAACGACTCGTTTACTGTGGTTGATGGCTACGTCCTTTAGGATATGCCACGATTTTCATTTTTTCAATCTTTTCTAATGAATTTTGGTCGGCAGCGACTTTCCAGCCTTCTTTACTCGATTTTAAACTATCAAGAGTTCTTTTACGTGCTCAAATTGAACACGGGCCAGAACTCGATTTCACCTACACTGATATCATGGATCTGTGGAAAGATATCCAGATGTCTCCGCGAGGAGCGAACCTGTTACCTTTGGCACGAGGGGCGAGCATCTAACCTCTACGCCACAGAGATCCCTATATATATATATATAGGGAGAGGAAGAGAGATAGGGAGAAGCAGAGAGAGAGAGAGAGAGAGAGAGATAGAGAGACGCTCGTACATGTATAAACAAACATGCATTAAAAAAATTACGGACAACGAAATAGACAACACAACGAAATAGACAACACAACGAAATAGACAACACAACGAAATAGACAACACAACGAAATAGACAACACAGAAAGATACTCACATGTTACATATTCACCAGAAGTTTAATAGTTTCCCTTTATGTAGCATTATGATCCTCTGTAAAGAAAATGGTTATACACAAAGGTAAACAATAGGAATATGTATAGGTAAACAATAGGAATATGTAAAAACAATAGTTTAGATCGATATTAGCATATATATATATATACTCCTGAAAACAACACATTCAATTTGAACACCACAATGCAACAGAAAAACAACACATTCAATTTGAACACCACAGTGCAACAGAAAAACAACACATTCAATTTGAACACCACAATGCAACAGAAAAACAAAACATTCAATTTGAACACCACAATGCAACAGAAAAACAACACATTCAATTTGAACACCACAATGCAACAGAAAAACAACACATTCAATTTGAACACCACAATGCAACAGAAAAACAACACATTCAATTTGAACACCACAATGCAACATAAAAACAACACATTCAATTTGAACACCACATTGCAACATAAAAACAACACATTCAATTTGAACACCACAATGCAACAGAAAAACAACACATTCAATTTGAACACCACAATGCAACATAAAAACAACACATTCAATTTGAACACCACATTGCAACATAAAAACAACACATTCAATTTGAACACCACAATGCAACAGAAAAACAACACATTCAATTTGAACACCACAATGCAACAGAAAAACAACACATTCAATTTGAACACCACAATGCAACATAAAAACAAAACATTCAATTTGAACACCACAATGCAACATAAAAACAACACATTTAATTTGAACACCACAATGCAACATAAAAACAACACATTCAATTTGAACACCACAATGCAACAGAAAAACAACACATTCAATTTGAACACCACAATGCAACAGAAAAACAACACATTCAATTTGAACACCACAATGCAACATAAAAACAACACATTCAATTTGAACACCACAATGCAACAGAAAAACAACACATTCAATTTGAACACCACAATGCAACATAAAAACAACACATTCAATTTGAACACCACAATGCAACATAAAAACAACACATTCAATTTGAACACCACAATGCAACATAAAAACAACACATTCAATTTGAACACCACATTGCAACATAAAAACAACACATTCAATTTGAACACCCACATTGCAACAGAAAAAGCTAGAGGTATATATTTGCACCCTCTCCATCAGTTATAATATCAATATAGATGGGAGACTGCAGTAAAACTATGTAGAATGGCGAAACACGTAACAACAAGTACTGTAGTTTTACAAATCAATGACAATACACAACAACATTTCGATTAAAGGCCTTTATCAGTTAAGATACAACAAAGTGACGAATGTCACAGAAAACTACATTTTTAACCGTTGTAATATCTTTGTCAAAGTCTATATGTAGTGTGCTGTGACATTAGTCACTTTTGTTGTATCGTTTGCTTGATAAAGGCCTTTGGTCGAAACGTTGCTGTGTATTGTCATTGTTTTTGTAAAGCTACAGTACATTGTTAATACGTGTTCTATCAGTTATTTGAGGACTTATTCATAGCACACCGCACATGTCCATAGGTGCTCCGATATTTCCACCTCAACAAATTTAACAGACCAACATGCCAGTTCGATGTTGATTAATCAATTTTTTTTGGCATATTTGGTATGTTGTTCTTTTTGGGCTGTACCAATATCGACCCTCATCTCTCCATCTTGTCAGCGACTGGGATTCCCAACCTTGAAGGAAAGACTCAATGTATTAAGAATGTCATTTCTGTTCATTGCAGCTTCCTCTGGTATCTAAGCTGACTCACCGAGTCTTTAACGGATTTTGATGGGGATTTGTATCTGGTTTGACAGCCCCAGCATTCATCGACCACACAGCAGTTTGGTTTGTTTTATGAAGGTGATCTCTGTGACCAGGATGTATATCCACTCTTGCTTGATTAGTTGTCCTACTAGAAACAACAAAGTATCTTCTATCACCAAAAAAATTCTGGTTGGAAAGCCCCGCAGTTTGGTTCGTGACTCAATGTACCCTTTAAAATAAAAACAAAAAAGTCCGTTCAGTTTGTTCGGGAAATTGGAAATTCCGGTTGGAGTGGGCTGATTTCTACCCAGGTTTGACAGAACACTGTAAACTTTACTGTCGCTACTGCCTGTATTACAGCTTTTTATGACGGTGTAGAACAGGGATTGGGAGGCATAAACATGCGTCACTAGTGCAGCCGGCGTGACTAGTGCAACCGGCGTGACTAGTGCAACCGGCGTGACTAGTGCAGCCGGCGTGACTAGTGCAACCGGCGTGAAACTGTTCGGTTAGGAATTTTTTTTACGCCCCCGACAAAAAAACTACGTTTCCTTACCCGGGATGGAATCCGGGTCTCCCGAATGGGAGTCCGCGCACTAATCCAGCGGACAGTCGCTCCTACAAAACCCGTTCAGCTTGGTCTTGGAAATTCCGGTTTGAATGGGCTGATTGTTAAACATTTATTTTATTGCAACTTTACACAATTATATGTGGTTTATTGCTGACGAGTGTTAATAATACTAATATTCCTGACCGTTAATATTAATTTTATAACATATTACAACCTTTTTTTAAAATAATGAAATTGAGCCCTACCCGGAAATGCCACAACGAGTGGACCAAGTACGGCTGAACGTGTAAACTTCGAGTGTCCTCATTCTTTCGAATGAGACTGCTCGGAGTTTAGTTAAGTGTGATTGATTGTGCCATTTTGGTGTTTTTTGAAGGTCCCCACCCTTTAGCTGCGATCAAATGGGCGCTCCATCTATGGCACTCTGTCTATGGCGCTCTGTCTATGGTACTCTGTCTATGGCACTCTGTATATGATGTTAGTTTTGATGTTACCCGCGTGTTGTGATGTTTTTCTTCTACTTCGAACGTTCCATATCGATCACTTGTTAAACCGCTCTTTGTGATTTATATATGATCTGATCCTAAGAGCGATTGTACTCTGTGCCAGTTATGCGCCTACAAGTAGGGCAGCACATACACTTTCTGCGTCGCTTTTTTATTTACTAGGGTAGCTTCCCAGGCCCCTACCTCAGTCGTCTCTTACGACATGCCTTGATGATGATGTTAAAATGAATTTGTCTTAATCTTCTTCGATCGGTCTTTTCGGCCATTTTGATCATTCTTGTTGTGATATTTAAACAGCCTTTGCCAAGAACGGTTTTTTTTTTACGTCACATCATTCAACGCCATTTGGAGTTCTGGTGCTTATCCTTCGGCGACGTGTCCGGTTTCAGCCAGCGTTACTGGGTTCGCTCTCCGTCAGTCTTTGGCTGTCCCCAGCCGACCTGCAAGGCAGCAGGTTGCTATTTTCTTTAGGGTAGCTACCCTTAGACAACCTTCCCTCCCGGGTTGTTGTTGAGCGTCGTCTGCCCAGGTTACCAGTCTTCTTTTTTTGACTACTTGGTTTGCCGTCCAGTATTGTGTACGGTTTGCTCCGCTAGCTTTTGATTGTCCCCAATCAACTACAAGGCAGTAGTAATTTTAATCTAACAATACTGGACTGCAAGGTCATGTTTCAAGAAAGGGAATGATTTCTGGGAATTTCTACATGAGTTGAACCACAGCCAACTCAAGATAACTAGGCCAGACAACTGACAGGGGATTCCCTGACCTAGATCAGAAAAGGTGGCTGGAAATTATAGATGTTTGATAGAACACTGAACGCTTTTTTGCAATTTTACTCAATTCGGTGAGTCTATGGTTATTTATTGGTAAAATATATTCATAATATTGATATTCTTTATTGTTAAACTTAACTTGTTGCATAATATAACTTCGAGTTAGCATTTTGTGTTGATTTTAAAATGAATTCGTCTATATACACCAATAATGGAATGCGAGGTCACGTGGTGTAGTTGTGGTCTGATTTCTCATAATTCTTACCTTAATCCGAAGGCCCATAAGTTTATAATTGGCTGTGGTTTGAACAATCTATGTAACGGACGGCTATGGTTGGAAACTAATAATTTATCCAGAATGCAAACAGCTTAAATTTGATTTTAACTTATTTCAAATTTAGTAGAACTGCATCATTAATTGACTTGACCTTAACCATAGCCTACGATAACATAAGGCTCATGTAAAAAAATTCTAAGAAATAAAACCACAACTGCCGCGTGATCCTCGCATTCCAGTGTTGTTGTATATAGACAAATTCATTTTAAAATCAACATCAGCAAAAATCCTAGGGATCTTCCCCCCAAAAAATTGCACATGCAACTCGGTTCGGATTCGAGTCCACAACTTTCAGAACGATAGGCAAAAATCTTAACCACTTCGCAATTGAAACCCCTATTGAGTAATGTGTAGAAGACAACTAAAAAAATAGAAGTGTATGAGGAGGGAAAATTGTCCTTATATAAAACAAATTACAACGCATACAACCTCCTTCTTCTCTCAGCTCCCCTTGAAGCATAAGGACACACAAACCACCATATATTTGTACCACATATATATATATATTTTATTTTTGTTTCCGATCCAGAAGCACTTGAGCTTTTCAGCTCTTCGGCTCGGTGTCATGGACATCGTAACCCTTCGGTTCGGTACCACGAACACCGTAAATCTGGGGAATATGTGGCTTTTTCTGCCATCCCGCGAAATTGAACCCGCACACACAAAGGGATAGTCACCCGTAGTCCAATGCGCTACGAACACGCTGGGCAGACGGGCTTTATATATATATATATATATATATATGGGGGTCTCTGTGGTCAAGCCCTTTGCCATGTGAGTCGAAGGTCGTGGGTTCGAACCCGGGACCGCGCCGTTCTGTTCACGAGTGCAGTTTTTTCCAGATACCCCTAGGATTGTTGGTGGAGCTACGGAGTTCGTGCTTTGTGCAATACCCTCGGCAGGTGGCGTGCAATACCCTCGGCAGGTGGCGTGCCATTTCTGCGGAGAGGAACCGAGCCATATGGGGTAAAACCCGGTGCAATGAAGTCAATCCTTCAGCTTAAAAACCTTCTATATATATACATTTATTTCTGGGTAAAGGCTACAAGTATGGAAGCCAACTAATATTGTCTTACTGTACTACTAGAGAGCAACAGGAAGGGTGACATTTACTCTTGACATTTCCAACAAAAGGTATTGTGTTAAATCAGTGGTTCTCAAAGGGTGTACACAGGCGCACCAGTGTGACCGGTGGCGCTCTTATGTGCACCCTAGGAAATCCCAGATCAGGGTTCGACAACGCGATACCAGTGGGCACCGGAGTAAAATATCGCAGAAATTAAATGAAGAATAAACGTAGGTATCATTTTTCAATTATTTATGTATTTCTTTGTTTTTTGTATCTTATTTGTTAAGTATTTGTGCATCGACCCTAGTAAATAAAAAAGCATCGCAGAAATTGGATATGCTGGCATACTTGCATAACTGGCACAACGTACAATAGCTTTAGTCTCAGATCGCATTCTTCTTCTTCCCTTTCAACTCCCAGCGGAGCACAGGTCTTCAACAAACTTCTTCCAGCTCTTCCTCTCTCTGCCATCCCTTCTCTCTCTCTTCCAACTCTTTCAATGTTTTACCTATCCTTTTAATATCAGCATCCATCTCTCTTCAGCCTGTAGTAGTCTGCCAGGACCGGGCACAACCGTTCCCCAACCCCAGGTAGTAGCCAACAGACTAGACAGGTAGTTTAGATAAAGATAGGCTTGTAAAAGGGAGATGAGTAGAGACTTAGTGTTTGCACACCAAAACTGCCCACTTTAAGCAGATAGCAACACTAGAACGAGACATTGACGTAGTGAAACTAGTTGACGTAGATTTGTTAGTGCTGCTTAGCGACGTAGTGACAACATAGGGAGACGAACATAAACACTGAAACAAGACAGACGTGTTTTGTCTGTGTGCAAGTAACATCAATAAAAAAAATATACGAATGTCACAACATGATGGTTGTTTTACTATATTGTAACCGTCCTGAAGATGTATTGTCCTGAAGATGTATTGTCCTGAAGATGTATTGTCCTGAAGATGTATTGTCCTGAAGATGTATTGTCCTGAACTAAACCACGTATTACATCAGACCATCACCACCAAGAACATCATCCCTACAACAAGCCTAACATTTTTTATAGGAATTCAAGTGTGTCACGATTTCATAAAATTTGAGAACTACTTTGTTAAACTCTTAATCCAAGATTTGCAACGTACAAAACGGTTGACAAGTGGTATGAATCTATATCCTCTTTGTGTGATAGCTGACACATAGAGCACTTACAAGTGACCCCCATAGTTGTCATTTTTTCTAAAAATAGTGTACCATCATTGAGGAATCCGCATCGAAATACAGCAAAGATGTAACAAAGCAAAGTCAAATCATCGGCCAAATGTCACCGATACTCAACTGTTAACATGTAACAAAGCAAGTAAAATCATCGGCCAAATTTCACCGATACTCAACTGTTAACATGTAACAAAGCAAGTCAAATCATCGGCCAAATGTCACCGTTACTCAACTGCAAACATGTAACTGTACACATAAAACGAGCCTTATACAGGGTGTTCAAGATATAAGCGGCTTATCAAGGGAGTTAATCTGGCATATATTTATGAAAATGAGAAGGTTCAGTTATGACATAGTATAGGTCAAGGTTGTGTGATGGTGTGTAATTGTAGTGCGGGAAAGGACGATGAACAAATGTGACGTAGGACGAGCTAGTCAGAACCGGTTTAAATAGTAAATATACACAGCGCAGTAGGTAACTGGCAACTTTCGATTTGTCAATATGGCCGTTTTTATCTATAACACCCTGTACAATACGATCTTCATCTTAACTATGTGCTAACAAATGTCAAAATCGGACATTTAAAGGAAACAAAAAAAAGAAAAATGACGACAGAAATGAAATGCCGTCCGAGTAGTTACCGGGGTCCAAATTTGGGGTATAAAGAATAGAATTACTGTTTCCTCCCATGCATGTCGTAAGAGGCGATTAAGGAAGTTTGGGATGAATTCGGATGCAGGTGTCCTAGATCTGTAGAAGCCAACCTGCTGCCTTGCAGGACGGCTGGGGACAGCCAAAGGCTAACGGAGAGCGAACCCAGTAAACGCTGGCTGAATCCGGACTCATCGCCGAAGGATAAGCACCAGAGCTCCAAATGGCGCTGAAGATGTGACGAAACCCACCCATGCTAAGGCTGCATGAATCAGATTTCCACATGAATGAATTTATGGAGAGATCTGGTATATCGGTCGTTTAGGTGATCGCGAAAGAGAGAGAGAGAGAGAGAGGGCGAGAAAGAGAGAGAGCGAGAGAGAGAGAGAGAGAAATGCATGCGAAAAAAGCGGAAGTAACACGAGAATATCAGAAGCAACGTTGGTACTATACCATGCATACAGTACATCGTTGGTACTATACCATGCATACAGTACATCGTTGGTACTATACCATGCATACAGTACATCGTTGGTACTATACCATGCATACAGTACAACGTTGGTACTATACCATGCATACAGTACATCGTTAGTACTATACCATGCATACAGTACATCGTTGGTACTATACCATGCATACAGTACATCGTTGGTACTATACCACGCATACAGTACATCGAGAAGCAAAGAATCAAGTGGTTCGGCCATCTAATGAGAATGGAACCACACTTACTACCATCACGTGCTTACAATAATCGACACTCAGGACGCAGAGCACGAGGCAGGTCAAGAACACGATGGATAGATAACATCTCAAAGTTCTTGCGAAAGCATGAACTGACATGGTCAAGCGCAACACACCTGGCACAAGATAGAAAACTAACTCTCCCCACAACGCTTCAATGCAAATGTGGTTAAGATAAGATAACAAGGAGATATTTTTAAAAAAACCTAGACTATTAGAAACTTTGTAGGAACAACACCAGTGCTAAAAAATATTGAGAAACAACAAACAAAATGGTTCGGTTGTGTAACAAGATTAACAGTTCACTACAACAAGCATTATTAATTAGATGCAATGTTTTCATAACCGAATGTCATCCACGCAAACGATGGATCTAAGAAATAGAAGAGGCGGTTGGAAACGCTAATTACGAGACACACACGAGGGCCCTTACCAAAACTCTTCGCATACCATAAACACTGACAGGCACACCAGAAATAGACAATAGATAGATAGAATTAAGCATACCATGCCGCCCGAGTGGTTACCGGGGCCCACATTTGGGGTGTAAAGAATAGAACCACTGTTACTTGCCACGCATGTCGTAAGAGGCGACTAAGGAGATTTGGCTGAAATCGGATGCACATGTCCTAAACGTGTAGAGTATGCGTTTAGGGCATACAAACCAATGTGCAACGTATACACGTTCTTGGCAAAGATCAAACATATCACAAAGAGTGATTAAAATTGGTCGTAAAGAACGAACGCGAAGAAGAAGCATACCATGCCAGTTTTACACTTTCTGATTTTCTTGTCCACTATTCCTCTTCAGACTGTCTTTGGGTGACCCCCGTCTACCTTTTCAGTTCGCTTTCCATCTTTCTCTCTCTCGATCACCGCCCAGACCGATGTACTAGACTTCCCCATAAATTCTATTCATGTGGAAATCTGATTGATGCAGTCTTAGCATTGGTGTGTTTTACGTCACATCTTCAGCACCATTTGAAGCTCTGGTGCTTATCCTTCGGCGCTGTGTCCGGTTTCAGCCAGTGTTTACTCAGTTCACTCTCCGTTCTGTAGCCATCTAGTGTTTTTACGGTGTAGGTAGCTAGCCCCACGCCCAACCTCCTTAGTCGCCTCTTACGACATGCGTGACAGGTAACAGTGGTTGTATTCTTTACATCCCAATTTGGACCCCGGTAACCACTCGGGCGGCTATCCATCTAAAGGCTGTCTTTACCAAGGTACTAAAAATCATCCCCAACATCTTCATCTGATGATGATTACCAGTGATGTACAGTTCGTTCCCTTCCACAGTTCGATCATCTCATCACATCACATTATTCGTAATATTCCTTTCTTTATTCTGATATCCTTGAACTATTGTCTACATCAGCGTTTCCCAAACTGGGGCCCGCGAGTTACTCACAGAGGGGGCCCCTCAAGCTCTTGAAGAAATATTATGATCTTTGACATTTCAAACAAAAAATAATAATTTTAAAAACATGTATACAAACAGTGGTAAACTAGTACCGCTGCGAAATCAAAGGACCCGGGCCATACCGGAGTCTAAATGTCTGACATGGTAAAATTAATAATTTTAAGTTTCCCGCAGTCTGAGAAAGTGGAGCCAGTTTGAGTGTTGGTGTGATGTAATAATAACTCCAACGCTAGAAGATTTACATATATAGAAACTTTTGGGGATCTGCGGAAGCAAAATGTATTTAAAAGGGGTCTGCAATAATGCAAAGTTTGGAAACTGCTGGTCTACATAATCGATGTCTCTTGTATAAACTTTACTGACTGCAGCTGGCACATATGCCCGTGTAAATTTCTTTCTAGTGATGTTTTACTAAGCCTGTGTGTTTGCATCAGTACATCATATTCGAGGTAGTCTTGAAGTATGTTCTCTGCAGTGTATGTCTACAAGTACACATGATTCAATTGTCAATCTTCCATTTTGTATACATATTGCTGCTGAGTCGATTGTGTCTTGAAGACACACTGTTGTGTCTTAAAGACACATTGTTCCAATCTGCTCATATTTTGGTAATGCCTTGTGTGACTTTCCCCTCTTTGTGATCTGTTTCTGATCTGATCTTAAGAACGATTGTATGTTGTGCCAGTTATGCGCCTACAAGTAGGCAATTACATCCAATTTCTGCGACGCTTTTTATTTACTAGAGTAGCTTCCATAAGTCCCTACCTTAGTTGCCTCTTACCACATGCCTTATAGGTCGCAGTGGTACTATTCTTTGATCCCTTTGTGGGTCACGGCAACACACGGGAGGTGTTAAATTCGACAACCAGCCAAACCCTTTCCATGAATAGCGCTCACAATCTATAGTGATTCTATAGCGTGTTTTCTTCATATGTCAAAACTGTCGGATAGCTATGTAATGCCGAGTCAAATGTGCACATTCCATATCTAGAAACAAAACATACTGGAGTCGCATGAAAATCAACGATAGCCGCAGCACACCGCTTGCCTAATAATCCAACTTTCCACACACATTCTTCAATCTGGCACAAACTTGGCAGATGTCTGAACACCGGAACTTATTGCTACAACACGATATTCATTTCCGGTATGCGCAGACATTTAAGCATGTATTAACTTTATTTCCTTCATCCTCTTAACGACACTGATTAATTCATGTTTGCAAATCATGGTTTCCTAGGGATCAAATTTACAAGTTGGTGTGCTATTTTGTTTCCCACCGTAATGACTTTCAATTCCATTCAGGTTCAATTGTTTACCAAAGAAACAGAAAAAAAGCAACCAATCTGTATGAGTATATATATATATATAGTGCGTGTGTGCGTGCGTGTGTTGTGCCGGAGCCAGCAAGGGAAGCAAAAAATAGTACCACTGCGACCTACAAGGCATGTTGTCAGAGGTAACTGATGTAGGACCTAGGAAGCTACCCTAGTAAATAAAAAGCATCACAGAAATCAGATGTGCTTACCTACATGTAGGCGCATAACTGACACAAAGTACAATCACTCTTAGGCTCAGATAACATATAAATCAGACATAGTGGTTAACAAGTGGTCGGTATGGAGTGTTCGAAGAAGAAGTCCCCCTCCTCCCATCCTATACACAGACAAGCCTTGTCCTGCATCAGAAGTTATGGAGACCACTCATCTCGTTGGTTAGGCCACTCATCTCGCTGGTTAGATCACTCATCTCGCTGGTTAGGTCACTCATCTCGCTGGTTAGACCACTCATCTTGCTGGTTAGACCACTCATCTTGCTGGTTAGACCACTCATCTCGCTGGTTAGACCACTCATCTCGCTGGTTAGACCACTCATCTTGCTGGTTAGACCACTCATCTCGCTGGTTAGATCACTCATCTCGCTGGTTAGATCACTCATCTCGCTGGTTAGGTCACTCATCTCGCTGGTTAGACCACTCATCTTGCTGGTTAGACCACTCATCTTGCTGGTTAGACCACTCATCTCGCTGGTTAGACCACTCATCTCGCTGGTTAGACCACTCATCTTGCTGGTTAGACCACTCATCTCGCTGGTTAGATCACTCATCTCGCTGGTTAGGTCACTCATCTCGCTGGTTAGACCACTCATCTCGTTGGTTAGACCACTAATCTCGCTGGTTAGACCACTAATCTCGCTGGTTAGACCACTCATCTCGCTGGTTAGACCACTCATCTCGCTGGTTAGACCACTCATCTCGCTGGTTAGACCACTCATCTCGCTGGTTAGATCACTCATCTCGCTGGTTAGACCACTCATCTCGCTGGTTAGACCACTCATCTCGCTGGTTAGACCACTCATCTCGCTGGTTAGACCACTCATCTCGCTGGTTAGATCACTCATCTCGCTGGTTAGACCACTCATCTCGCTGGTTAGATCACTCATCTCGCTGGTTAGATCACTCATCTCGCTGGTTAGACCACTCATCTCGCTGGTTAGACCACTCATCTCGCTGGTTAGATCACTCATCTCGCTGGTTAGACCACTAATCTCGCTGGTTAGACCACTCATCTCGCTGGTTAGACCACTCATCTCGCTGGTTAGACCACTCATCTCGCTGGTTAGACCACTCATCTCGCTGGTTAGACCACTCATCTCGCTGGTTAGACCACTCATCTTGCTGGTTAGACCACTCATCTCGCTGGTTAGACCACTCATCTTGCTGGTTAGATCACTCATCTCGCTGGTTAGACCACTCATCTCGCTGGTTAGACCACTCATCTTGCTGGTTAGACCACTCATCTTGCTGGTTAGATCACTCATCTCGCTGGTTAGATCACTCATCTTGCTGGTTAGATCACTCATCTCGCTGGTTAGACCACTCATCTCGCTGGTTAGACCACTCATCTCGCTGGTTAGATTACTCATCTCGCTGGTTAGATCACTCATCTTGCTGGTTAGACCACTCATCTCGCTGGTTAGATCACTCATCTTGCTGGTTAGATCACTGAACATGGGAAAATGATCACAGAAGAAGAAGGAGAAGAAAAGTCGGTAAAATAACAATGCCACAACTAATGGGTGGAATGTATATTCCTAGAAATTCTCATATTTTCTTGTCATCCGTTGACTCTGATAAGGGCGTTTATTACGTTGCGTCGTAGTGTACAGCAAAGAATGCGATATCTGCTCAATCTGACAAGACACATTCGTTATGCCAACATACCGAAAATAGCATTCCTAATCAGCTGCGTTTATCAATGTACGTAGTGTGTGTATTTAGTATTCAATGACGAAATATGACTTACTAATGATATTACATGCTCGAAGCGCACACAAAAACCCGTTCTAGAAAGGGTTTCATTTTCTTCTTCTTTCTTCAATACTGGTTTCCTTCAAAGCGTCATGATAAGAGATTTCTAGAACGGGCTTTTGTGCGTGCTGCTTTAAAAATGTTTTTCTACCTTTTGTTATTTCTTGAGTCCTTCTTTTGAGTGGGCGCTCTTTCGCTTTGTATCCACTGCATCGGAGTAGAACTGCTCTTTGAGGTGCGCACTGTCTGTTGGTAATCTGCTTATTGAAGTAGCATTGCTCTTTGAGGTGCGCACTGTCTGTTGGTAATCTGCTTATTGAAGTAGCATTGCTCTTTGAGGTGCGCACTGTCTGTTGGTAATCTGCTTATTGAAGTAGCATTGCTCTTTGAGGTGCGCACTGTCTGTTGGTAATCTGCTTATTGAAGTAGCATTGCTCTTTGAGGTGCGCACTGTCTGTTGGTAATCTGCTTATTGAAGTAGCATTGCTCTTTGAGGTGCGCACTGTCTGTTGGTAATCTGCTTATGTGGTCGAACCATTTAATTTGTTTATTTTAATGAAGTTCAGTACTGATGTAGAACTGGGTTTTTTCGTGATGTCTTCATTTCTAAACCGGTCTCTTCGTTATATTCCCAACATTCTGCGTAGACATTTCATCTCCGTTGTGACTAGTTTTCTTTTATCGTTTGATGTCAGCTTCCAGTGAGTATGTCAGACATAAACACAGACTCCACAGCACATCCTGGGGTCATGTCTATCATACATACACCAACGAAACAAAATATGGCCTCATGAACGAAGCTTACAGAGCAGGCTAACTACACATGCAGCTTCATAGAGGCAACCCATCTCATGGTTTAGACGAGCATACGAAACCGAACGCAAAGAAGAATAAGAAGAACGCGTGTGACCACGTGCCAACACAATCTGAATTTGTCTTCCAATGATTTTCACATGTCAACACAATCTGAATTTGTCTTCCAATGATTTTCACATGTCAACACAATCTGAATTTGTCTTCCAATGATTTTCCCATGTCAACACAATCTGAATTTGTCTTCCAAATATTTTCACATGTCACCACATTCTGAATTTACTTTCCAAAAACAGCTTCACATATGACAGAACATTCAGAATTTCCCTTTCAAACACGATCTTACGCCCAGATATTCTAATTTTGATGTACATTTGGTTTATATTTTCCCAAGGTAGGTTCAGCGAGTATAGCCAATACAGCATATGCCTTGCGTTTGTCAGCACTCTACAATATGAATCCCCAGGAGATGACGATGAGAAATTAACCAAGAGAATATAAATCGAGGATCGATTAAATGTGTGGAAATAGACAGGGTAGATTAATTGAGAGAAGGGGGGTTATCCGCTTTTTGATTTAAATAAGTTGGAGAAATTCCAAAATAAATTTTCTGGCCAAATACAATGAAGAATAACAGAGACGTATAACAGAGACGTATAACAGAGAAGAATAACAGGGAAGAATAACAGAGAAGAATAACAGGGAAGAATAACAGGGAAGAATAACAGAGACGAATAACAGAGAAGAATAACAGGGAAGAATAACAGAGACGAATAACAGGGAAGAATAACAGAGACGAATAACAGAGAAGAATAACAGGGAAGAATAACAGGGAAGAATAACAGAGAAGAATAACAGGGAAGAATAACAGAGAAGAATAACAGGGAAGAATAACAGAGACGAATAACAAGGAAGAATAACAGAGAAGAATAACAGAGAAGAATAACAGGAAGAATGACAGAGAAGAATAACAGGAAGAATAACAGAGAAGAATAACAGGAAGAATAACAGGAAGAATAACAGAGAAGAATAACAGGGAAGTATAAGAGAAAAGAATAACAGAGACGCATAACAGAGACGCATAACAGAGACGCATAACAGAGACGAATGATGGGAACAAAAGTTTGCAGTATTTCTGACTTGGAATACTTCTCCTTCGAGCGCTTCATATCGACCACTTGTTAAACCACTCTTTGTGATGTGTATATGATCTGAGCCTAAGAGTGATTGTACGTTGTGCCAGTTATGCGCCTACAAGTAGGCCAGCACATCCGATTTCTGTGAAGCTTTTAATTACTAGTGTAGCTTCCTAGGCCCCTACCTCAATCGCCTCTTACGACATGCCTTGTAGGTTGCAGTGGTACTATTCTTTGCTTCCCTTGAGATCCCTGGCAACACAGGGGAGGCGTGGAATACAGCACGGAAGGATGCAAGAGACTAGAAAGGATTAAAAAAAACTTTACCAAAACCGTCTGTGCAAATGAAGAAAATAAGTGCGCAAAGTTCAACTGAAAATATGACAATCAAGTACAATACCTGTCGGCGTAGGCGACCATGTCTATTCACAACTCTCTCTCTCTCTCCCTCCTTGGTGCAGTTAATCAGTTCAGACGTCGATATTTTGTGAAACCATGATGTCAGACCATCCAACATCTTCTTCCTCTGTCTTCCACGATCTTACCTTCCCTGAATTGTACCCACCGTCACCGAATGTTCTAAACCTTCTCTTCGCATTATATTACCGAAGAACCTTGACTGTCTGATTCTTATTATTTTGATAAGTTTTCTTTGCGTGCTGGTCTGTTTGAAAAATTCATCATATGGTGTCTTTGTTGCACATGGCATTTTCCGAATTCTTTTGTAAAAACCACATCTCTGTGGCTTCCATCGATCATATTGGTTGCTTGTTCATTGTCCATGATTCGCTGCCATATATATCTACTGGTTCAGTATATCACTGGAATACTCGTTTCCGCAGTGTCATTGATAGTGAATTCACGCATAATAATAATTCCTCTCGTACATATGTATAAGTTACATATGGCCTGCCAGTAATTTCTCCATGTCGCTCTATCCTGGGCAACTCGCTCAATCTCCTCCATGGAACTGAGACCGATATTTCTTGCCTCTCTAGCAAAGTTCGTTTCAGTGTCTCCTTAGGGAATCCTATTCTTTTTTTAACAACTTTGCATCCCACTTCAATGGTATTTTAGTATTCTTTGATCATGTCTTCCGATGGGGGACTGCCTAGAGTAGTTGATAGTAGCTCGGCCTGCTAGCTGTGAGACGCCTCATAGCTCGGGTTCTAACCCACTATCCGGCATTTGTTCGAGTCCCCTGGTCTTACTCAGGACGATAACGTGAGTACCTCTGAAGTCGGAGAAAATCTGCCTGTATGGCGAGGAATACTAATTACGAGTACATTGAGCACACGGCTGCCAGTGTAAAGTAATTTACAATGTTCACGCTGCTGCCATTGTAAGAAATTGGAAAAACGGATTTTCATGCAAAAATCAGTTTCAGAGATGAAACTTCGTCTGAGTTGAAAGAAAAAAAAAAAAAAATGTCTTCCTATAACATAAGGCCGGCGTGCTCATGTTAAAAAAGTCTAGGAAATAAGATCACCATCGTAGCGTGATCCTCACATTACAGTATTATTAGATAAAGTCACATTCAGTTTAAAAACATCATAATATGTTAAATTAAGGTTATATTATTTTACAAATTATGTTTAACAATAAGGAATATCAGTAGTAATAACATCTTTTCTCAATAAATAAACATGAACTCACAGAATTGTGTAAAATTGCAGAAAACCTGACAGTGTTCTATCAAACACTTATAAAAACCAGCCCTCATTAAACAGGAATTTTAGTTTTCTCGTCAGAGCTAGTCGGCCTTATGCTGCTGGGGGGCCACGGTATGCCCAACATATCTCCATCTTCTCCCTATTATAACAGTTGTTAATTGTTGTTGACCAGACATTTTTCTGATTTCGTTCATCACTTCTGGTGAATTCGTTGCATTTCCTGTTCATTATTTTTCGCAGACTTTTATTTTCAAATGTATTCAATTTGCTTTCTATATTGTTAGTCATTCACGCATAATGCGTTTAATAACACTGGGAAATAGGGCATCATTATCATCAGGTGCCGTGCCGGCTGGCGTGTGTGATCTCTGTCTTCCTCTGTCTCGTCTCCCTCGATTTTACCAGTTGTTACAATGTGGTCTAAACCTCCTTTTCTCATCTATAGTCTCTTGTCTATTCCCATGTGGAAGATGGAGTTTGGCTGTCCACTCTTGTCGTTAAGCGTAGGGATGGGAGCTTTAATTTGCGTTCTAGGACCAGATGAATCGCCATTGTGTTATATCCATGTTTATGTAGTGTGGTTTTGTCTATCCATTTTTTTCTTGACCTTCCCTTAGCTCTAGTACCTGATATCTTTTATTGTATGCTGTTATTGGTGGTTGGTTATATTTCATTCTCATTACATGTCCAAACCACTGCATTTGATGTCTTTCGATGTATTCGGTGCATGAAGGTATGCTCACCCTGCTTCTGTTCTCATTTCGTAGTCTACCTTTCCTGGTGACTCCCATAGTCTTCCTCAAGCATTTCATTTCACACGTGGTGAGCTTTCTGTGGTCTGTTGCTGTAAGAGACCAAGTTTGGCACTGGTAACAAAGTGTTGGTAGGAAAATACATGCCTTTTCTCATCACATACCCGAAAATAATGATGACTGCCTTTTTCTTATATTGATATATCCTGACCTTAGGGCCTACCAAACCAATGTGCAACGTAAACACGTTCGTGCCAAAGATCAAACATATCACAAAGAGTGATTAAAATTGGTCGTAAAGAACAAACGCAAAGAAGAAGAAATCCTGACCTCATTCAACACCTCAGCATTAGTCATTTTACCAGTCCGTGGGATTCTCATTATTCTTCTGTAAGAAGAATATAACATTCTAGTGCTTAATCTTCTTCTTCTTCTTCTTTGCGTTCGTTCTTTACTACCAATTTTAATCACTCTTGTGATATGTTTGATCTTTGCCAAGAACGTGTATACGTTGAACATTGGTTTGGTAGGCCCCTAAACGCATAGACTTCTACACGTTTAGGACACATGCATCAGATTTCAGCCAAACATCCTTAGTCGCCTCTTACGACATGCATGGCAGGTAACAGTGGTTCTATTCTTTACATCCCAAATTTAGGCCCCGGTAACCACTCGGGCGTAGTGCTTAATAAGATGGCAAATAGGTCATGGGAAAAGAAACCTTTAAAACCTACACAAAATAAAGGAAGAACAGAAAGTGCTCACATATTAGAAAAGAAATCGGTGAAACGGGTATGAGGTTATGTGGATATTTCTCTTCTAGATAGCATTGTATTCCTGATGTAAATTGAGGTCCACTTATCTGGCATCGCAAGAGGAAAATCAATGTTGTTATGTGATACAGCGCTGTGCACTCAAAGACGTGATTTGATGGTTGACAGTTGTATGGGGTTTGTATACGTGGCTAGCACTCTGAATTTTATCGTGGTTGGATTCTGTATGTCACTGAACATAACAGTATAGAGTTCTGGGCTTGATATGGTGTCATCGTGTTCTTTCATCTTGACCTATTGGATCATCCTCATTGCACTTCGGTGAGTAATCATGTGTGCTCCGATCTCTTTTATACACAAAAAGATCTCAGCGGCAGTGCACGAACTCCGTAGCGTCAGCGAGGATCCCGATGTCATTTTGAAGATAGAGAAGATATCTTGTAGAAATTTTAATTTTAATCTTTGATGAAATTTGTCCGGACAGCTTCTTTCCAGCCTGCTCTTCTCGATTTTGAACTACTAAGGGTTCTTTTACGTACTCAGATTGAACAGAACCTACGTTTTATTGTCCGTCTCCGATAGGACTAGGAACTCGATCTCACCTACACTGAGATCAGGGATCTCTGGAAAATATCCAGATTGCTCCAAGAGGGAGCGAACCTGGTACCTTTGACACGAGATACGAACACCTAACCTCTACGCCACAGAGACGAGCAATAACGAGCAATAATGATGGGCGTATCCTTCAATCAATCTTCCAACATTCAGAAGTCGACTTGAATGTGCTCAAAGAAGGTAGCGCTTCGCCTCAAATTGTAGTCATCTCCTAGCCAGCTTGTCATACAACGACAATATCAGTGCTTCTTATCTAAGTCATATGATCTTCTCTAACAAAAGCAAGATTGATGGTAAAACTGATTGCCTCCCTAAGACTGCAGTGTTACTTTTTTTTTGCTCCTCTTGTGAGCCTTGGCAACACACTGGCGAAAATGAGCATGTTCAAATAAGATATAGCTTCGCCTCAAATTGTAATTATCTCCAATCGAGCTTGTCCTATATGGACAACAACAACAACGATATCAGTGATCTGTGTTTCTTATCTAAGTCATATCTCTCTCTCCCAATCCCCTTCTAAGTCATATGATCTTCCCTCACGAAAGCAATATTGATGGTAAAACTGATTGCCTGGTTCAGACCGCTAGACATCAGACCATACAAGTGATCCAAAGACTCGCCATCAACATCTAAAGTTTCCATTCAGCACACAACAATTCACTGATTTGTAGATAGGACAGCTATGCCATTTGTCTGTGACATTTCATAAATCAGAAAAGTGATGTTATTTTAAGATGGGTTTAAACAGAGCCAACTATAAACTTATGGGCCTTCGGACGGTAAGAATTATGGGAAATCAGACCCCAACTACACCACGTGACCTCGCATTCAAGTATTGGTGTATATAGACGAATTCATTTTAAAATCAACACAAAATGCTAAATCGATGTTATATTATACAACAAGTTAAGTTTAACAATAAGGAATATCAATATTATGAATATTTTTCACCAATAAATAACCATAGACTCACAGAATTGAGTAAAATTGAAAAAATCTAGCAGTGTTCTATCAAACATCTATATTTTCCGGCCCCCTTCTATGATCTAGGTCAAGAAACCTACAGTCAGTTGTCTAGCCTAGTTATCTAGAGGGCCTAGTTATCTAGAGTTGGCTGTGGTTTAAACAACACAGAGATTGAGACAGTGAGATAAAGTGACATTGATAGAGATCTGTTGTCACACAAAGAGATAACGCTTAAAAACTAAAACAAATCTCATAAAAACGATTTTTTGGCCAACACTATGTTACCAGTATCAAACATGGCCAATAACAGCAGCTAATGAGTGGAAGATCATAACGACAGAGATGAAGTGTCTTAGAAGAGCTGCAGGTGTGACAATAAGAGACAAAATTAGAAATGAAGAAATCAGAAGACTGGATGTGAAACCAGTCATGCAATTCATAAAAGAACAACAGATTAAATGGTGTGGACACCTGACAAGAATGTCCTGGTATCGCTTACCACAGAGAGCCACACAGAAAAAGTATAATGAATACAAAGCAAGAGGAAGACCACGCAAAGATGGAGCGACGGCATCAAGAACAGCCTTACGAAAATGAATATCAGCTTACAAAGTGCCTTAAAACAAGCACACACAAGATCACTACGTCCCTCCCTTCCCCCACTTCTATAAAGAAGCAAATGATGGAAGAGAAGAAGAAGATAGAGAGATTGAGAGAGGCGGAGAGATGATGTAACTGGATAATGACACTATTTATAAGTTTTGTTTTTTCATTCGTCTGCTAAATGCTGGTGTAGTCTTCTTCTTCTTCTTCTTTGCGTTCGTTCTTTGCGACCAATTTTAATCACTCTTTGTAATATGTTTGATCTTTGTCAAGAACGTGTATACGTTGCACATTGGCAAGTCATGGAGTCTAATATAAAGATTCTGACATAGTTCTGCGTGAAGGCTTTCTTTCTTTACCACCAGTGTCCCCCACCTTTTATGTGAACATTACTACAACTTCAGAAATACTTGTAAAACTACAACTTCAGAAATACTTGTAAAACTACAACTTCAGAAATACTTGTAAAACTTCAACTTCAGAAATACTTGTAAAACTACAACTTCAGAAATACTTGTAAAACTTCAACTTCAGAAATACTTGTAAAACTTCAACTTCAGAAATACTTGTAAAACTTCAACTTCAGAAATACTTGTAAAACTTCAACTTCAGAAATACTTGTAAAACTACAACTTCAGAAATACTTGTAAAACTACAACTTCAGAAATACTTGTAAAACTTCAACTTCAGAAATACTTGTAAAACTTCAACTTCAGAAATACTTGTAAAACTTCAACTTCAGAAATACTTGTAAAAACTTTCCTTCTTTTTCTTCGAACGCTCCACAACGTCCACCTATAAACCACTCTGCGTGATTTGTATGTGATCTGAGCCTAAGAGCGATTGTACGTTGTGCCAGTTAAGCACCTACAAGTAGGCCAGCACATTCGATTTCTGCATCGCTTGTTATTGACTATGGTAGCTACGCTAGGTCCTACATCAGTCGCCTTTCACGACATGCCTTTTAGGTCGCAGTGGTGTTATTCGTTGATTTCCTTGCGGGCGCTTGGAACCACACGGGAGGTGAAAGCTTTTGAAAAGAGACTTAAGGATGAGCTGAAAGACAAGAAAGACAATCACAAACTCGAAAGTTGTCACAGTAAAACACTTGACAGTCTGTAAAGACGAAAAAGACCATATATATATATATATATATATATATATATATATATATATATATATATATATATATATATATATATATATATATATATATATATATATGTCTGTGACAGGAAAAGCATGTGAAAGACAAACTCATATATATATATATATGTCTGTGACAGGAAAAGCATGTGAAAGCCAAACTCATATATATATATGTCTGTGACAGGAAAAGCATGTGAAAGACAAACTTATATATATATATATGTCTGTGACAGGAAAAGCATGTGAAAGCCAAACTCATATATATATATATGTCTGTGACAGGAAAAGCATGTAAAAGACAAACTCATATATATATATATGTCTGTGACAGGAAAAGCATGTAAAAGACAAACTCATATATATATATATATATATGTCTGTGACAGGAAAAGCATGTAAAAGACAAACTCATATATATATCTTCCCTTCTACCCTTCGGCCCAAAGGAAGGATAGGTCCTCAAGCAAGACCTTGCAAGCTCTCTTGCACTTGGTTGTGGTTGTTATAGCTGAGAGTTTTTTACTGGATGGGGTAGCTAATCCCACGCCAAATCTCCACTTTCGCCGTATATGGCAAATGGAAGGTGTTAGTGGTTCTATTATTTACCCCCAAACTTGGGCCCCGTTAACCACTTGGGCGTCTGCTTTATATGATGAATCATTCTTGACTCACTATCGGAACAGGAGAGACGTATAGGCGCATGTGCTGAGATTCTCATTGTCTCTATTGCGATCAGATCTCATATCAGACATGTATGCACCTACCCTTCTACCAATTCCAAGTAGTTCCCCTTCGATCCCTACCCGCTTGGCCAGACATTAGTCTGTTACCAAGGCCACCACTTGGAGGTGGGGTAGGATTTTGATCAGTGCCAGCTAATGTGAGTGCGAATGTGCGCGGGCGTGTGTGTATATGCAGAGATTAAGAGGCAAATTCGAAATGACCCAAATATCTAAAGAAATATTACTCATCAGATTCAACAGACCAGAAAGCAGAATTGCACGACAGATTAAATATTGCAATGAATGGACGGAAAAAATAGACTAGGATACGGTTCACAAAGAAATATTAAATACAGAATATGAAAGCACATGTCGTTAAATCAGAGATGCATTGAAATAGAAGATCTGACATAAAGAGATAACAGAAATAATTGATACACAAATAAGTGAATTACCCTTTTCGCTTCGTAATTAATAGGTTTACTTAAGGGCCAGTGGCGGTTCGTGATCCTTTTTTGTTGGTGTGGCCAGACACATATTTTCGGAAAAATCATGGTTCTGGATGAGGTTTATTTTAATGGGACCTGGCCCCACTGGCCCTTAATGACGAGCCGCCACTGTTTAGGGCACATTTATATTATCGATATCGCGCGAGTGGTTACTGGGGCCCAAATTTGGGGTGTAAAGAATAGAACCACTGTTACCTTCCACGCCTGTCGTAAGAGGCGATTAATGAGGTTTGGATGAAATCGGATGCATGTGTCCACTAGGGAATGTTAACCCGAAACAAATGCTTGGATAAAAAGGATGCACCAGGCCGTAAGGCGCATAATATGGTGCAACGACCCCTCACAATGAGGAGTAGGATAACGGATTCTACGGTCGTCAATCTGCCTCGGAGATTTAGCCACGCAGTAAGAATGTAAGACCTACCATCACGAGGGTGACCAAAACTTACTGCGGGAAGAGGTCAGCACAAACGGGAAAGCAGAAATCATAGGAATTATATCCTACAGAACTGCTCCCAGTATGCAGACTTGAGAAGAAAGAGGTGGCCCACTTACACTAGCGTCCAAGACAAACTGTATGGCGTGGCTGATAATCTGAGGCAGGCGGCTGCCTTTATTAGAGAATCCGAAATCCCAATCTAGTGAGAACGAAGAAGAAGAAAATATGGATATAAGGGAAAACTGAAGTAACAGTATGCAGCAATGGAGAAACACGTTTATATTACAAAGCATTCTTTAGTTTTATAATTAATTACATTTTGGCTTACTTATGTGATACTATATACACGTGTCTGTGTCCTTAAATGCCAATTTACTTAGTATCACCGCAGCCTACCCACGTTTGCAAACTCTCTTGCAAACAGTGCCCTGACTCAAGTGGGCAGAAGCATGGACAGAGCCGATATCATCAATGTGGTACGCTCTCAATTATGTGACATGGGCGGGTCTCAGACACTGGAACAAGTTCGAGAATTAGGCGTTAAGTTTGGACATGCCAGACAGTGTCGTCTTCGTGGTAGAGAGAGAAGATATAGTAATCAACTTCTCATGGGTACTGTGAGCAAATGGACTTTGGGATGGCTGCTGCAACGGAGGACAGAGCACGAATGGAAATGCCCAATGTGCCATGACGTCGATCGCATAACATAACATAACATCACGTTTGTTTCCAGATCTAGTTTGGTCTGATCACCTTAGGTTTTTAGATTTCCATACATCACCGCATGAACTAATATATCGGCTTTGTGACGACTTAAGAGTTACAACGAGCCTTTATATCGGCACAGAAGAGTGAAAGGGTTAATAAACATCACTCAAAAGTCAGTCAGAAACTCCATACCATGTGCCCTGATTACGACTGAATTCATAGCGGGTGTGAATAATATGAAGATTTTACAAAAATAATTGACGTTAACGCGTTACTTGATATTTGAAATCACATGAAATAGCGATTATGATATGTGGGACGTGGTTGTAGGAAAAAATATTATAGATCTATCTTCTTCTCTTTCACCATTTACTTATTTTTTTCCCCGATCCAGAAGCACTTGTGCTTTCAGTTCTTCGGCTCGGTGCCATGGACATCGTAACTCAAGGGTTTGGTGCAACGAACACAGTAAATCTGGAGAACATGTTGCTTTTCTGCCAGCCCACTGAACTCTTCTCTTCTTCTATTGTGTTCGTTCTTTACGACCAATTTTAATCACTCTTTTTTTTTTCTTTCGTCCGCTTTCAACTCAGACGAAGTTTCATCTCTGAAACTGATTTTTGCGTGAAAATCCGTTTTTCCAATTTCTTACAATGGCAGCAGCGTGCACATTGTAAATTACTTTACACTGGCAGCCGTGTGCTCAATGTACTCGTAATTAGTATTCCCTCGCCATACAGGCAGATTTTCTCCGACTTCAGAGGTACTCACGTTATCGTCCTGAGTAAGACCAGGGACTCGAACAAATGCCGGACAGTAGGTTCGAACCCGAGCTATGAGGCGTCTCACAGCTAGCAGGCCGAGCTACTATCAACTACTCTAGGCAGTCCCCCTAATCACTCTTTGTGATATGTTTGATCTTTGCCAAGAACGTGTATACGTTGCACATTGGTTTGGTAGGCCCCTAAACGAATAGACTTCTACACGTTTAGGACACGTGCACTCGATTTAAGCCAAACCTCCTTAATCACCTCTTACGACATGCGTGGCAGATAACATTGGTTCTATCCTTTACACCCCAAATTTGGGCCCCGGTAACCACTAGGCGCCCGCGGAATTGAACCCGCACTCACAGGGGCTTGTCACCCGTCGTCCAACGCGCTACGAACACGCTGGGCATGCGGGCATTTTATTTATTTATAGAAGTGTGTGGTTGGGGGAAGAATGTAGTGATCATGTGTGTGCTTGTTTTAAGGCACATTGTAAACTGTTATTCATTATCTTAAGGCTGTTCTTAATGCCATCGCTCCATCTTTTGCGTGGTCTTCCTCTTGCTATGCACTCGTTATACTTTTTCTGTGTAGCTGTCTGTGGTAGGCGATACCAGGCGATATCTTGTCAGGTATTTAATCTGTTGTTCTTTTATGAATTGCACGACTGGTTTCACGTCCAGTCTTCTTCTGATTTCTTAATTTCTAATTTTGTCTCTTATTGTCCCACCTTCTAAGACACCTCATCTCCGTCGTTGTGATATTCCGCTCATTGGCAGGTGTGCATTGTTGCTGGCCCACTAGCAAATGGCGACACAAACCAAAGCGAGATGAATTACATACGAGAGGAACTAACAGAAATGTGTTTCACTAGCGAGTCACAGGAACCGTATGCATGCATATCATTTCAAAATCTGCTGGATTGAAGAAGATTCAGAGTACCTATGGTTCTGTCCGGACTGCTATGAGATAGTTCTTCTTTTTTTTAGCGATCTCTGGTCATGCGCGGAGCTTACTTTGGACCACAAACTTGGCAGTCAGCTTAAGGTCTGTCATATTTCTCCAAAGCTTAGTTTTAGGTCGACTGGGTGTGGTCACATATTGCTTCTCATCTCACACAGGAGAGGACAGTCTTGCAGAACATGATCCGATGTCCGTTCCGCCTGCTGACACTGACAGAGAGCTGGTTCATTTATTCCTAGTCTTTGTAAGTGTTTGTTGAGTTTGCAGTGTAAGTTTAGTTTAGTTTAGTCGTCGGGCCATCATCACTGCACGTCGAACCAATTAGTTCATAAGTGCTCCGATCTTCCCTCAGTATTTCCCTCAGCGTGTGGCGACTAACGACACCGGTTCTTTGTTGGTTTACTATTATTCTGTGGCTACCAGCATAGTGTTCTTGTCTAGCTACACCAAACTTGTCTTGGGGTTCTTGCAGTCTGGTTAGTGGTGTAGATTCACCGCTATTACATGAATCATGTACACGTCCTCTCTCCTTTAGGAATTTATAATATCAGCCTGGTCCATTGCTCGCCCGCTTTGTACAGCAGCCATACCTGCAAGCCTATCCGCACGTTCATTCCCTTACACCTGCATGCCCTGGCACAAAAATAAAACTGATCTTTGTCAGCTTAGACTTACCCAGCGACTCCATTCAATGTCTCCTAGCCCATCCTGTTTCAATCTTTCTGAGCATACTCATTGAGTCACTGAGAAAACATGCATGGATAAAAGTCTGTGATTCTAGCCAAACCATCGCTTTAGTAACCGCCATGATTTCCATAGTGAGACTGCTCGTAGTCACTTGCAATGTAAGTACGTAAACGAAATAAAATGACCTGGTCCGTTCTGCCAGAGCCAACTATAAGTACGGCCAGCGGACTCCGGTAAGAATCCTAGGAAATAAGACCACAACCGTCACGTGACCTCGCATTCCAGTATATAAAGTTGTAAAAAGACGAATTCATTTTAAAATCAACACATGTTAAATCAAGGTTATATTATGCAACAAGTTAAGTTTAAAAATAAGGAATATCAATATTTTAAAATATTTTTCATAAATAAATAACTTATATCAATAAATGACTCATTAAATTGAGTAAAATTGTAAAAACGATTGCAGTGTTCTACCAAACATATACAAAATCCAGCCCCCAACTCAAACTAGGTCAGGGTTTCCCCGGACAGTTATGTGGCCCAATTTAGAGTTTGGCTGTGGTTCTGCTTAGGTCTTTGAGAATATATTTTCCATATAAAACTTCAAAAAACTAACTGAATCTAGTTTTAACAGAACAAAAGACTCACTACTCACGCAGATATTCTGTACTGGTGTAGCACAGTAATTTTTAGTTTGAGGTCACGTTAAGAGAACAGTAATTGCCAAATCTCAGTTACAGCTATATAAGGTAATTGTGCGACGAGAGTCCTGGGTGCAGGGCCAAACATAATTACCGCATTACTTCAAGAGTGATAGCACACGATGTAACCCACCCACAGTCGTGGGAGTACGCATGACATTTTCATAGTAGCACATTTATTGTCATCATTCTAGTAGTAGTTTCCGCTCGTATGTTGCTGGGGCTCGTAAGGGGAGCAAAGAATAGTAACACTGTGACCTACGAGGCATGTCGTTAGAGGTAACTGAGGTAGGGGTCTAGGGAAGCTGCCCTAGTAAATAAAAAGCATCGCAGAAATCTGATGTGCTGGCCTACTTGTAGACGCATAACTTGTACAACGTACAATCGTTCTTAGGCTCAGATTACATATAAATCACACATAGTGGTTAACAAGTGGTCGATATGGAGCGTTCGATGAAGAAGTAGTGGTGGTTGCTTCTGTCGTCTAAGCTGTTCTTCTTCTTCTTCTTCTTTGCGTTCGTTCTTTACGATCAATTTTAATCACTCTTTGTGATATGTTTGAACTTTGCCAAGAACGTGTATACGATGCACATTGGTTTGGTAGGCCCCTAAACGCATAGACTTCTACATGTTTAGGACACATGCAGCAGATTTCAGCCAAACCTTCTTAGACGTCTCTTACGACATGCAAGGCAGGTAACAGTGGTTCTATTCTTTACACCCCAAATTTGGGCCCCGGTAACCACTCGGCCGGTCTAAGCTGTTGTTTCGTGCGTTTTAGTTAGTTTTTATGTGCGCGCGTGAGTTGTTATGTGTGTGCTGTTGATATGTGGGCTGTTGATTTCTGTCTGTTAGTGTGTTGCTATTTGTGTGTGTGTTATTATTTTGTGTTCGTGTTGTTATCGTATGTGCATTTTGTTTCGTATTGTCTGTGCACTGCCGCGGTGTCTGTGCACTGCCGCGTTGTCTGTGCACTATAGCGTTGACTGTGCACTGTCGCGTTGTCTGTGCACTATCGCGTTGTATGTGCACTGCCGCGTTGACTGTGCACTATCGCGTTGTCTGTGCACTGCCGCGTTGACTGTGCACTGTCGCGTTGACTGTGTACTGTTGTCTTAAAATGTTACATTGCGTCATAGTTAACAAAGGACCTACCTACACTGAGATCAGAGACTCTCTGGAAAAAATATCACGACGGCTTCACGAGATAGCAAACCGAGCAACTTTGGAACGGGAGGCGAACACCTAAACTCTACGCCACAGCGATCCATATTGTCGCTAAACAAATCTACCTGCAACATAATATAATCTTGATTTATCCTGTTGTGTTGTTTTGTTAAATGAATTCGTGCCTGCCTGCCCAGCGTGTTCGACTGCGGGTGACTAGCCCTCCGTGAGTGCGGGTTCAATTCGGGCTGGCAGAAAAGCCACAGGTTCCCCGGATTCACGGTGTTCGTGGCACCGAGCCGAAGGGTTACAATGTCCATGGCACCGAGCCGAAAAGCTGAGAGCTCAAGTTATTATTTTTTTCCGATCCAGAAGCACTTGAGCTGAAAGCTCTTCGGCTCGTGTCATGGACATGGTAACCCTTCGGATCGGTGCCACGAACACCGTAAATCTGGGGAACCTGTAGATTTTCTGCCAGTCCGCGGATTTGAACAAAGTGCTTCTGGATCGAAAAAAAGAAAAAAGAATTCGTCTTTATACAGCAATACTGGAATGCGAGGTCACGTGACGGTTGTGATCTTATTTCCTATAATTTGTTACCTGAACCCGCTGACCATATGTTATCGGAGACCACGATTACACAAAGTCTGCATACGAAAGTTTTTTTGGTTTAATTTTGTCAACACAAGTTAACGACACAGTAGTACTGCGAACTAACAACACTAATAGATAACACATAATTGGGTTATCTTCTCACGGAGATAACTGAGAAGTATATATGATACATATAGAGTATTGATCTGATTTCTCTTCCTTCTACTATCTCCGTGTATCTCATGATACACATACGCTTACTACACTCAGTGATGAATCATTCATTATCTCATTAGAACATGACATAATCAACTCAGCAGTCACATGTCTTCTTCTTCTTCTTTACCCTTCGCCCCTAGGGAAGCATAGGTCCGCAACCAAGGCCTTCCAAGCCCGCGTCTATCCACAGCCAATTCTAGATAACTAGACCAGACAACTGACAAGGGTTCCTGACCTAGATCAGAAAAGAGGGCTGGAAAATATAGATGTTTGATAGAACACTGCAAGCTTTTTTTTGCAATGTTACTCAATTCTGTGAGTCTATGGTTATTTATTGGTGAAAAATATTCCTAATATTGATATTCCTTATTGTTAAACTTAACTTGTTGCATAATATAACTTCGATTTAACATTTTGTGTTGATTTTAAAATGAATTCGACTATATACATCAATTCTGGAATGTGAGGTCACGTGGTGTAGTTGGGGTCTGATTTCCCATAATTCTTAATTGAGTGCGAAGGCCCATAAGTTTATAGTTGGCTCTGGCCTATCCGATGCCATCCTTTCTAGATCTCTCCATTCTCTCCCCATCACCGGGTCGCTTCATCCGTCCCTCTTCGTGGTGTCATCCTTCTTCCTCGGGTGGCGAGCTATGAATGTCCCTGGTTGTGGTTTATGTAGCTATCTAGTTTTTTTTTTTACGGTGTGGGGTAGCAAGTCCCATGTCCTACCACCTCAGTCGCCTCTTACGACATGCGTGGCAGGTTAGAGTGATTTGGGCCCCGGTAACCATTCGGGCGACAGTCACATGTATGCAAAATTAAATATTGGCAATTCAGCCATGTGTACATGTGGACAGGCACATCAGACTGCAGAGCAACCTGCTGCCTTGTGGGTTTCGGCTGGGGACAGCAAACGGCTAACGGAGAGCGAACCCAGTAAACGCTGGTTGAAACCGAACACACCACCGAAAGATAAGCACCAGAGTTCCAAATGGTACTGAAGGTTGTGAACGTACACCCCCCGTTCTTGGTGTTAGGCTGTTTATATTTCACAAAAGAATGCAAGCGTGATCTAACTTCATGCGGCATAGACAAAGAACACTGGGAGCGGCTGGCCAAAGATAGGCAAGCATGGCGAGCGGTAGTGAGGGCGGCTCAAAAGAAAAGAAGAAAAACATCACATGTGGAGGCAAAGGAGAGCACAGAGAGAACATCCTATGTACCAGCTCCAGTTTTACCTGCAACAACTGTGACAAGGATTGTCGAAAAAATGTGGAGACTGCAGTAAAACTTGGAACTTGGATTCCTCCCAGTCCCTACTTCTACAACGTCTACGTAGTCTCACTTCTACGAATATGCTCCTTTACTCCCTGATTCGTTTCACCATCCACGTTCTCAACAGACAACTGCATGAATTTATTTGCATGCATCATCAACAAAAAACTTGACCTTCTTCGCCCTGTACCTTCTACCACTCCTCTCAATTGTCCACCACTATCTTCTCCTCCCACCCAGGTTGTCTGCATCCCTCCCGACCTTCTCTTATCTGACAGCAGAGATGTGTTTTAAGTAAGGGTCTCAAGTTTGTTCCTCTCCGCCCCTCCATTGACCACTACTCTACTCTTCAGGATGTCAACCGTTTCCACCGTGGCCTTCGACTCAAATTCCATTTTCACAATCAGGAGGACCCTCTAGAACATCACGACTCGAGCATGTTCTCCCAATATTGCACTCGCAAACATGATTGGACTCCTAAGCCTGGTGCCTCTAACGCTCTTGATCTCTACATCAAGAATACTTCATACGACATTGGACTTCTCCACCCTAAACGCCTAGGGCGTTCGAACATGTCACCGTCCGAGTTTCGTGCTCTATCACACCTCCGTCGACGTGATGACATTGTTATCAAACCCGCTGATAAAGGTGGTGCCATAGTCGTATGGAGTAAAGAACTATATCTTCAGGAAGGCCATAACCAACTACTCAACACCCTATTCTACAAAAATATTCCTTCTGATGCCACACTATCCAACAATAGTAAGGTCCGTACAGTCATCAAGAACCTCATTGCCTCCAAAGACCTTCCTACCGGCGCATCATCACTATGTGTCATCGACAGTTGCTTGGGCAAACCCGCATTCTATATGCTCCCCAAAATCCATAAACTTCACAATCCTGGTAGGCCTATTGTTTCTGCTTGCTCTTGTCCTACGGAACATATCTCCGCATTCCTTGACAGTATCTTCAACCCTATAGTCACCACACTACCTTCATTCTTGAAAGATACTAACCACACTTTGTCTGTTTTTCTTCTATTAAGTTGTTGCCTGGCAGGACTTATCGCCTCTTCCTCCTTGATGTCTGCTCACTGTATACCTCTATACCTCATTCTGACGGACTTCAAGCTCTCCAGTTTTTCTCGACAGGAGAACTAACCCTCTTGTCTCCACCTCCACTCTCCTTCGTCTTGCAGAACTAGTTCTCCCTCTCAACTCCTTTCAGTTCAATGACCAGTTCTTCGAACAGATTAGTGGGGTCGCCATGGGTACTAAAATGGGACCCAGCTATGCTTGTCTATTCATGGGTCATCTTGAACACTTAGTATGGAACACCTATGATGGCCTTCTTCCGTCCGTGTATCATAGATACATCGATGATTGTATTGGAGTTACCGATATGTCTGAAGCCGATTTGTCACGCTTCATTACCTTCATCAATGCCTTCAATCCTGCTATTCGGTTCACCTCTCACATCTCTACCTCCTGTGTCAATTTTCTTGACATCACTATCACCATCAGCCTATCCACTATCACTACATCAGTATACTACAAGCCTACTGATACACATAGCTTTCTTCTGTATACCTCTTCCCATCCCCAGGCTTGTCGTGACTCTTTACCTTTCTCTCAACTCTTACGCCTTCGTCGCCTCTGCAGTGAGGACGACGATTTTCTTGATAGAGCTCATGAGATGCTTGATTTCTTCCGCCAGCGCCTATACCCGGAGAATGTGCTACATCTGCCATGCATCGGGTTCAGCTAATTGCTCGCCAGGAGGCCCTCTCTCACATACTTAGAAACCCCAAGTCTGACAGGGTTAAACTTATCTTAACTTTCCACCCTCATAGTTCCCTGGTGAAAAAGGTCTTATTCCATCATCTCCTATTCTTCAGTCTGATCCTGAGACACGTTCAGTCTTCCAACACTATCCTTTGGTGGCGTACAGACGGGACAGAAGCCTCAAGGATTTGTTGGTACACAGTCGCCTCAAGCCTAACATCCAGAGTCACTTTGGCACCATCCAATGTGGCCGTCGGCGCTGTAATACATGTGCTTATGTAATACAGACCCGTACTGTCTCTTTTCCAAAAGCTACCTATACCATTCAAGACAGTTTCACGTGTGAGTCCCGCAATATCATCTATGCTATCACCTGCAAACGATGCCATAAGGCCTATATTGGTGAAACCGGTAAGAGGCTCAGTGACCGATTCGCCCAACACTTACGCGATATTCGCCAATGCTCTGTGACTCCTGTGGCCACTCATTTCAATGATACTGGCCATTCAGGAGTTGACGATGTCCAGGTCACAGCCATCCGATCATGTTCCTCCGATGATCGCAGTCGATTCGCCCTGGAGAACCGTTTTATTTCATTCTATGGCACTTTGCGACCTCTTGGACTCAACGCATTACATTCCTATGCTTCTTAGTACTGTCTTATCTCGTGCCTTGTTATCTATATGTGTGTTTGCTCCATATATGTGTCATTTATCCACTATATGGTTTATTGTTCCTCTCCTTTTCCACTTTCGGTTTTGTGTTGCACTCATTTCGTTGTTCGTTTTTATTCCCATATTTTCATCAGATAGGTTTATGTTTCCACATGTAATCGTCCATTTGTAGTGTTCCTCGAAATTCGTCATTCTTGTTGTATTGTTTGCTTGATAAAGGCCTTTTGGTCGAAACGTTGCTGTTTATCGTCACTGTTTATGTATTTTGTAAAACTGTAGTACTTTGTTTTTACGTGTTTACCTGACAAGGATTGCCACTCCAGAATAGGCCATTACAGCCACAAGAAACGTTGTGATTCAGCGCAGAACATAGTACGTGACGCAAGACCTATTGTCTCCTGAGACAAAGAGGTCAATGATGAGAATGATAAAAACGGCCTTAAGAACGATCGTCAGAGAGAGAGAGAGAGAGAGAGAGAGAGAGAGAGAGAGAGAGAGAGAGAGAGACTGCATAGCACAAACTTAAGACTGCCCCGAATATGATATACTGAAGCAAACTCATTGGTTTAGTAAAACAACACTGGAAATAAAACTGCACAGACCTCTGTTTGATCTACAAAAGACAGTGAAGTTTATACAAGAGACAACATTGAATATATAGACAATATCTCAAGCGAACGAATGGAAGGATTCATTATATGTTCGCTTATACACAAACTAAGCAAGTAAAGTTTTCAATTGTTGCACAAAATCATTCTGACTAAATAGAAATGAATTGATCAGAGCTCTTCTTCTTCTTCTGTGTTCGACGGTTATTAATTCAATCGTAATCATTACGTCTTGCATGACGCTTCTGGCATATTTTTGCGTGAAGACCTGTTTTCCTTTTTAATAAGAGTTTTCTCGTCATACAGGCGTGCCTTCTACGACTTCAGAAGTACAGAAGTAGTTTAGATACTCAAGTTTTGTTCTATGTCAGAGATCTCATCGTGGGCGATTGCCAGGTTGTTTTCGTAACTCGCAAGGGGAGCAAAGAATAGTACCACTGGGACTTACAAGGGATGTTGTAAGAGGAGACTTCTTCTTTGCGTTCATTCTTTACGACCAATTTTAATCACACTTTGTGATATGTTTGATCTTCGCCAAGAGCGTGTTTACGTTGCACATTGGTTCGGTAGGCCCCTAAACGTTTAGGGGCCATGACTTCTACACGTTTAGGACACATGCATCCGATTTCAACCAAACCTCCTTAGTCGCCTTTTACGACACGCGTGGCAGGTAACAGTGGTTCTATTCTTTGCACTCCAAATTTGGGCCCCGGTAACCACTCGGGCGAAGAGGCGACTGGGGTAGGGGCACAGGAAAGCTACCTAGTAAATAAATAGCCTCACAGAAATCGAATGTGCTGGCCTACTTGTAGTCGCATAACTGGCACAACGTACAATCGCCCTTACGCTCGGATCACATACACATCACAAAGAGTGGTTCAACAAGTGGTCGATATGGAGCGTCCGAAGAAGAAGTAGAAGATGGAACACATCAGAAGCAACGGGGGGTTCCCATCTCTAGCACCACTTTTTCTCATCTCAGGTTCAACCTCAGGTTTTCTCATCTCAGGTTCAACCTCAGGTTTTCTCATCTCAGGTTCAACCTCATGTGTTCTCATCTCAGGTTCAACCTCATGTGTTCTCATCTCAGGTTCAACCTCATGTGTTCTCATCTCAGGTTCAACCTCATGTGTTCTCATCTCAGGTTCAACCTCATGTGTTCTCATCTCAGGTTCAACCTGAAATAATAAACTAGCCAAAGATTCATGAACTTCTTCATCTTCGGACGCTCCATATCGACAACTTGTTAACTACTCTTCGTGATTTGTATGTGATCTGAGCCTCCTTCTTCTTCTGCATTCTCACTAGATTGGGATTTCGTATTCTCTAATAAAGGCAGCCGCCTACCTCAGATTATCAGCTACGCCATACAGTTTGTCTTGGATGCTAGTGTAAGTGGGCCACCTCTTTCTTTTTAAGTCTGCATACTTGGGGCAGTTCTGTAGGATATAGTTCCTATGATTTCGGCTCCTCCGTTTGTGTCGACCTCTTCCAGCAGTAAGTTTTGGCCACCCTCGTGATGGTAGGTCTGACATTCTTACTGCGTGGTTAAATCTCAGAGGCAGATTGGCGACCGTAGAATCCGTTATCCCATTCCTCATTGTGAGGGGTCGTTGTACCATGTTATGCGCCTTACGCCTGGTGCATCCGTTTTCTGCAAGAATTTGTTTTGGGTTAGCATTCCCTAGCGGACACGTGCATCCGATTTCAGCCAAACCTCCTTAGCCCTCTCTTACGACATGTGTGGCAGGTAATAGTGGTTCTATTCTTTACACCCCAAATTTGGGCCCCTGTAATCACTCGAGCGTGATCCGAGCCTAAGAGCGATTGTACGTTGTGCCTACAAGTAGACCAGCACATCCGATTTCTGCCACGCTTTTTATTTACTATAGTAGCTTTCCTAGACCCTACCTCAATCACCTCTTACGACATGCCTTGAAGCTCGCAGTGGTGCTATTCTTTACTCCCTTTGTGAGACCGCGACAACACACGGTCGCGTTTCATGTACTAATGATAGATTTCAGAAAAACATAAATTGGATGTCTTAACTAGATTCATCCCTAGGATGCTTTAACTAGGGGTATAATAGCAACAAAGGAAGGATATACATAACTAATAGCAATGTAATAAGAATGTGAGGTTTAGGGTTAAGGCTAGTAAGTTCTAACATGCACAGACAAATACTACTTTAATTGGTCACGGAGAAGGTCAAAAAAAAAGGTGCAGCTATTCATAAGTTTTCACTCAATGGGGGACATTGAGTCGTTGACAGTAAGTCATTGACAGGAACAGTGAGTAATTGACAGGAACAGTGAGTCAGTTATAGAAACAGTGAGTTATTGACAGGAACAGTGAGTCAGTTATAGAAACAGTGAGTCATTGACAGGAACAGTGAGTCAGTTATAGAAACAGTGAGTTATTGACAGGAACAGTGAGTCAGTTATAGAAACAGTGAGTCAGTTATAGAAACAGTCATTGACAGGAACAGTTAGTCATTGACAGGAACAGTTAGTCACTGACAGGAACAGTGAGTCAGTTATAGAAACAGTGAGTTATTGACAGGAACAGTGAGTCAGTTATAGAAACAGTGAGTCAGTTATAGAAACAGTCATTGACAGGAACAGTTAGTCATTGACAGGAACAGTTAGTCACTGACAGGAAGTGTCATTGACAGGAACAGTTAGTCCCTGACAGGAACAGTTAGTCACTGACAGGAAGTGTCATTGACAGGAACAGTTAGTCACTGACAGGAAGTGTCATTGACAGGAACAGTTAGTCACTGACAGGAACAGTTAGTCACTGACAGGAAGTGTCATTGACAGGAACAGTTAGTCATTGACAGGAACAGTTAGTCACTGACAGGAAGTGTCATTGACAGGAACAGTTAGTCATTGACAGGAACAGTTAGTCACTGACAGGAAGTGTCATTGACAGGAACAGTGAGTCATTGACAGGAACAGTTAGTCACTGACAGGAAGTGTCATTGACAGGAACAGTTAGTCTTCTTGTTCACCCGCTACGAATTCAGATGCAATCAGGACAACTAGTACTCCGCATCTGACTGATTTTTGCGTGATGGCTTGCTTTCCTTATCAGTGTCCCTCGCCATTCAGGCAAGAATTCTCCGACTTCAGGGGTGAATAGTCAGTCATATGCAAGAGTTGTAACAGTAACAGACAGTCAATAACAAGGGCAGTCAGTCATATGACAGAAGCAGTCAGTTATACGACAGGTCAATAACACAAGCAATCATATACACAAGCAGTCAGACAAGCAGTTATTCCACTGGGACAAGCAGTCAGACAAGCAGTCACTCCACTGAGACAAGCAGTCACTCCACTGGGACAAGCAGTCACTCCACTGAGACAAGCAGTCACTCCACTGAGACAAGCAGTCAGACAAGCAGTCACTCTACTGAGACAAGCAGTCACTCCACTGAGACAAGCAGTCACTCCACTGAGACAAGCAGTCAGACAAGCAGTCACTCCACTGAGACAAGCAGTCAGACAAGCGGTCACTCCACTGAGACAAGCAGTCACTCCACTGAGACAAGCAGTCAGACACGCACTCACTCCACTGAGACAAGCAGTCAGACAAGCAGTCACTCCACTGAGACAAGCAGTCAGACAAGCAGTCATTCCACTGAGACAAGCAGTCAGACAAGCAGTCACTCCACTGAGACAAGCAGTCACTCCACTGAGACAAGCAGTCAGACACGCACTCATTCCACTGAGACAAGCAGTCAGACAAGCAGTCACTCCACTGGGACAAGCAGTCAGACAAGCAGTCATTCCACTCAGACAAGCAGTCACTCCACTGAGACAAGCAGTCAGACACGCACTCACTCCACTGAGACAAGCAGTCAGACAAGCAGTCACTCCACTGGGACAAGCAGTCAGACAAGCAGTCATTCCACTCAGACAAGCAGTCAGTCAAAACATCAAAGACTTAACTGGTTATGCCAACTGGTTAGAATGGTAACTGGTTATATCAACTGGTTAGAACAAAACCAAACTATCTTCGAGGTCGATGATAGCAAAGTTGATAACACTCTGGGCTAGTGCCGTAGAAATCCCCGTGTCCGAGGCTAGCTTGGGTCAAAAAGTACTCGGTGTGCATACTGTACGCGGTTGTACTACAGGAGACCCTGATCCTTTACTTAGGGATCTAAATTACAACTACCTCTGAAGTCGGAGTAAGGCTCGTCTGAATTATAACGGAAAGCAAAACTTCACGCAACAACCAGTCAGATGCGTCATATTAGGCGCCGTGATTGCGCCTGAATTCATAGCGGACGAACCGCCCGAGTTGTTACCTGGACCCAAATTTGGGGTGTAAAGAATAGAACCACTGTTACCTGCCACGCATGTCGTAAGAGGAGCCTATTAAGGTTTGGCTGAAATCGGATGCACGTGTCCTAAACGTGTAGAAGTCTATGCGTTTAGGGGCCTACCAAACCAATGTGCAACGTATACACGTTCTTGGCAAAGATCAAACATATCACAAAGAGTGATTAAAATTGGTCGTAAAGAACGAACGCAAAGAAGAAGAAGATAGTGGACGAACGGGGGAAAATATCCAGTGTGCTGTGCGAACATACCACAAGAAGGATATTGGATTCTCAGAAAGGAGTTAATTTGTATTGTCCATGTTTGTTGGCCTACATGACCACCTGTGTGTAGCCGGGGCTCGCAAGGGGAGAAAATAATAGTAAAACTGCAGCCTATAATGCATGTCGTAAGAGGCGACTGATGTAGGACCTAGGGATGCTACCCTAGTAAATAAAAAGCATCGCAGAAATCGGATGTGTTGAGCTACTTGTAGGTGCATAACTGGCACAACGTACAATCGCTTAGGCTCAGATCACATATAAATCACACAGAATGGTTAACAAGAGGTCGTTATGGAGCGTTTGAAGAAGAAGTTGGCCTACGTGATCTGATATAACCAAAATAAGGTTCGTCCTTAGGTTGAAAGAGCTGTGCCTCGGCTACAATGGGTTTCAATCTCTTACATAGCAAACAAAGAAACCGCAAGAGAGCAGCAAGTCACAAGGCAAGAGGGAGACCCACACAATTATGGATAAGAGGAATAAAAAAAAAACCACTAAATAAATCTGATATGACAACAGCTCAAGCTACACACACGGTGTTCAAAAGAAAACTATACTCTCTGTAACGCTTCACTGCACACGCACTATGATAAAAGAAAGACAGAGTAAGTATATTATTCGCACATTCCTTTCTATTTTTCCTTTCTCTACTTTTGTGTTTATGTCTCGCAAAACTATGAAGTTATCTGTAGATTTTGATGGTTTGTGTGTTTCTTGTATGTTGTGCGGGTGTTAGGAGTATGATGGTTTGTGTGTTTCTTGTATGTTGTGCGGGTGTTGGGAGTGTGATGGTTTGTGTGTTTCTTGTATGTTGTGCGGGTGTTGGGAGTGTGATGGTTTGTGTGTTTCTTGTATGTTGTGCGGGTGTTGGGAGTGTGATGGTTTGTGTGTTTCTTGTATGTTGTGCGGGTGTTGGGAGTGTGATGGTTTGTGTGTTTCTTGTATGTTGTGCGGGTGTTGGGAGTGTGATGGTTTGTGTGTTTCTTGTATGTTGTGCGGGTGTTGGGGGTGTGATGGTTTGTGTGTTTCTTGTATGTTGTGCGGGTGTTGAGAGTGTGATGGTTTATGTGTTTCTTGTATGTTGTGAGGGTGTTAGGAGTATGATGGTTTATGTGTTTCTTGTATTTTGTGCGAGTGTTACGAGTGTGTCTCTATGGTGATATGGTTAAGCAGTTTTCTTGTGTTTTGTTTCTTCTTTTTCGAACGTTCCATATCGACCACTTGTTACCACTCTGTGTGATTTGTATGTGATCTGAGCCTAAGTGCGATTGTGCCAGTTATGCGCCTACAAGTAGGCCAGCACATCCGATTTCTGCGATGCTTTTTATTTACTAGGGTAGCTCTCCTAGGTCCTACATCAGTCGCCTCTAACGACATGCCTTGTAGGTTGCAGTGGTACTATTCTTTGCTTCTCTTGCGGGTCCCAGTACCACACGGGTTATAATTTTTTTTTTGGATCCAAAAGCACCTGAGTTTTTTCAGCTCTTTGACTCGGTGCCATGGACATCGTAACCCTTCGGTGCCACGAACACCGTAAATCTTGAGAACTAGTGGCTTTTCTGCCAGCCAGCGGAATTGAACCGCACTCACATGGCGCTTGTCACCCGTCGTCCAACGAGCTATGAACACGATTGGCAGGCGGGCATAAATTTGTTTAAAAGCCAGCTATAACCAATAGGATGGTCTACTATTGACAAAAAATGTATCGCTTAACCCTATCGTTTCGAAATGTATTGTACCTCCAGGCACATTCACTTTACAATGTATACTTCTTTGCGTTCGTTCTTTACGATCAATTTTAATCACTCTTTGTGATATGTTTGATCTTTGCCAAGAACGTGTATACTTTGCACATTGGTTTGGTAGGCCCCTAAACGCATAGACTTCTACACGTTTAGGACATGTGCATCCGATTTCAGTCGAACCTCCCTAGTCGCCTCTTAAGACATGCGTGGCAGGTAACAGTGGTTCTATTCTTTACACCCCAAATTTTGGCCCCGGTAACCACTCGGGCATACAATGTATACTAAATAAGCCAGTATGATGGCTTTGTGTCAAGTTAAAAATACTGTGAGCCAGTATGATATCGGTTCCCAAGAGCGAAAGGGTTAACGTAAGAATGCTTGCTTACCTGAACGAAATAAAAATATTAAAAACCATGTACTCTAAAGGGTTTTTAAAGCCGAAGGATTGACTTCATTGCACCGGATTTTACCCCATACGGCTCGGTTCCTCTCCGCAGAAATGGCACGACACCTGCCGAGAGTATTGCACAAAGCACGAACTCCGTAGCTCCAGCAATAACCCTAGGGGTCTCCATGCACCACGCACTCTGTGTAATCCAATGAAATGATAAACACTTGATACACAATAAAAACAAAATTCTTAAAATAACAAACTAGAGAAGAATGTAAAATCGTTGTAAGAATAACTTAAACAAAATTATAGTTCTATATGTTGCGTACTTACTTAAAACTAGCGTGTTCGACACAAAGTTGTTGTGTGTTGGACCAAATTACTCTCAAAATAGAATCAACTGTTTACACGCAGTGTGTGTGTGTATCTATTCGTTAATGTTAGAAAACCAAAGTGTGTTTATCAGTGTCAGCTGATAGTAACAGAGACAGAACTCGTAATAGCTCCGGCGACGTCTCCGAGAAAATCGACTATACCTGGAAAGGAGCACAGCACAGTACACTAACGCGATTCTACAAAGCTAAACCGACTCGACTTAATAATCGCATACTTTCATTCATACACTGCTTTGTTGACGCTTGGTAGAGTATTCTAGCGAACACACAGCTCATGGACGGTACACGAAGAACTGAAATACGCGCTTTCAGTGGGAGAAACTTATACACACGAAACGTGGACTTGTTGTTACACAGATTAAACTAGAGCTTACCTCGTAATACAACCACGCACTACATCCAACTTCTGATCTGCGTAGGGGACCTTGCTTCGTGACTCAAACACACTAAAAGTCTCTACTAAAAATCATCGGCCTGGACTGAGAAACGGGGCTCGCTCGCGCGGGTTTGTTGGTTGTCGGTTAGCGCGGGCTAATCGAGGTTGAATTACCCAAGCGATTTGCAGACGCGACGAAAGAGAAGGCACTGGCGGGAACTAGACTAGATACGTTTTTTTTAAGCTGTACATGCACAGGACGACACACGACACTGTATTTTTGTGCTACTTTTATTTAGTTGGTGGAGGTGAATCAACAGATCTCGTTTGAAAACAATTTTAGAACTTATGAATGAACTGTGTTTTTAAATGCCCCGACCTAGAATTTGCAACGATCTCGGAATATGATGATGTATATCTATATCTTGATAAAGACGATTTGTACGAAACGTTGACAGTATTTTGTAAGACATCATTGTATGTCCCAACATCAGCTTTTAAATGTCTAAATAATATATAATAATAATTCCTCTCGTACCGTTATAGGGCTACATAGGGCCTGCAAGTAATTTCTCCATACCGCTCTATCCTGGGCAACTCGCTCAATCTCCTCCATGGAACTGAGACCGATATTTCTTGCCTCTCTCAGCAAAGTTCATTTCAGGGTCTCCTTAGGTCGACCTCTCTTTCTTGAAACCTTTGCATCCCACTTCAATACCTGCTTTGATATCATTTCTCCTCAAGGTGTGCCCAACATATCTCCATCTTCTCTTTCTTATAACAGTTGTCACTAGTGGTTGACCAGACATGTCTCTGATTTCATCACTTCTGAATTCGTTCCATTTGATAATCATTATTCCTGAAATAATATATGGTACAAGATATATTGTTTTAGAGGTAATTTACGGGACTGCCTAGAGTAGTTGATAGTAGCTCGGCCTGCTAGCTGTGAGACGCCTCATAGCTCGGGTTCGAACCTACTGTCCGGCATTTGTTCGAGTCCCCTGGTCTTACTCAGGACGATAACGTGAGTACCTCTGAAGACGGAGAAAATCTGACTGTATGGCGAGGGAATACTAATTACGAGTACATTGAGCACACGGCTGCCAGTGTAAAGTAATTTACAATGTGCACGCTGCTGCCATTGTAAGAAATTGGAAAAACGGATTTTCACGCAAAAATCAGTTTCAGAGATGAAACTTCGTCTTCGTCTGAGTTGAAAGCGGACGGGAAAAAAATAACAAAAAAAAAACTCAAGATATAGAAAATAAGTTGAATGTATTTGAAAATTGATGTCTGCAAAAATTATAAATATAAAATGGGACGAGTTCGGGAGGTGATGAAATCTGAGAATTGTTTGGTCAATCATTAGTAGCATCTATTAAACGAAAGAGAAGATGGAGCACACTCTTAGAAGAGATGATTAAAGAATCGTGTTACACGAGCATTAAAGTGGGAGACAAAAGATTGGAGAACGAAAGGATACGATTTGCTCAGGATAGAGCGATACGGAGAAATTGCTACCATGCCCTAAGTAACGTATAATTAATTATACAAGAGGAATATATATATATATATATATATATATATAAAATTGTATGTAAAATCTCACTGTTAATACGGACAATTTGTATTATTTTTTTCGGCTAAAGTTCAGGGGCGTATTCTACTCGTGTACAACCGGAAACGGCGTGACAGCGAAGCCAAACGATAAAAGAGCTCTGGGTCGTTTAGGGGGTGGACTCCCCTTGCTCAAGTTTAAAAAATATTTTTCCCCACGACTTAGGTAGGTGAACCGGAATAAAAAGCATGGCAGCACAATCACTGAATGAATACAAAAAACAACATACATATACACTAAATATCAGACCACTTAACTCCAAACAAAAACTTGAACACACACGCGCAAATACACAACACAACGAATTAAACAATACACAAAGATTGGGGAATGTCGCACCCAAAACACGACGTATTAACAAATTGCCAATGAGCTTACTTACATGTCCGTAAACATCTAACTGGCATAACGAACTCTTCGCTATAAGGCACAAATCACATACAGATCACAAAGATTGGTTTAACAAGTGCTTGAAATAGGACGAACGGAGAATAAGAAGAGAATACTGAGTACTTTTGTTTATAACTCTATACAGGAATGAGTTTAATGCAATTATATATATATATTTGTTTACTGTGGTTGATGGCTACGTCCTTTGGGATATGCCACGATTTTCATTTCATATATATGTCCCAATTCTTTGAAGATATCTGGGCATCCTACGAACTTGAAATTGACAAGAGGGGAGCTTTCATACATGGGAATATATAAAAGTTATAAAACTGAACTATTTGTTCGTTTCTATAACCATGTTGAATTGGCAAAGCAACATCCGCTTTTAAAAGTCTAAATAAAATATGGAACTGCAAGTTATATAGTATTAAAACTAAATTACGAATTTTCAATTCAAATGTTATATCAATCCTCGCCCGAGTGGTTACCGGGGCCCACATTTGGGGTGTAAAGAATAGAACCACTGTTACCTGCCACGCATGTCGTAAGAGGCGACTAAGGAGGTTTGGCTGAAATCGGATGCACATGTCCTAAACGTGTAGAAATATATGCGTGTAGGGGCCTACCAAACCAATGTGCAACGTATACACGTTCTTGGCAAAGATCAAACATATCACAAAGAGTGATTACAATTGGTCGTAAAGAACGAACGCAAAGAAGAAGATATCAATCCTAACATATGCCAGTGAGAGTTGGAAAATGACTAAAGATATAGAAAGCAAGTTGAATGCATTTGAAAATAGATGTCTGCGAAAAATAATGAATATAAAATGGAATGAATTCAGGAGAAGTGATGAAATCAGAGATATGTCTGGTCAACCTCTAGTGACAACTGTTATAACAAAGAGAAGATGGAGATATGTTGGGCACACCTTGAGGAGAAATGATCAACGAATATCAAAGCAGGCATTGAAGTGGTATGCAAAGGGTTCAAGAAAGAGAGATCGACCTAAAGAGACCCTGAAACGAACTTTGCTGAGAGAGGCAAGAAATATCGGTCTCAGTTCCATGGAGGAGATTGAGCGAGTTGCCCAGGATAGAGCGGTATGGAGAAATTACTTGCAGGCCCTATGTAACGTATAACGGTACGAGAGGAATTATTATTATTTATTATAACCATAGAATAGGAATGGCCAAGGATAATTTCAATAGTATGAGAAAGTTACTGACATCCAAACAAATCACAAACAGGCTAAAAATTAGAATGATCAAATGCTATATATATCCTATATTAATGTATGGCTCGGAAACATGGACAATGAACAAGCAGTTAGAAGACAGAATTGATGCATTTGAGATGTGGATATATAGAAGAATAAGCAGGGTTTCATGGACAGAAAAACAGACAAATAAACAAGTTTTAGGAAAACTAGGCATGAAGAAACAATTATTAAGAGAAATAAAATTCAGACAAGTAAAGTATTTTGGGCACATAAAAGACATGACACCATGATAAAACATTTACTAGAGGGGAAAGTTGAGGAGAAGAGCAAGAGGAAGACCGAGAGATAAGTGGGAGGAAACTTTAAGAAATGGACAGGTTACAGTCTGGCAGTGTGCAGCACCAAGGCGAAAGACAGAGGATGCTGGAGATTCATTGCAGCCAACCTTCGATGTGGAGACGGCACCTGATGATGATGATGATTATAACCATGTTAAAACAATGCAAATGTTTATGTACAGAAATCGACGAATACGTGCATCCATGTTTTAACGTTCTTGTTACGTGTTACGCAGAGCGGTCACGTTGTTACTTTCCGATCACGTGATACGCACAGCAGTCACGAATACGAACATATTTATTGGTCTTTCAACATGTTTATTTGTAGGCCGAATGCATTAAATTCTTGGCTGCTATGCTGGAGACAATATGTTCAATTCACGGGAGGGACAACAATTGTCTTAATCATTTTATTTTTATAAACACACATTTGATTACAAGAACTATAGAAAGTTCATTTGCAAAGATAGAACGGACTCTGAATACATTCAAATTGTTATTTGTTAACTTTCACGGGAGTTCTTTTGTAATCTGTGATAATCACGGGAATTCTGGCAATCGGAATGAGCGACATTTTAATCTTATGTGCTCAACCGACAAAGTTTTCCCACCAAGCAGGGAAAGAAAAAGTATTGTTTTTAATGGGAAATAAGCCGATTTTGAGGGAGAGACATGTTTCTTTAATATGCAACTAAATTCCACGTGCGAAGAGCTAGTAAAACTGCTAGTATATATATATATATATATATATATATATATATATATATATATATATATATATATATTCCTCTGGTACCGTTATATGTTACACAGGGCCTGCAAGCAATTTCTCCATATCGCTCTGTCCTGGACAACTCGCTTAATCTCTTCCATGGAATTGAGTCCGGTATTTATTGTCTCTCTCAGCAAAGTTCGTTTCAGGGTTTCCCTATGGCGTCCTCTATTTCTTGAGCCCTTTGCCTCCTACTTCAATGCATGCTTTGATATTCTTTGATCATTTCTTCTCAAGGTACGCCAAACATATCTCAATCTTCTCCATCCTATATAAATTGTTAATAGTGGTTGACCAATGACCAGAAATCTCTCAGATTTCATCACTTCTGAATTCGTCCAATTTTATGTTCATTATTTTTCGCGGATATCTGTTTTCAAATACATTCAACTTACTTTCTATACCCTTAGTAATTTCTCAACTCTCGCTGGCATATGTTAGGATTGATAAAACATTGGAATTGAAAATTCGTAATTTAGTTTTGCAACAGCTTGATGTTAAAGAGAGGTGACTATTAAAGAGCATAAAATCAAGAAAAATTAAATATTTCAGACACATCAAACGACATGAGTTCATAGATAATATTATTTTGGAAGGATGGTGCCTGGAAGAAGAATGAGAGGAAGACCTAGAAAACGATGGGGATCACGATGTTATTGACGATCTTAGAATGACTGCCTGGGCAGAAGACGCTCAACAGCCCGGGAGGGTAGGTTGTCTAAGGGTCGCTACCCTAAAAGAAAATAGCAACCTGCTGCCTTTGCAGGTTGGCTGGGGACAGTCAAAGGCTGACGGAGAGCGAACCCAGTAAACACTGGTTGAAATCGGACACGTCGCCGAAGGACAAGCACTAGAGCTCCAAATGGTACTGAAGATTGTGACGTAAAACTACATTCTTGGCAAAGGCTGTTTAGATAAGGCTGTCACAATAAGAATGATAAAAATGGCCGAAAAAGAACAATAGAGAGAGAGAGAGAGCGAGCGCGAGAGAGAATGACTGCTGCTGATTCCGGCCAGCTTGCACAGACAGAACAGATAGCTTTTCATGACTACTGTCATGGGAGCCAGGTTCAGGAAGAAACAAAGTACTTGATGATAAGGATAAAATTTAGTTTTAAAACTATACAACTTTCAGTTCCATTGTTTAAAGACTTTTAAAAGCTGATATTGCTTTGACAATTCGTAAAATAATTTCTTTTTTAACATTTTATGTTTCTATGCTATTATATTATCCGTTTTTTAAACATAAAATTTCATCAAATAAAATCCTTAAAAAAATGATGCTGTATATTACACATTTCCATTTTACCATAACAGCTTTAAGTTCAATCAAGCATGTGTGTTATACACGAGTGCGTTCTATCCGGGAGATGTTATGATACATATTGTTCCCTTGAAATGAAGAAACATTGAGCAACAACAAAAGAAGGAATAAAGATGGAATTGTTCAGTGAGATCAAACAGAAATATATTAAAAAAATGTTGGATGCATGAAGAGATATGATACTGTTGAGAAAAATAATACGGAAGAGAAGAGGAGGAACAGTTATGTACATGCGACAGACAAAGAATAGATTAGTAGAATGCAGCAACATTGCAAGATATAGGAAGTGTTGGGAATCGCCAATGCTGTCCGATGATCTTTGATGTGGAGATATTACTTAATCAATTAAATTGTGTGAATGATTCATTCTCCCCCGTGAGTTGCCGGGGCTCGCAAGGGGAGCAAATAGTAGTAACACTGTGATCTACAAGTCATGTCATACAAGGCAACTGAGTTACTCCAGTTCTCGATATAGTAAGTTTAACTGATTCATCTTTGGAATGTTCCGACTGGCGTAGTCGAGCACTCTACAGCCTCTTTTCTCCACGATATAGTGAGTTACACGGGTTCAGCAATGCTAAATACCTGCTGGTGTACCCGATCTATGGTATTCCACAAACGATTGTTATAAGTTTTTAACTTTCAATGATCTAGCTACGCTTTGGAGTGCTGTCCTTCAACTCAAGTTATCTCGCAATTTCTTCATGTGGTAGTAAGTTGTTGCTGTTTCGGGGTATATATGGCAAAGTGGTCAAGACGTTTGCTTGTCATTCTGAAGTAACTGGAGATACGAAATTCGAGCTTTGTGCAAACGCTCTCAACGTTTCTGCAGCAAGAGATGGAGCGATATGGAAAAACTATGTGCAATGAATTCAATCCTTCGTATTTAGACACTTTCGATGGTGTCCTTATGGTTCGTGTTGGCCATATGTTTGTACATCTCTCTCCTACTGCTGCCCATTGTCATCGTATATTACATTTCGGATCTGGTTGGTTGTTTAGAGAGATGTTGATGTAATTAAACAGTCTGCTCCAATGTTGACATTTTCCGTGTCATGAGGTTATAACGAAATCCAACATAGATGCAATAAAGCAAGTCAAATCATAGGACACCAATTTTGATTTGTAAGCATGCCACCATGAACACTTCTTTTCTTCTTTGGGACGTCAGACGCGTTCTTATGATGAAGTCGACTGTTGTCTAGAGCTCATCTTTGATGCCATGAAGTTTTGAACATAGTGTGGGAATATCAAGAAGGAGCCGGTTTAGAAATGAAGACATCAAGTACAAAAAAGTTGATACAAAATCAATACTGAGCTTAAGTAAGTAACAAAGTAACAAACAACAAATTAAATGGCTCGAACACATAAGTAGATTACCAACATACATTGCTGTCTTAAAGTGCAATGATACTCCGATACTCCGATACCCCGACTCAAGTGGGCAGAAGCATGGACAGAGCCGATATCATCAATGCGGTCGCCCGAGTAAGGTACTGGGGCCCAAATTTGGGGTGTAAAGAATAGAACTACTGTTACCTACCACGCATGTCGTAAGAGGCGACTAAGGAGGTTTGGCTGAAATCGGATGCACATGTCCTAAACATGTAGAAGTCTATGTGTTTAGGGGCCTACCAAACCAATGTGCAACGTATATACGTTCTTGGCAAAGATCAAACATATCACAAAGAGTGATTAAAATTGGTCGTAAAGAACGAACGCAAAGAAGAAGAAGATCAATGCGGTACGCTCTTAAATATGTGACATGGGCGGGTCTCAGACACCGGAACGAGTTCGAGAATTAGGCGTTAAGTTTGGACATGCCAGACAGTGTCGTCTTCGTGGTAGAAAGAGAAGATATAGTAATCAACTTCTCATGGGTACTGTGAGCAAATGGACTTTGGGATGGCTGCTGCAACGGAGGACAGAGCACGAATGGGAATGCCCAATGTGCCATGACGTCGATCGCATAACATAACATAACATAACTCCGATACAGTAAATACAAAGCAAAAGACCATCCACGCAAAATGTAGATCACACAAATAACAGATAATAAATGTACTTACGAGGTACACAAAAACCCGTTCTAGAAAACTCTTCATATCCTGATGATATGAGGCAAAACTGATTTAGAGAAAAGAAGACGTTACACTTTCCAGAACTCACCTTCTCTTTCTCTTTCTTCTCGTTCTCATATGCCTTATTACTCATTGATTTTACTGGATGCCATATAACACTCAGATTTGTTAGAGTAGTGATTCTCAAACTTGCTGTACTCGTGGAACACTTGAAATCCTACCAACAAAAAATCATGGGCGTATTAACACAACTTAATAAATAAGATGCAGATAAGCAAAGAAATACAGAAATAATTGGAAAATGCTACGCACATTTATTCATCATTTAATTTAAATTCTGTAACCTACCAGCTAGCCCCATTGTTAAGGCACCCAAAAATTTCACAGGCAGCTAAGCAACAGATGATCAACATCATTTTATACCTACTTTGTGTTACCAGAGCCAAACATGGACATTGAGCAAAGCGCAGTCACAAAAATAACTACATGTGAAATGTGTTGCCTGCGAAAAGTTACCAACAACACCAGAAAAGACAGAATCACTAACATCAGCATAAGAAAGACAGTTGGCACAAAACCGTGCTTGAATTACATAGATAAACAAAGAATGAAGTGGTTTGGCCACTTAATAAGAATGCATCCAAACTCCGCAGTATACAGAGTCTTCTACAACAGAACATCGGGAAAGAAGGCAAGAGGAAGACCACGGAAAAGATGGTTAGATGGCGTAGCAGAATCCTGTGAAAGAGCAGAGCAAAATCACACAAGCCACCAGAACAGCGCACGACAAAAACAGAAAACCACGACACTGGGCAACAACCCGGTAGCAGTGTGACGACAAAAGAAGAAGAAGAATTTCTGTCTATTAGAAGCATGGGTATAACGTGTTAACACGTCTTTAGCTCAAAGAGAAAAGATAATAATAGACGAGTAAATGTGTCTTTTAATATTAGAGGGCAAGGTCCCAGGACGCAGAGGTAGACCAAGAAGAATATGGCTACAAGATATTAAAGAAACCATAAATATGACCATCGACAAAGTGGGTGAACTGGTTAGAGACAGAGTGAATTTCAGATGCGCTGTAAGGAGAGCAACGTCCTATAAAGGATACACACCTTGATGATGCAATGTGTCTTAAGCAATGACCGAAAGAACAACTAAACAAATCTTTAGCAATGACCGGAAGACAAACTAAATGCATCTTTAACAGTGACCGGCAGAACAACTAAACATATCTTTAGCAGTGAAAAGGTTAAAATGTCAATTATTCCGTCAGATACGTATGAAAAAAAAGTATATTTGCTAAAAATTGCTTCGCAAGCACCCTGTGCACCACGTTGCCGGCCCCTAATCTGAGATTTCCTAGGGCGCACCTAAGAATGTCACCGGACACACTGGTGCGCCTGGGCAGAGCCAACTATAAACTTATTGGCCTTCGGACTCAGGTAAGAATTATGGGAAATCAGACCACAACTACACCACGTGACCTCGCATTTCAGTATTGTGTATATAGACGAATTCATTTTAAAATCAACACAAAATGCTAAAATGAAGCTATATTATACAAGTTAAGTTTAACAATAAGGAATATCAATATTATAAATATTTTTCACCAATACATAACCATAAACTCACTGAATTGAATAAAATTGAAAAAAAGCGAGCAGTGTTCTATCAAACATCTGTAATTTCCAGCCCCCTTTTCTAATCTAGGTCATGGAATCCCCGGCCAGTTGTCTGGCCTAGTTATCTAGAGTTGGATGTGTCTGGGCACACTTTTTGAGAACCACTGTGTTAGAGTAACAATGCTGACCAAAAGCCCACAACACTTCCAAGCGGAGACCCTGGTAACTAACTGCATCACTGACGTCTCACTAAACGAGTAGGACGGGGAATGAAGGCATACACGGTCTCGAAAATGTCGTATTGAAAGAGGATGTGTTTGGTGAAAGAAACAGACATCCCAGCCTCGCTGTAAACAGTGACACGATGTAACAAACGACCTATTCAAGGCTAACGGAGAAGAACACTTGTACGTTGTTGATAACTGAAATTTAATCATGTGTTTACTCAACCGAAACTTGGTGGGGTTTTTGTTATCATCTGGATAGCATCAAGTGCCTTGCCAGTGGACCATATCGATCAGGTCTTACTCTGTAATTTACTCTATCAGTAGTTTCGTGAGTATTTTCTGTGCAGAAGTTGTTACTTGAATGTTACTCTCCTCTCTCTCTCTCTCACACACACACATACACACTCTCAATTTCAAATGTGTATGTATATATATATATATATATATATATATATATATATTGTGCATACATATATATACACACACATTCCGATATATCCACGGCCTTCTCTATATCCTATTTACGATGGCCGCAATCTCCTCTCTCTCTCTCTCTCTCTCTCTCTCTCTCTCTCTCTCTCTCCCGATCGTTCTTAAGCCGTTTTTATCATTCTATTGTGATATATAAGCAGCCAAACATCACGAACAGATGTACGTGTACAGCCTTCAGTACCTATTGGAGCTCAAGTGCTTATCTTTCGGTGGTGTGATCGATTTCAACCAGCGTTTACTGGGTTCGCTCTCCGTTAGCCTTTTGCTGTCCCAAGCCAAAATCCACAAGGCAGCAGGTTATCTGTCTATCTGACTGTCTGTCTGTGTATATCTGTGTACATATATGGCATTTCTCGTCTTTACAAACGGTCAGTGTTTTACTGTGACAACCGCCCGAGTGGTTACCGGGTCCCAAATTTGGGGTGTAAAGAATAGAACCACTATTACCTGCCACGCATGTCGTAGGAGGCGGCTAAGGAGGTTTGACTGAAATTGGATGCACGTGTACTAAACGTGTAGAAGTCTATGCGTTTAGTGGCCTACCAAACCAATGTGCAACGTATACACGTTCTTGGCAAAGATCAAACATATCACAAAGAGTGATTAAAATTGGTCGTAAAGAACGAACGCAAAGAAGAAGGAGGAGACTGTGACAACTTCTAAGTTTTCGCTTTTCTCTCTTGTCTTTCAGATCATACATCACTCAAATGTGTTTGCAAAACAGAGCTGAATGAGCTCAAAACGGCCCTCGATGAACTAACGCGCTCACTCAAACGCACCGTCATTCAGTGGATACCACCACACTGTAACGTAGGAGGAAACGAAGCAGCCGACAAACTAGCCAAAGAAGGCGGGCGACTACCTCAAACTGATCTCGAGATCAGTTATGAGAAGCCAAAACAACCATCGGCTCGCACTATAGAAACAAATGGACAAAAGACCATCCTCAGTATACCAACAGCGACGAATAATATGGTCTCTCTCGTAGTGAACACGTTGCCATACTTCGCCTCCGTACCGGCCACAACAAGCTCTGAGCCCACATGTTACACAAATTTAAGATTGGCACAACTAGCCTGTGCCCCTGCAAAAAGGCGGACATGACGGCAGAACACGTTCTGCAAGATTGTGAACGGTTAGCAGGTATAAGAAAAAAAAGCATGGCCCCAAAACACAGAATTTCGTGAGAAGCTGTACGGAGGAACAGAGTACCTTAAAACCACGGTAAACTTCATGATAAAAGTTGGTCCATCAGTCTAGGTCGGGAACATAAGAGAGAGAGAGAGAGATCATACATAATATATAGTCTCTTCTTAAAATACTCTTTCAACTTGCGCAATATCGCTTTCCATACAACTCTGTCATCAGCTAGTTTTTCCCATGTGCTGGGACCTATAGAAATGTTTTCCATTGAGGCTTTACAGACATCTTTATATCTGAGCAGTGGTCTGCTCTAGTGCCTTGTCCCCTCCGAAAGTTCATAGAACAACATTTGTTTTGGTATGCGACAAGTTCCCATTCTTATATATCTGTGTATATCTAATATATATATATACAGTGGCGGCTCGTGATCATTTTTGTTGGTGGGGCCAGACACACATTTTCGGGAAAATCATGGCTTTGGTTAGGTTATATTTTAATTTATTAAATAATAAATACACCTTACATATTATTTTTGGTTGGGCCCGGCCCCTCTAGCCCTTAATGACGAGCAGCCACTGTATATAGATATATATATATATATATATATATATATCGTATATAATCGAATGTAGGATTGAGCACACATCCCTCTTATGTCCTAGTCGACAGGCGAACGTTTATGCATTAAGATAATCGGTCTCCATCAGAGATAAATGATGGTGATGAGGATCATCATAATGATGAGGATGATGATAATGATGAGGATGATCATAACGCTGATGATAATGATGAGGATGATCATGATGATGAGGATGATATCTAGGACGCTGCTCAAGAAGAAGAAGATACGGGATTGTTGATGTTTCAAATTTCAAGAACTGGTTTAGCAATTGGAATATAGATAGGCAGAACTTCCATTGCCCCTGCTCATGTGACATCTTTGTTGCTTCTCCCGTAGCATCTCACAAGTTGATTGCATTCATTCATTTTTCTTCGCATGTTTCATATCGACCACTTGTTATGTTATGTTATGTTATGCGATCGACGTCATGGCACATTTGGCATTCCCATTCGTGCTCTGTCATCCGTTGCAGCAGCCATCCCAAATTCCATTTGCTCACAGTACCCATGAGAAGTTGATTACTATATCTTCTCTCTCTACCACGAAGACGACACTGTCTGGCATGTCCAAACTTAACACCTAATTCTCGAACTCGTTCCAGTGTCTGAGACCCGCCCATGTCACACAATTGAGAGCGTACCGCATTGATGATATCGGCTCTGTCCATGCTTCTGCCTACTTGAGTCGGGGCACTGTTTGCAAGAGAGTCAGCACGCTCGTTACCCCGCACTCCAGCATGTCCAGGCGTGTACAGCCAAGTCATTTTCTTGAGATGTGATCTCCGAATGTGATATCGACCACTTGTTAAACCCCTCTTTGTGATCTGCATGTGATCTGAGCCTAAGAACGATTGTACGTTGTGTGATGTATGCGCCTACAAGTAGGCCAGCACATCCGATTTCTGCGATGCTTTTTAGTTACTAGGTAGCTTCCTAGACCCTTACCGTAGTCGCAGTTATCTCTGTCCCTGGTCATTCTGGGGTGAAGGGCAATGAGAGAGTGGATGCACTGGCGGGCAATGCTACGATCGAGAATGAGTCTTCTATGGACAAAAGTGACATCATCAACGCTCTCAGAGAAAACATACCCCTATGAAGATTTCAACGAAGAAGATAAAGGGTATTCTCTATCTCGGTTGCGCAAGTTATGTGTACCGATAGGTGCGGCAAAACCACAAGATAAAGGGTATTCTCTATCTCGGTTGCGCAAGTTATGTGTACCGATAGGTGCGGCAAAACCACAAGATAAACACCTCAATCAACACAGAACGGGAATTGTTATATAGTCTAAACGCCCGCCTGCTCAGCGTGTTCGTAGCACGTTGGACTGCGGGCGACTAGTCCTCTGTGTGTGCGGGTTCAATTCCGCGGACTGGCAGAAAAGCCACAGATTCCCCAAATTAACGGTGTTCGTGGCACCGAACCGAAGGGTTACGATGTCCGTGGCACCGAGCCGAAGACCTGAAAGCTCAAGTGCTTCTGGATCGGAAAAAAAAAAAATATAGTCTAAACCAGCGTTTACCAAAGTGGGCAGTACACCCCCATCTAGTGGGCGCTGACGCGTTCTAGGGGGGCGATAGTGAGTTCAGAAGAATTTTGGGGGTATTCAGGCGATAAGGGGTCGGTTGTTCCTTAAAGAAGAAATTAATAATAAATATTTTAAAATAAATTATTTTCGTGATTTTGCGATTGAATAATCATTAAAAATTTCTTCATAATTCTTATGCACGACTTACACGATCTATTTTGTCATCAATTCTCTATTGAATGCATATTATCATTTGAAAATTGACCATGTATTACAGAATTATATATCAATTTGCTATGTCAAAGAGAAAATAGAACATGTATATGCGTGGGAGGGGGCGTTGGCAAACTGTTATAATGTGGAGGGGGGGTTAAAAAGTTTAAATTGTGCAAAGTGGGCGGTAGGTCGAAAAAGTTTGGGAATCTATGGTCTAAACACACTGAAATACATGCTTGGGAGGAGATCGGAACAATTATGTCCGATGTGCGATGAATATGATCCCCAATCAACAATGAATAATGAACCTCAGTCGCCTCTTACGACATGTTTTATAGGTCGCAGTGTTACTGTTCTTTGCTCCCCCTGCGAGCCTCGGCAACACCGGGCGATTGAATTCATTGAACTTTATGAAGTAAATTGATGTGACGAACTCACGACACTCACTTGACAGCAATTAGAATATTAGAAATTGTAGGTTAGTAATGATAGTAATATGAGAATAACATTGTAGTGAAACTAGGGGTCGAGTGGCTGGCCATTAATAAAACAGTTATAAACAAGGAAACAGCAGTGTCTGTTACAGTGTGGTGTGCGAGGAGGGCGCAGCACTCCTGTAATCATAAAGTCCACGAGCTTCAGTGGAGAATACCGGAAATCATCCCCCTCATGTCACGTGACCCGTTTACTCTAGTATTGAGTGATTGTTTGATTGATAAAACCATCATCGTTTCACTTCGGTGAATAATCGAGTGTGCTCAGATCTCTTTCTTACACAGTAACACCTCAGCGGGATTGCATGAAATTCATAGTATCACCAATGTATTTTTGGAAAATGGTAGGCATTGTGTAGGAATTGCATGTTTTTGTTTTTTAAAATCCTATGTTTTATGGTTGAGAGCCGCTGTAGTGTAGTTGTTAGTGAACTCGCTTCGCAAGGCTGGTGGTCTGGGTTCAGCTCCCGCAATGCGCGTGGAATTTTTCCCGACCACGACGGCTCTCAGGTCGACCCAGCCTCAACTGGGTACCAGACATGCTCTGGGAAAGTAAAGGCGACCGGCGTGATGCTGACCACATCACCCATCGTGTGCCGACGGTCAATGAAAAATACAAGCCTAATACTGTATTGATCTATATACCATTAGGTACGAAAGGGTTCCTTTCTTTCTTTTATTTCTATGTTTTATGAATGTTGCCAGGGCAGTGGTTTTGCATCCTTCTTCTTCTTCTGCTTCATATCGACCATTTGTTAAACCACTCTTTGTGATTTGTATGTGGTCTGAGCATAAGAGATATTGTACGTTGCACCACTATTAAAACATCCAAGCATTAACATGACAGTCAAACGACAACTGATAAACTGCATATTTACTCCAATTATCTGCTATCAATGCCAAACATGGCCCCTGACTAAGACACAAGAAAGAAAGATTAAAACATGTGAAATGAGATGTCTACGAAAAGCTGTCAACGTTAAAAGGAAAGATAGAGTGAGAAACGAGAATATCAAAAGCATCGTTGGTACTATACCATGCATACAGTACATCGAGAAGCATCGTTGGTACTATACCATGCATACAGTACATCGAGAAGCATCGTTGGTACTATACCATGCATACAGTACATCGAGAAGCAAAGAATCAAGTGGTTCGGCCATCTAATGAGAATGGAACCAGATTTACTACCATCATGTGCCTACAATAATCGACACTCAGGGAGCAGAGCACGAGGCAGGCCAAGAACACGATGGATAGATAACATCTCAGAGTCCCTGCGAAAGTATGGACTGACAACGTCAAGCGCAACACACCTGGCACAAGATAGGAAACTAACTCTCCACACAACGCTTCACGGCAAATGTGGTTAAGATAAGATAAGAAGATAAGATACCAGTTATGACGTGCCAGTTATGACGTACCAGTTATGACGTACCAGTTATGACGTACCAGTTATGACGTACCAGTTATGACGTACCAGTTATGTTAGTTAGTTAGTTTATTCCTTTCGAGCCAAAGGCGGCACATAGGGCAGAGGTTTTAGATCTCCATGTGATACGGTTCTTTGCTAGCAGTTGGAGATCTTGTATGGTTTTACATCCCAATAGTTTATTTCTTGTTGGATGGTTCTTCGAAGAGTGGTCTTTGGTCTTCCACGTTTTCTTTTCCCAATTGGTGACCACATAAAGGGCTTGTCGATTTAGTCTCTTTTCCATATGACGTACCAGTTATGACGTACCAGTTATGACGTACCAGTTATGACGTACCGGCTATGACGTACCAGTTATGACGTACCAGCTATGACGTTCCAGTTATGACGTACCAGTTATGACGTACCAGTTATGACAATCTTTGCTATCTTACTGCTTCTATATATACATATCTTTTATCTCTCTCTTTTTCGTCCGTACATCTCTTTTATCTGGATAAGCGGAATATTCTTCGGTCTCTTCGCGACTGTCTGTTGGATGAGGACACTAACATCGATCTTGAATCGATCAATCGATTCTCAGTTTGGATTTACCTATTGTACAAGTCGAACTGAATGCATGAGAGGCAGAGTGAGAGGTGTGTTTAATCAGCGAGCCACGGGAACCATCAGTATGTATACTCTTCGATATCTGCTGGGGGAGGTTGAGCACCTATGGGTCTGCCCGGAGTGCAATGACGTCAGTTTAGTAGACAATAACCAATCTCTGTTATCTCTTTCTTCTTGGCCTGTACATATTTCTTGTTTTCACTCTTACCTCCTTCCTTCTGCTGTTTCTTTCACAGCTGTTCTATCGACTTTCTTCAATTCTAAATACACTTTTTGATTGTACACATGAATATGACGTGGTACACTACTTCTAATAGTTTTTAAATGGTTTTAAAGTCGAAGGATTGACTTCATTGCACCGGGTTTTACCCCATATAGCTCGGCCCCTCTCCGCAGAAATCACATGCGCCCTGCTGAGAGCATTGCACAAAGTACGAACTCCGTAGCTCCAGCAACAATCCTAGGGGTCTCTGGAAAAAAATTGCACTCGTGAACAGAACGGCGAGGTCCGGATTCGAACTCACGACCTTCGACTCACAAGGCAAATCTTAACCACAGAGACCCCTGAAGGTATCTCACTGGAACAATAGATACGTCTTCTTCTTCTTCTTCACGTTCATTCTTTACGACCAATTTTAATCACTCTTTGTGATATGTTTGATCTTTGCCAAGAACGTGTATACGTTGCACATTGGTTTGGTAGGCGGCTAAACGCATAGACTTCTACACGTTTAGGAGACATGCATCCGATTTCAGCCAAACCTCCTTAGTCGCCTCTTACGACATGCATGGCAGGTAGCAATGGTTCTATTCTTTACACCCCAAATTTGGGCCCCGGTAACCACTCGGGTGCAACAGATACAACAAGTCAAAGAATTTGTTTCTCTTTCACACTTCTGTTAGTTCTCACCTTCAGCTGTTTAATAAGTTGTTAAGTGAGGTCATTTCCGGGCATTTAAAAAATATTTCTGCTCACATGGGAGTGGCTACTACGGGAAGTCACATCTGCCGCGCTCTATTTGATTATGGTTCCTTTGTCCTCTGTCTGGCCAGGTCAATCAAGATTTCAGTCAGAAATGGCAAAGGTGTGATCAGACAGATTACTCATAGAGGTATAATAGATTTCTCCTTGATGCCTTTTTAACCCCGATTGGGGCATATGCCCTCAACCAATTTATGCCAAGTATTCCTATCGTTAGCTATCTACTGCAGCTTCATCATGCTCTTCTTTATATTGTTAATCTCTGGCTCCAAATCTCGTCTCCATGTATTTCTAGTCCTCCCCCTATTTCGCTATCCCTGTGGGTTCCAGGAAATGACAGGAACTGCTTGCTATATTCCTCTCTGATTTTCTCAAAGTGTGTTCTATCCAGCGTCTTTTTTAACCACTTGGTTCACTGGAATCTGTCTTGTTCTTTCCATAAGTTCATTATTTGGCACCATATCATACCATCTTAGTCCCTCTATTCTGCGCAGACACCAGTTGATGAATGTTTGCAATTTATGCGCTATTATTTAGTAGTTCTCCATGTTTCTGACCCATACAGCAGAACTGCTTTAACATTAGAGTTGAATATCCACGTTTTTGTTTACCATTTTTTACCATTCAATATAATAACGAATAATAATTCAGGATAGAGCGGTATGGAGAAATTGCTATGCAACGTATAACGGTACGAGAAGAATTATTATTATTGAAGTGGGGTGCAGAGGGTTCAAGAAAGAGGACGACAAAGGAGACCCTGAAACGAACTTTGATGAGAGAGGCAAGAGATATCGGTCTCAGTTCCATGGATGAGATTGAGCGAGTTGCCCAGGATAGAGCGGTATGGAGAAATTGCTCGCAGGCACTATGTAACGTATAACGGTACAAGAGGAATTATTAATATAATAACTCCCCCGGTGCGCTACCTAAGCTGAACACCAGGCACACGCTCAACTCGTATTTATTATCGAACATCGTGGCATATTCTTTACAGGACATAGCCATCAACAACAGTAAACGAGCCGTTAAATTTTTCTGGGCACTACTTATACGTTCAGTAGTTTACTATTGCTTTCTGAATGGTGAGGTCTGTTTTTTTTTTTTTTTTTTTTAACAGTTCGTAAAAATCCAAGGGGACTAATTTGCTTCCAAACTTGCCCGCCACGGAGTTTGAACCAGGTACATCCTGCAGTCATGTCCATCATACATACACCAACGAAATGAAACATGGCCTCATGAACAAAGCTTACAGACCAAGCTATCGGGAACTCTCGAAGAACTCCAACTGACATGTAGCTTCATAGAGGTTCCCTTCCCTATCTCATGATTTAGACGAGCATACGAAACCGAACGCAAAGAAGAAGAAGAAGAACCAGGTACGCTTGGGTTGTGATCTATAGCTCACAACCGCTTAAGATACAGACGCTCACGGTATCTGTTCCAACACGTGTTTATCGTTCGAGAAAATATTCAATTTCAGATAAAATGATAATGAAATGAAATTTGGATAATTTTTTGACATTTTAGGCGATTAGATGAAGTGGTTCTTCAACTTTTTGTGGGAGAGTCTATATCTTCTTCTTCTGCGTTCGTCCGTTGTAAATTCTGGACGCTTCTGACTGATTTTTGCGTGAAAGCTTACTTTACCATTTGACTGGTATCCCTCATGATGCAGGCTTGCCTTCGCCAACTTTAGAGGTACAGTATATATCTGAAGTACATATTAAGTGATATTGGAAATGTATGTTGGTGGCGTCTGTGTCTTAGGGGATTATATGGCCCTTTTCATCTTTACAGACGGTCAATAGGCAAGTGTTTTACTGTGACAACTTCTGAGTTTTCGCTTTTCTCTCTTGTCGTTCAGCTCGTACATAAGTCTCTTCTCAAAAGACTCTGCGCCCTTCCGTAATTTGGCTTTCCACACAACTCTGTCATCAGCTAGTCCCTCCCATGTGCTGGGATCTATAGAAAAGTTTTTCATTGAGGTTTTGCAGACATCTTTATATCTGAGCAGTTGTCTGTCCTGGTACCTCTTCCCCCACCCTCCCCGAAAGTTCACAGAAACATTTGTTTTGGTATGCGGCAAGTTTCCATTCTTCTCACATGTCCCAACCATCTTAGTCGTCTACTGCTGAGCATGCCCATGATGGAAGGCAGATTTGCACGTTGTAGTACTTCAGAGTTGGTTATCTTGTCGTACCACCTGATGTTCATAATCTTGCGGAGACATCGAAGGTGAAAGATGTTAAGTCTCCTCTCGTGTCTTGAGTAGGCTGTCCATGTTTCTGATCCATATAGTAAAGAACTAATTACACAGGCTCGATATATTTGAGTTTTCGCCTGCAATGTCAATTTTTTGTTGCCCCACGCTCGCTTTGATATTATGCCGAATGTAGTAGCCACACTCCCTACACGAGCGTTGATTTCTTCGTCAAGAGAAAGGCTGGCAGTGGCCGTGGACCCAAGATAGCAGAATTTTTGCACTGGTGTTAGATGGTTACCATTTAAAGTGATATTTGATGTCTTACCTCCCTGACATAATACAACTGTTTTGGAGACACTTATTGTCAGAGAAAAGAGGTCGCATGCCTTTGACAAATTATTAATTAGACATTGCAGTGTAGTCTCAAGTCTCACTGTGGGCGACTAAGGCAGCATCGTCAGCGAAAAGGAGGTCCTTGAGAAGTATTTCCGTCGTTTTGTCTTGGCTCTTAAGCGAGCCAAGTTAAACAGTGAACCATCAGATCTAGTGCGGATGAAAACATCACCATCAGCGTCCCCTAAGGCGTGGTTCAAAGGACTGCGAAGAAGATACCAAAGAGAGTGGGGGCAAGGACACAGCCCTGCTTGACTCCACTCTTAACCTCAAAACTATCAGATGTGCTGCCATCGAACTGTATGCTGGCTTTCATGCCCTCATGAAAGGAAACAATCAATTGGAGCAGCTTTGGGGGACAACCAATATACTTCAATATTTTATAAAGACTTGGCCTGCTGACTGTGTCAAATGCCTTAGTCAGATCCACGAAAGCAATACATAGAGGCTTGCTCTGCTCTCTGCACTTCTCTTGTAGCTGTCGAAGGGTAAATATCATGTCAGATGTTGACCGTCTAGCTCTGAATCCACATTGTGACTCTGGAAGAACACGCTCCGCCAGTTTCTGTAGTCGTTTTGAAAGGACTAGTGCAAAGCTTTGCCTGTTACGCTTAGAAGGGAGATGCCTCTGTAGTTGTTATAGTGACTCTGTATATTAACCGCGACGTTCTGAGTTCGAATCACGCAGCGGCCAGTTTGGTTGCAAATTGTTTCGCGTGGATTTTTACAAAAGGACGATGGTACCACCCGTTCAGAAAGCAATGGCAAACTACTGAACGTAATAATGTCTAGAAAAATCACAACAGCGTTAAAAAGCTGGGGTTGATTCGCAAAGTCCTGTAAAGGATATGCAATTAATCTTTTAAATGTTACATTGGGAGACGAGTGATATGGGTACTGGTGTTAGGAGACGAGTAATATGGGGGTACTGGTGTTGGGAGACGAGTGATATGGGGGTGTTGGGTGACGAGTGATATGGGGTGTTGGGTGACAAGTGATATGGGGTGGGGGTGTTGGGTGACGAGTGATATGGGTACTAGTGTTGGTAGACGAGTGATATGGGTACTAGTGTTGGTAGACGAGTGATATGGGTACTAGTGTTGGTAGACGAGTGATATGGGTACTAGTGTTGGTAGACGAGTGATATGGGTACTAGTGTTGGTAGACGAGTGATATGGGTACTGGTGTAACTAATTTAGACACTGACAAACTAGGAACAAAACAAAATGTTTGTACTTGAAACGCCCATGTATTGCCGGGGCTCACAAGGGGAGCAAAGAATAGTGCATCTGTGACCTACAAGGCATGTCGTAAGAGGCGAATGAGCTAGAGGTCTAGGGAAGCTATCCTAGTAAATAAAAGCATCGCAGAAATCAGATGTGCTGGCCTACTTGTAGGCACATAACTCGCACAATGTACAAGCGCTCTTAAACTCAGACCACATACAGATCACAAAGAATGGTTGAACTAGTGGTCCATATGGAGCGTTCGAAGAAGTACTTGAAACACTGGAATAGAGTCAGCATGTTTGTATTCAATTCTCGGTTTTCTTAACCCTTTAGCTGCTAAGGACATATATATACGTTTTCCCATTCACTTCTAAAGACGCATTAACACGTCTGTTATCATCTCTCCTCTGTGGGCTAAAGACGTGTTAACATGTTATACATTGCTACTGTCACTGCTATAGGCGTACATTCACGTTTGTGACCTAGAAACAAATAGTAGCTATTTTTAGCTCATCCTTCAGAAAGTATGTAGCAGCGAAAGGGTTAAACTGGTTGTACGTATCAAGGGTACATAACTTACGTAGCACCGACGGCGACATACAGGTAGATTAGATAGGGAAGTATGTGTATAGAATACTGTAATGTGTAAATCACACAATAATATCGAATACAATATTAATAAAGAATACAAAGAAGAATCATCATCAAGAGCCCGTGTGGTACCGGATCCCGCAAGGGAAGCAAAGAATAGTACCACTGCAACCTACAATGCATGTCGTAAGAGGCGACTGATGTAGGCCCTACGGATGCTACTGTAGTGAATAAAAAGCAGCGCAGAAATCGGATGTGTTGGCCTTCTTGTAGGCGCATAACTGGCACAGCGTACACTCGATCTTAGGCTCAGATCACATACAAATCACACAGAGTGGTTAACAAGTGGTCGATATGGAGCGTTCGAAGAAGAAGAATCATCATCAAGTACCTTGTCCCTTGCGGAACTTTGCTCCATTGACAGCAGTCCTGAACAAAACTCTCTATTCTGTGCAAGTTGGCCGACGTTCGCAACAGTCATTCTCAAATCATCACTTATATCGTCTTTTATGTCTTCCTTTCATTCTTCTTCCAGGCACGATTTCCTTCAAAATGATCTTCTCTATGAACTCATGTGGTGACGTCTGTGGCTTAGAGGATAGTGACTCGGCCTATTAACCCCGACGTCCTGAATTAGAATCACGCTGCGGACAGTTTGGTTGCAAATTGTTTCGCGTGGATTTTTAAAAAAAGGACGATGGTAGCACACGTTCAGAAAGCAATGGCAAACTACTGAACGTAATAATGCCTAGAAAAATCACAAACAGCGTTAAAAAGCTGGGGTTGACTCGTAAAATCATGTAAAGGATATGCAATTAACTTTTTTATTTAGGCACTCATGTCACTGGATGTGCCCGAAATATTTAATTTTCCTTGTTTTTATGTTCTTTAATAGCCAACTCTCTTTAATATCAAGCTGTTGCAGAACAGAAGCATTTGTTCTTTTCTCTGTCCATGATATTATAAATATTTTTCTGTAGCATTTGCATTCTAAGGCATTAATGATCTTCTCCGCCGCTTTGTAAATGTTCCATATCTCACATACATTTGTTGCCAAGGAAACAACGTAGGCTCTTAAACACTTGATTGTATGTTCTCATACAAATAATAATAATCATAATCATAATAATAACTCCTCTCGTACCGTGTATACGTTACATAGGACCTGCAAGCAATTTCTCCATACCTTTCTATCTTGGGAAACTCACTCAATCTCTTCCATGGTACTGAAACCGATATTTCTTGTCTCTCTCAGCAAAGTTCGTTTCAGGGTCTCCTTAGGTCGTCCTCTCTTTCTTGAACCCTTTGCATCCCACTTCAATGCCTGATATTATTTGATCATTTCTTCTCAAGGTATGTCCAACATATCTCCATCTTCTCCATCGTATTATAGTAAGAACACGACAATTAAATCAGAAATTGAACTTGAGAAAATGATGAAGGTAAATAAGAAAATAGCAACAGAAAAATTAGACAAAAACTTCAGCTTAATGATATCTCTTAGTATCACATACACTCATCCATTTTTATTTTGTCACTACCATTATCGCTGTTAGTGTTTTTATAAACGCCTGCAGAAATCCCTAAAAATCCTGGTTTCCATGGCAACATAAAAAAACCCAGTTTCAATACAACTCCATATTTCTTTTAGATATCATATTTCTTGAGAATATTTTTTTCTTCCACGAGTTTATTCTCAAGGAGAACCGCGTGCACTCTGAACGAGGCGCTAGCGAGCAATATAAATTATGTAGGAATTGAAACACAAATCTTCAACAACACGTACATTCCCTAGAGTTCTGTTTTCTTCTAGCGATGCTTAATTTTAACATATTCAAGTCAAGCGTTGTAACTTTCAGAAAGTTAAAATAGATCAGGTCAGGCTCTTCGTCTTCTTTGTAAGCTCTTAGATATCAACTTGAATATGTTCCCATAAGAAAGCTTTACAAAATAGTAAAGAACCAGTTTTCATACCATGTGGTATATGAGAAAAAAAAGGGGGAGGAAGAGGAGGAAGAGATACAGTATTAAATTCTTATTTTTGTGTGTGACAAACTACACACACATGGGCGTCGACATAAATGTTTCCAATAGGAGGTCAAATGAATTACAAATATTTTATCAGTTGTTAATGAAATCATTTTTTAAGCTAGTAGTTCAGGTTTTTCTTCTTCTTCTTCTTCTTTGCGTTCATTCTTTACGACCAATTTTAATCACTCTTTGTGATATGTTTGATCTTTGCCAAGAACGTGTATACGTTGCACATTGGTTTGGTAGGCTTCTAAATGCATAGACTTGTACATGTTTAGGACACATGCATCCGATTTCAGCCAAACCTCCTTAGTCGTCTCTTACGACATGCGTGGCAGGTAACGGTGGTTCTATTCTTTACACCCCAACTTTGGGCCCCGGTAACCACTCGGGAGAGTTCGGGTTCAATTCCACAGTGGCCGTGTCATTTATTTCGACCGTAACCGCTCTCATGTCAGCCTAGACTCAAATGGGTACTTTAAAGTGCATTAGGAAGTAAAGACGGTCGGCATGTTGTTGACCACATCACCCATAGTGTGCCGACGGTCAACGCAAATTACGGACCTAACATCGTATTACCCTATATACTTTGTGTTATAAAAAGAGTTTTTTACTTTTTAGTTGGTAGTTTAAAAGTTAATTGCATATCCTTTACAGGACTTTGCGAATCAACCCCAGCTTTTAACGCTGTTTGTGATTTTTCTAGATATTATTACGTTCAGTAGTTTGCCATTGCATTCTGAACGGGTGGTACCATCGTCGTTTTTTAAAAATCCACGAGAAACAATTTGCCACCAAATTGTCCACAGCGAAGCCGCTGTAGCGTAGTTGTTAGTGAACTCGCTTCGCAAGGCTGGTGGTCTGGGTTCAGCTCCCGCAATGCGCGTGGAATTTTTCCCGACCACGACGGCTCTCAGGTCGACCCAGCCTCAACTGGGTACCAGACATTCTCTGGGAAAGTAAAGGCGGCCAGCGTGATGCTGACCACATCACCCATCATGTGCCGACGGTCAATGAAAAATGCAGGCCTAACACTGTATTGACCCATATACCACGAGGTATGAAAGGGTTCCTTACTTTACCTTTTACTGTCCACAGCGTGATTCCAACTCAGAACCTCGGGGTTAATGGACCGAGTCACTATCCCCTAAGCCACAGACGGACCCTAAGCCAGATATATATTACTCCCAAATAAATATGCAATGCTCTACATGCTAATTGTACTTCTGCATGCATATTTTCTATACTGATATTCTGAAGTAAGCACAGACGTCAGTGCACAGTCTCCGTTGTCCATACTAGAAAACACATAAAGAGACACACTTCAAGAACACTATCATAGCTAGAAGAAACAAAACATGCACGGTGAATACATTATAAAAGCAAACTTAGGATGAAGCATGGACCATGGTGTTCACGAGGAATCTAAGCCTGTTAGGAATTTATTGTCTGCTTCTATATGTTGTGTACCATGTAAGAAGTGAATTTCTTCACTTCTGTTGTAACCTTTGCTTGATAAAGACCTTTTGGTCGAAACGTTGCTGTGTATTGTTATTGTTTTTGTAAAACTACAGTACTTTGTTCTTACGTGTTTCGCCATTGCTACATAGTTTTACTGCAGTCTTCCCTTATATCGAGGAATCTAGCACACATGTACACACATACATTTACACGCACATATATGTACGCATACATCCACACTTACAGCCCTCTCTCACACACATTCACGTGAACACTCCAATATGTAACACACACACACACACACTCCTCACATACGAAAACACACACGCGCATACATCTATCTCTCACACACACATATATGCGTACACACACACACACACATCTACCCACTCTCTTTCTCACATAAACCAACACGGCAGACACTCACCCCTCATTATTTACTCCTAGGTTCGACATACTCCAAGAATGCATGAAATTCAATTCACAACATATCTACGCGCCAGCTGCACGTCTTTCACAGTCTCACAGCTTATATATTCTTTAACATTGAAATCAGCATTCCCTTCTCTCTCTCTCTCTCTCTCTCTCTTCCTCTCTCTCCCTTTATATATATATATATACAGTGGCGGCTCGTCAGTAAGGACCACTGGGGCCTGGCCCCACCAAAAAGAATGTGTAAAGTGCATTTATCATTTTATAAATTAAAACATAACAACTCAAAACCATGATTTTCCCGAAAATTTGTGTCTGGCCCCACCAACAAAAATGATCACGAGCCGCCACTGTATATATATATATATATATATATATATAACATCCGATTGGTTAACGAGCCCTAATGTGATCGAAGCTTTGTATCGTTATTGTTGTTACATTTGATAAAACTACAGTACTTTGTTTTTACGTGTTACGCCATTGCTACATAGTTTTACTGCAGTATTCCCTTATATCGATAAAGAATAGAACCACTGTTACCTGTCATGAATGTCGTAAGAGGCGTTAAGGCGGTTTGGTGTGGGGCTAGCTACCCCACATCGTAAAAACAAAACCACTAGATAGCTACAGAAACCACAACGATGAAAGTGCATAGCTCGCCACCCGAGGGAGAGGGACCTACAAGGAGATCGCCACCCGAGGGAGAGGAACCCTACAAGGAGATCGCCACCCGAGGGAGAGGGACCCTACAAGGAGATCGCCACCCGAGGGAGAGGGACCCTACAAGGAGATCGCCACCCGAGGGAGAGGGACCCTACAAGGAGATCGCCACCCGAGGGAGAGGAACCCTACAAGGAGATTTCCTTGGATAGGCGGAGTTGGAAGGCTTTGGTTGCGGGCCTATGCTTCCCTAGGGGCGAAGGGTGAAGAAGAATAATATATATATATACAATAGTGCACATAACAACTGTTATAAGATAGAAAAGATGGAGATTTTTGTTTCCCCGATCCAGAAGCACTTGAGCTGAAAGCTCTTCGGCTCGGTGTCATGGACATCGTAACCCTTCGATTCGGTGCCACGAACACCGTAAATCTGGGGAACCTGTAGCTTTTCTGACAGTCCGCGGAGTTGAACCCGCACGTACAGAGGACTTGTCACCCGTAGTCCAACGCGCTACGAACACGCTGGGCACGCGGGCAAAAGATGGAGGTATGTTGGGCATACCGTGAGAAGAAATGATCAAAGAATGACAAAGCAGGCATTGAAGTGGGAGACAAAAGAGTCCAAGAAAGAGAGGGCGTCCTAGGAAACCCTGAAACAGACTTTGCTGAGAGAGGCAAGAAATATCGGAATCATTTTCATGGAAGAGATTAAACGAGTTGCTCAGTATAAAGCGGTATGGATAAATCACTTGCTACAACGATACGCGTAAATAACCACATATTTCAACACACAATTAGATACAAAGCAAAAGGCCGTTCCCGCAAAAGGTGGACTCATAGATAACAGAGGCAACGAAAAACACTATTTATGAAACGCACACATAAGCCAAAACAACACAAAAGAACAACAGATTAAATGGTTTGGACACCTGACCAGAATGCCCTGGTATCGCCTACCACAGAGAGCCACACAGAAAAAGTATAATGAGTACAAGGCAAGAGGAAGACCACGCAAAAGATGGAACGACGGCATTAAGAATAACCTTACGGACATGAATATCAGCTTACAAAGTGCCTTAAAAAAGCACACACAAGATCACTACGTTTCACCCCCAACACTTCTATAAAGAAGTAAATGGTGGAAGAGAAGAAGAAGACACATAAACCCGTTCTAGAAATCTCTTATCTTGACGCTGCGAGACAAAACAGAATTAGAGAATAGAGAAAGAACGAAGAACTCAAAATATAACAATTTCTTTCTCTAACAAAGATGTCACAAACTTGTTTTCTTTCTCTAACAAAGATGTCACAACCTTGTTTTCTTTCTCTAACAAAGATGTCACAACCTTGTTTTCTTTCTCTAACAAAGATGTCACAACCTTGTTTTCTTTCTCTAGCAAAGATCTCACAAACTTGTTTTCGTTCACTCTGTGTATCATTATCTGTTATGGTCTACTATGGCACACAAACACACTCATATAAATAAATTAGGGAATGCTAACCCGAAACAAATGCTTGCAGAAAACGGATGCACCAAGCCGTAAGGCGCATAACATGGTGCAACGACCCCTCACAATGAGGAATGGGATAGCGGATTCTACGGTCGCCAATCTGCCTCGGAGATTTAGTCACGTAGCAAGAATGTCAGACCTACCATTACGAGGGTGACCAAAACTTACTGCGGGAAGAGGTCGGCACAAACGGAGAAGCAGAAATCATAGGAATTATATCCTACATAACTGCCCCAGTACACAGATTTAAGAAGAAAGAGGTGGCCCACTTACACTAGCGTCCAAGACAAACTGTATGGCGTGGCTGATAATCTGAGGCAGACGGCTGCCTTTATTAGAGAATCCGAAATCCCAATCTAGTGAGAACGCAGAAGAAGACAGAAGAAGACAGAAGAATACAGAAGAAGACAGAAGAAGACAGAAGAAGACAGAAGAAGACAGAAGTAGACAGAAGAAGACAGAAGTAGACAGAAGAAGACAGAAGAAGATAGAAGAAGACAGAAGTAGACAAAAGAAGATAGAAGAAGACAGAAGAAGACAGAAGTAGACAGAGGTAGACAGAAGTAGACAGAAGTAGACAGAAGACAGAAGAAGACAGAAGACAGAAGTAGACAGAAGTAGACAGAAGAAGATAGAAGAAGACAGAGGTAGACAGAAGTAGACAGAAGTAGACAGAAGACAGAAGAAGACAGAAGAAGACAGAAGTAGACAGAAATATAAACAAATTCTCGTATAAACACGCCCACCTACATATCAACAAACATACACATTTACTAACATACACACATGACATCGACACACGCACACACATACACAATAACTTACACAGACTTCAATGATAGCGTTCAAGCTAACTACCAACACATAAAACATTCACGCATATTAACATTGTTAACCTCATAGTTGTTGTCAGCTTGTCCTTCCTATACTGAATAGACTGTAAACAGAATACTATATATATATAGTTAATTTGTTCCTTTCGTGCCAAATGCGGCACATAGGGCAGTGGTTTTAGATCTCCCTGTGATGTGGTTCGTTGCTAGCAGTTGGAGATCTTGTATGGTTTTACATCCCAATAGTTTACTTTCTTGTAGGATTGTTCTTCGAAGAGTGGTCTTTGGTCTTCCACGTTTTCTTTTCCCAATTGGTGACCACATAAGGACTTGTCGATTTAGTCTCTTTTCGTCTGATCTAAGAACATGACCTAAATATTTCCACCTTCGTTTCCTTATAATATTTGATACGGGTTGTTGGTGTGTTATATCTCTCACTGTGTTGTTAGAAACGAAATCACTCCATTTTACTTTTAATAATTTTCGTAGACATTTATTCTCAAAGCTGTCCAGTTTCTTATCAATTTTATTTGTTGATTTCCAACTTTCACAACCGTAGGTCAGTACAGGAATCACACATGACCTAAATAATTTAACTTTTGTACATATACTAAGATCTTGAGATTGCCACATATATGTATATGTTACGTTACAGTACATAGGTTCATTCACAATAGCCTGCATGTGCAGCCACTGCATCAAGATATTCTGGTTTTGTATTATATTCCCGTTCTGGTTATTTGGAAACACATTTAACCCATTCGTCTTTCTGAGCCGATACATTGGCTCATTGTACTTTTTTATGGTTGAGGGGCAGAGCGAGAAGTGTGTTTAACCTGCGAACCACAGAAACCATCAGTTTGCATACCATTTCGCAATCTTCGAGACCTATATATCTGCTAGAGAGACTGAGCATCGACGGGTCTGCTAGGGAAGATTGGGTATCTACGGGTCTGCTAGGGGAGACTGAGCATCTACGGGTCTGCTAGGGAAGACTGAACACCTACGAGTCTGCTAGGGGAGACTGGGCATCTACGGGTCTGCTAGGGGAGACTGGGTATCTACGGGTCTGCTAGGGGAGACTGAGCATCTACGGATCCGCTAGGCGAGACAGAGAACCTGCGGGTCTGCTAGGAGAAACTGAACACCTACGGGTCTGTTAGGCGAGACTGAGCACCTACGGGTCTGCTAGGGAAGACTGAGCACCTACGGATTTGTCCGAAGTGCTGTGACATCAGTCCAGTAACCAATAAATAATCAAAAATCCATCACTGTGTTTGTCCCTGTGTTCAATGGATTTATTCACACTAACCTACACACCGTAATATCTTGCACATGCAGGCAGGCTAGCTCTGATGTTGTTGTGTGCACCCGTAACTCATCTGTGTGCTGTACACTTTTGATAATCGTAAATATTGTATAATTGATATTATCTTCGATCTGCAATAATTATTTCCACGCTTCATTAACAAACAGCTCAATAATAGCAGATTAACCCACTTATTAAAACAGTCCGTTCGTGTGTTGACGGAGTCCGCAAGGGAGCAAAGAAAATAACACTGCGATCTACAAGGATACTGACCATTTAGGAGCTCACAATGTCCAGGTCACAGTCATCCGATCATGTTCCTCGGATGATCGCAGTCGATTTGCTCTGGAGAATCGGTTGATTTCTTTGTATGGTACCTTGCGACCACGTGGGCTCAACGTATTACATTCTTATGCTTCTTAGTACTTTCTCTTCCCATGCCTTGTAATCTATATGGGTATATGTTGCATGTATTCAAGTTATATATTTACTAGATGTTTCATTGTTTCTTTTCCGTTCTATTTCTAGTTTTTATGTGTGTTTTTGTGTTAAATTTATTTCGTTATACGTTTTTATTCCCAGATTTTCATTAGAAACGTTTGTATTTAGTCGTCCATTTGTTTTTAAAATTTGTCACTCCTGTTGTTCGTTTGCTTGATAAAGGCCTTGTTGGTCGAAACGTTGCTGTATTTTGTCATTGTTTTTGTAATTTGTAAAACTACAGTACTTTGTGATTACGTGTTTTGCCGATCTACAAGGGCATGTCGTAGGTCATTTGGGGTCAGTTCAACCTGTCTTATCTTCTTTTCTACTTCTTGTTCCCCAGCTATGAATTCTCTCTCTCTCTCTCTCTCTCTCTCTCTCTCTCTCTCTCTGGCGATCACCGCTTAGACTGGTATACCAGATTTCCCAATAAATCTCATTTATGTGGAAATCTAATTCATGCAGCCTTAGTATTGGTGTGGTTTCGTCACATCTTCAGCGCCATTTGGAGCTCTGGTGCTTATCCTTCAGCGATGTGTCCGGATTTAGCCAGCGTTTACTGGGTTCGCTCTCCGTCTTTGGCTGTCCCCAGCCGACCTGCAAGACAGCAGGTTGTTACGAATTCAGGCGTAGTCAGTGCGTCCAGTATCGTGCTTCTGTCTGATTTTTACGTGAATGCTTGCTTTCCCTACCATCAGTGTCCCTCTTGATTCAGGCGAGTCTTCTCCGACTTCAGAGGTAACCCGTCTTATATTGAAAGGGGCGTGTCTCGGCCATATATAAGCTTAATCACCTAATTAACAAATAAACAAGGCATGTCGTAAGAGGCAACTGAGGTAGGGGACTAGGGAAGTCATCATCATCAAGGTGCGTATCCTTTATAAGACGTTGCTCTCTTTGCAGCATATCTGAAATTCACTCTGTCTCTTGCCAGTTCACCTACTTCGTCGATGGTCATGTTCATGGTTTCTTTAATATCTTGTAGCCATCTTCTTCTTGGTCTGCCTCTGCGTCCAGGGACCCTACCCTCTAGTATTGTTCTTTCCAGGCCATCGTGACGCTTGATGTGACTAGAGAAGCTATCCTAGTAAATAAAAAGAGTCACAGAAAACGGATGTGCTTGCCTACTTGTAGGCGAATAACCGGTACAACGTGTAATCGCTCTTAGACTCGAATCACATACAACACACAAAGACTGGTTCAACAAGTAATCGATATGGAGCGTTCAAAGAAGAAGAAGCAATATTGATATTATCTTCGATCTTCAATAACTATGTCTCCACTTCATTAACAAACAGCTCAATACTAGCAAATTAACCCCCCTTATTAAAACAGTCATACGCTTGTTGGCATGATTGTATTCAATCTGGCAATCTTGTTCCCGTTATACGGATCCAAATAATTGATATGGAAATTTATTGCAAGGATCATGCTGGCATTGTGCTGGGTAATAAAATATCTGAATAAAAAATAAAATAACATAACATAATTTATGCAGATGTTCCCCGTGGAGTACGGGCGCCTGTAGCTTAAGCCGTAGTGAGCTTCATTCACAACCGAATCGTATCTGGTTAAACTCCGCGGCAGGCAATTTAGAAGCAAATTCGTTTCGTAAAAATAGACCTACCATTCATAAAGCAATGGCGAACTACAGAACGTATAAGTGGTGCCTAGAAAGTTAACGACTCGTTTACTGTGGTTGATGGCTTTCTTCTTCTTTTGTCGTCACACTGCTACCGGGTTGTTGCCCAGTGTCGTCACACTGCTACCGGGTTGTTGCCCAGTGTCGTCACACTGCTACCGGGTTGTTGCCCAGTGTCGTCACACTGCTGCCGGGTTGTTGCCCAGTGTCGTCACACTGCTACCGGGTTGTTGTCCAGTGTCGTCACACTGCTACCGGGTTGTTGCCCAATGTCGTCACACTGCTACCGGGTTGTTGCCCAGTGTCGTCACACTGCTACCGGGTTGTTGCCCAGTGTCATCACACTGCTACCGGGTTGTTGCCCAGTGTCGTGGTTTTCTGTTTTGTCTTGCGCTGTTCTGGTGGCTTGTGTTTTTGTTATCTTTGCTCTTTCACAGGATTCTGCTACGCCATCTGACCATCGTTTCCGTGGTCTTCCTCTTACCTTCTTTCCCGATGTTCTGTTGTAGAAGACTCTGTATACTGTGGAGTTTGGATGCATTCTTATTAAGTGGCCAAACCACTTCATTCTTTGTTTCTCTATGTAATTCAAGCACGGTTTTGTGCCAACTTTCTTTCTTATGCTGATGTTAGTGATTCTGTCTTTTCTTGTGTTGTTGGTAACTTTTCACAGGCAACGCATTTCACATGTAGTTTTTTTTGTGACTTCGCTTTGCTCAATGTCCATGTTTGGCTCTGGTAACACAAAGTAGGTATAAAAATGCTGTTGATCATTTGTTTCTTAGCTGCCTGCGAAATATTTGGGTGCCTTAACAATGGGGCCAGCTGGTAGGTTACAGCATTTGCTTTTGTACTCTAGCCTCTATCTCTCTATCCAGTTTTCCGTCTTCTGTGAATATGCTTCCTAAGTATCTGAATTCTTTCACTTGGTTTATTTTAGTGCCATTGACATGGATGTCTAGATTATTCTGTTTTCTTCCCATATTCATTATTTCTGTTTTAGTGTTGTTGATTTTCATGTCATGTTTTACACAATTTTTGTTCAAGGTGTCAATATGATGTTGATGGCTACGTCCTGTAAAGGATATGCCACGATTTTCATTCCCCATTGAGTACAACTAAAGTGAATGTTCCATGTTCCTGATGCAGTAGATATTAAGAGTTATAAGCAAACAAGAAGAAGACAACTCGTCACTGTCAGTTGTTAACTGTCGTTGTTAACTGTCGTTGTTAAAGGCGATGTATGATATGTGAGACGAGAGCCTAAGTAATGGCCGCATTGCTAGTGCAGTCGACGTGAAGCTACAGGGTGTTCAACTTAAAAGCAGCCCCAGTGATAAATAGAAATTTGCCAGGTACGCATTGCATCTTGTCTATTTACTATTTAAACCGGTTCTGACTAGCTCGTTTTACGTCATATTTGTTCATCGCCCCTTCCCGCACTACAATTACACACCATCACACAAACTTGACCTATACTACGTCATAACTGAACCTTATCATTTCCATACATATATGCCATATTAGCTGCATTCACGGGCTGCTTTTAAGTTGAACACCCTGTATTTAGGTTAGGATTTTGCATTTATGCCCCTGATGAGGACACTAAAATCGATATTGAATCGATCAAGCGATTTAAGCAGTTTGGAGTTACCCGTTGTTCAAGTCGAACTGGATGCCTGAGAGGCAGAGTGAGAGGTGTGTTTAATCAGCGAGCCACAGGAACCATCAGTATGCATACTCTTCGATATCTGTTGGGGAGACTGAGCACCTATGGGTCTGCCCGGAGTGCAATGACGTCAGTTTAGTTAACCAATAACCAATAACCAATTTATGCCCCTGACAGAAAAGTCACAGGCATAAATGACCTACGGCCTTCTCACGTTGAAAATACCGGTTCTCGTTACTGACTGTAATACCGCTTTTTAGTGCAGTGTAGGACAGGGAGGGAAGACCAAGAAAAAGATGGATTAGACAATATCAAGATCACACTAAATAAAAACACGTATATAACATAACAAGGGTAACCTATTTGGTCATGGAACGCAAATTAAAGCCCCCCACCTCCCACTCCTACGGTAACGGTAAGAGTGGCCAATTAATTTCATCATCCACTTGGGAAAGAGAATAGTAGGACGGGAGTGGAGCGCCATGTGATTGTGGAATTTAATGGCCGTATGGATAATGCATTTTTAAAGAAGAATTAGAGGGAGTTGCAGGAGATAGCTAGAGATGGGAAGACTTGGCATGAGTTGGTTGAGGGCATATGCCCCAACCCGGGGTAAAAAGGCAAAGAGAGAGAGAGAGAGATGGCTAATGTAGTAACAGCGAAACTATTGAGGTTAGGGCTTTTCTTGATGTTCCCACAGAAAAAGTTTTGGGCCCCTAATTTTTATTGAACCCGGGTCTCCAGCATGGTAACCCACGCTCTAATCCATTCAGCCAGACGCTACAGAAACAAGAAAACAACACAATAAAGTGTTAATTGTTTAATGTGAGGATTGGTCGTTTAAACACACACAAACACAAATATCTATGCGAGGAAGCAAGCACGTATGTAGCACCATTTTCTTGTCATCCCTCTTATTTAGAACTTTGTTTTAGCTTATTTAGTATTCCGTGCTTGTATTTGGTTTCTTGATAAAGGCCTATTGTCGAAACGTCGAGTGCTGCCATTTTTATATTTAATATCTCATTTTTCCTGTCTTATGTAATACTGTAATTCGCTTGTTCACGTAGAAATCGTCCATGTCTTACCGCAGTTTTAGACAATAACAAACTAACAAAATTTGAATTCCGATAATAGAAATAAGGGGTTGATTTGAGACAATAGAAAATCAACAAAGTTTAACTTCAGACAATAGAAAACCAACAAAAGTTTAACTTCAGACAATAGAAAACCAACAAAAGTTTAACTTCAGACAATAGAAAACCAACAAAAGTTTAACTTCAGACAATAGAAAACCAACAAAAGTTTAACTTCAGACAATAGAAAATCAACAAAAGTTTAACTTCAGACAATAGAAAACCAACCAAAGTTTAACTTCAGACAATAGAAAACCAAGAAAGTTTAACTTCAGACAATAGAAACCAACAAAGTTTAACTTCAGACAATAGAAAACCAACAAAGTTTAACTTCAGACAATAGAAAACCAACAACGTTTAACTTCAGACAATAGAAAACCAACAAAGTTTAACTTCAGACAATAGAAAACCAAGAAAGTTTAACTTCAGACAATAGAAACCAACAAAGTTTAACTTCAGACAATAGAAACCAACAAAGTTTAACTTCAGACAATAGAAAACCAACAAAGTTTAACTTCAGACAATAGAAAACCAACCAAAGTTTAACTTCAGACAATAGAAACCAACAAAGTTTAACTTCAGACAATAGAAACCAACAAAGTTTAACTTCAGACAATAGAAAACCAACCAAAGTTTAACTTCAGACAATAGAAAACCAAGAAAGTTGAACTTCAGACAATAGAAAACCAACAAAGTTTAACTTCAGACAATAGAAAACCAAGAAAGTTGAACTTCAGACAATAGAAAACCAACCAAAGTTTAACTTCAGACAATAGAAAACCAACAAAGTTTAACTTCAGACAATAGAAAACCAAGAAAGTTGAACTTCAGACAATAGAAAACCAACAAAGTTTAACTTCAGACAATAGAAAACCAACCAAAGTTTAACTTCAGACAATAGAAAACCAACAAAGTTTAACTTCAGACAATAGAAAACCAACAAAGTTTAACTTCAGACAATAGAAAACCAACAAAGTTTAACTTCAGACAATAGAAAACCAACCAAAGTTGAACTTCAGACAATAGAAAACCAATATACTGAACACAATACAAAAACGTTGCTTGAATGTGCAGAAAGAGATGTTTATGTAGAGAAAAATCTAGTTTTAATTTCTCGTGATTCGATTTGTTAAACAATCAATGACAGCAACATTTTACAGTCGAAGCTGTTTGAGATATTATATGCATACATTTACACTACTTTAAATATATATTACAACGGCTCGTTGGTCTAGGGGTATGATTCTCGCTTTGGGTGCGAGAGGTCCCGGGTTCAAATCCCGGACGAGCCCTTCTTTTTTATTGTTTCTACTTTTAAGACCCTTTTAGGACAGCGACGTTTCAATCGCTAGAGCGCTAATTTCAGAATATAGACAACTAGCAAGCGCAGACAATGCGGAACCAGCAAGCGCAGACAATGCGGAACCAGCAAGCGCAGACAATGCGGAACCAGCAAGCGCAGACAATGCGGAACCAGCAAGCGCAGACAATGCGGAACCAGCAAGCGCAGACAATGCGGAACCAGCAAGCGCAGACAATGCGGAACCAGCAAGCGCAGACAATGCGGAACTAGCAAGCGCAGACAATGCGGAACTAGCAAGCGCAGACAATGCGGAACCAGCAAGCGCAGACAATGCGGAACCAGCAAGCGCAGACAATGCGGAACCAGCAAGCGCAGACAATGCGGAACCAGCAAGCGCAGACAATGCGGAACCAGCAAGCGCAGACAATGCGGAACCAGCAAGCGCAGACAATGCGGAACCAGCAAGCGCAGACAATGCGGAACCAGCAAGCGCAGACAATGCGGAACCAGCAAGCGCAGACAATGCGGAACCAGCAAGCGCAGACAATGCGGAACCAGCAAGCGCAGACAATGCGGAACCAGCAAGCGCAGACAATGCGGAACCAGCAAGCGCAGACAATGCGGAACCAGCAAGCGCAGACAATGCGGAACCAGCAAGCGCAGACAATGCGGAACCAGCAAGCGCAGACAATGCGGAACCAGCAAGCGCAGACAATGCGGAACCAGCAAGCGCAGACAATGCGGAACCAGCAAGCGCAGACAATGCGGAACCAGCAAGCGCAGACAATGCGGAACTAGCAAGCGCAGACAATGCGGAACTAGCAAGCGCAGACAATGCGGAACTAGCAAGCGCAGACAATGCGGAACTAGCATACGTTAAATCCAAACAATTGAGTACAAATACTGATTAGACGGATCTGCTAGGGAAGACTGAGCACCTACAGATCTGCTAGGGGAGGCTGAGCACCTACAGATCTGCTAGGGAAGACTGAGAACCTATGGATCTGTTAGGGAAGACTGAGCACCTACGGATCTGCTAAAAGTGATATGAAGTCGAACAACTAAACAATAAAGTCTAGCAAATACCTCTGAAGCCGGAGTAAGGCAAGCATGTATAGCGGGAACACTGATAATAAGGAAAGCACGCCTTCACGCAAAAATCAGACGGAATCGTACACTACCAGACTACGCCTGGAGCTCATTGCGGGCGGACGCAGAAGTCAAGCAGATGGCTACAAGACATTATCACAGACTGGTACCTATAGTCTATGTCAGATTTCTTGCAAGCATGAAAACTACAGGAATACTCCATGTTTATTCTGTAAGGAATACTCCATGTTTATTCTGTAACAAATCACCAGACTGTAATGTAATGTAATGTGAAATCTTGTGGTAGTTTCTCGTTTATTTTAATCGCGTGCACAATGAATTACAACCAGATGTCGCAGTTAAAGATGTTGATAAGTCCAATTTATATTTAGACAATACTAGATAGGCATTACAACGGCTCGTTGGTCTAGGGGTATGATTCTCGCTTTGGGTGCGAGAGGTCCCGGGTTCAAATCCCGGACGAGCCCAATTTTTTTTTTTATATGGTTATCTCACTCGTGACAGCAACAACTAAATGTACATTTTCAATCACATCATCAAAATTTATGCTAAATTTAAACACAATATAAAACCAATATACGTAGAATAACGTTTCTTGATTGTGAAGAACGTGATGTTTACGGAGAGAAATCTCTAGTTTTAGTTTCTCGTGATTTTTGATCTGTTAAATAATCAATTAAAACAACATGTTACAATCGGAGCTGTTTTAGATATTAAATACATACATTTACACTACTTTAAATATACATTACAACGGCTCGTTGGTCTAGGGGTATGATTCTCGCTTTGGGTGCGAGAGGTCCCGGGTTCAAATCCCGGACGAGCCCTTCTTTTTTGACAGTTTCTTTTGACCCTGACCACGCTGGACAGCGACGTTTCAATTTCTTGTGCGCCAAGTTTCAAAACTAGTAAGAGAAGACTATAGGACACGCATTCGTTAACATCAGATAATAGAGTACCAACACTGATAGACTTCAGACAATTGAGTACCAACACTGATAGACTCCAGACAATAGAGTACCAACACTGATAGACTTCAGACAATACAGTACCAACACTGATAGACTCCAGACAATAGAGTACCAACACTGATAGACTTCAGACAATAGAGTACCAACACTGATAGACTCCAGACAATAGAGTACCAACACTGATAGACTCCATACAATAGAGTACCAACACTGATAGACTCCAGACAATAGAGTACCAACACTGATAGACTCCAGACAATAGAGTACCAACACTGATAGACTCCAGACAATAGAGTACCAACACTGATAGACTCCAGACAATAGAGTACCAACACTGATATACTCCAGACAATAGAGTACCAACACTGATAGACTCCAGACAATAGAGTACCAACACTGATAGACTCCAGACAATAGAGTACCAACACTGATAGACTCCAGACAATAGAGTACCAACACTGATAGACTCCAGACAATAGAGTACCAGCACTGATAGACTCCAGACAATAGAGTACCAACACTGATAGACTCCAGACAATAGAGTACCAACACTGGTAGACTCCAGACAAAAGGGAATCAACAAATGTTAAAATGAGAGATGTTGGTAAAAATCTCTCTCCAAGTTTCAAATCTGATCCTGTGACCAGGTATTTAAGAATGAAGTTGAAGTGGTTGAATAATAAGTTTGGTTAAAGAAGCGTGGAATTATCCTTATGACCATTTACGAAGTGGGTTAACTGGCTAGAGTGCCCAGGGTACCTTCCTAGGACCCTATAGTAGCCGCCTCTTACGACATGCCTTATAGGTCGCAGTGCTACTATTCTTTGCTCCCCATGCAACATACGAGCGACTCAAACATCTTAAAAACAGCGCTGTCATTGTTAATGTGCTAAGTTTAAGCAACATATAACGTGACCCAGAGTTACCCATTATTGGATTCACGATCAATATAAGTTTTTAAAAGTCAAAGATGTTGAAATATTTAAAATATATTATTATAATCTAAGACGCATATCAGCGGCTCGTTGGTCTAGGGGTATGATTCTCGCTTTGGGTGCGAGAGGTCCCGGGTTCAAATCCCGGACGAGCCCAATTTGTTTTTTGTTTTAGCTTTGGGCAAAATTAGTTTTTATTTAACCTTTTTATCACAACCTTTTTTTTTTTTTTTTTAAATCACGCCTGTCCGTCCGTCCGTACGTCCGTCCGTCTGTCTGTGTCTGTTGGTCGGGCGATCACGATCAATTTCTGTTATGCGTCTACTCTGGTATGTGTCCTAAACAGGGCGGTGCGCTTGAGGTCTTCACCCGGCCCCCATAGTTTGTTTTGTAGTGTTGTTTCTGTTGGCCAGATTTCTATTCTCACACTGCTCTGGCTGGGGCAGTCTTGCAGGATGTGCTCTGGGGACTGCTTTGGTGCTCCACAGGTGCTGGCAGCCGAGTCCTTGAGACTCATTCTATTGAGGTATGCTCTGAGACTGCAGTGTCCCGTTCTAAGTCTGAAGACTGTACTCTGTGCTTTTCTGTTTAGTGTATTTATACTGTCGTGCTCTGGGGTGTATCCTTCGTCTGTTTTTCTCCACATCATTTTTCATAGATTGTTTCAGTAGAATTTTTGCTTCTGTAAAGCTTTGTGTTGGATGTTGTGTTAGGCTCCCTCCAGCCCGTGCGAGTTTGTCAGCCTTTTCATTTCCTAGCATGCCACAGTGTGCTGGTATCCACTGTAAGACTAGTTCTTGAGAGCATTTATATTGCAATGTTTACTGAATCGGCCAGGATAATGGCTTTGCGGCATCTTAAAAAATATCGCACGTCAATATATCGGCTCTGAAGAGTGAACGGGTTAAGTGATAGTGAGCTTGATCCCAACCCAAGTGTACCTGGTTCAACCACCGCGGCTGGAAATCTGAAAGCAAATTTGTTCGCGTCAATTGTACAAACGATAATACACACTGATAAGAAAACAATGGCAAAGTATAGAACGTAAAAACGTTTCCTAAAAAATCGACGACTCGTTTACTGTGGTTGATAGCAACGTGCCTTTCGTAACGACGTCTTATTACGTTGGTCGCGATAGCAACGTGACTTTCGTAACGACGTCTTATTACGTTGGCCGCGATAGCAACGTGCTTTAACGGATATGCCACCATTTTCATTTCAAATTACCAATCATATGTTACAGGCGGGATTCAAATATGCATTTACAATACTTTATAATAGAAATATAACGACGGCTCGGGGTATGATTATCTGCGAGAGGATTATCTGATTATAACTTAGGGGTATGATTATCTGCGAGAGGATTATCTGATTATAACTTAGGGGTATGATTATCTGCGAGAGGATTATCTGATTATAACTTAGGGGTATGATTATCTGCGAGAGGATTATCTGATTATAACTTAGGGGTATGATTATCTGCGAGAGGATTATCTGATTATAACTTAGGGGTATGATTATCTGCGAGAGGATTATCTGATTATAACTTAGGGGTATGATTATCTGCGAGAGGATTATCTGATTATAACTTAGGGGTATGATTATCTGCGAGAGGTTCCGGTTTCAAACCCAGAACGAGCCCAACATATTTTTTAAATGTTCTTTTCCGCAATATAAGAGAATACAATTTTTTTAATGTTCTTTTCCGCAATATAAGAGAATACAATTTTTTAAATGTTCTTTTCCGCAATATAAGAGAATACAATTTTTTAAATGTTCTTTTCCGCAATATAAGAGAATACAATTTTTTTAATGTTCTTTTCCGAAATATAAGAGAATACAATTTTTTAAATGTTCTTTTCCGAAATATAAGAGAATACAATTTTTAAAATGTTCTTTTCCGAAATATAAGAGAATACAATTTTTTAAATGTTCTTTTCCGCAATATAAGAGAATACAATTTTTTAAATGTTCTTTTCCGCAATATAAGAGAATACAATTTTTTAAATGTTCTTTTCCGCAATATAAGAGAATACAATTTTTTAAATGTTCTTTTCCGCAATATAAGAGAATACAATTTTTAAAATGTTCTTTTCCGCAATATAAGAGAATACAATTTTTTTAATGTTCTTTTCCGAAATATAAGAGAATACAATTTTTTAAATGTTCTTTTCCGAAATATAAGAGAATACAATTTTTAAAATGTTCTTTTCCGAAATATAAGAGAATACAATTTGTTAAATGTTCTTTTCCGCAATATAAGAGAATACAATTTTTTAAATGTTCTTTTCCGCAATATAAGAGAATACAATTTTTTAAATGTTCTTTTCCGCAATATAAGAGAATACAATTTTTTAAATGTTCTTTTCCGCAATATAAGAGAATACAATTTTTTAAATGTTCTTTTCCGCAATATAAGAGAATACAATTTTTAAAAATGTTCGACGTTTTTAGTTAAATGTATGTGAATTGAAATGTCTCGTTACATCATTGGTTTACCTCGCACCTGTTTACTGGTCACAGTCAACTCTACTATTATAATTACTGACCGGAGAAACCCTGACCTAGTTTAAGTTGGGGGCTGGATTTTCTATATGTTTGATATAGCAAGTTTTTTTGCAACTGTACTCAATTCCATGAGTCTATGGTTATTTATTAATGATTATTGTTAAACTGAACTTGTTACATAATATAACCTGGATTTAGCATGTTGTGCTGATCTTAAAATGAATTCCTTTATTAACAACAATACTGAAATACGAGGTCACGTGACAGTTGTGGTCTAATTTCCTAGAATTGTTACCAGAGTCCGCGGGTCGTATGAGTTTAGAGTTGGCTGTGCACTGGTTTACTTAAAGTCAAGAATTCAACTCGACCACTAATCACTGTTACAAAAACATGCTAACCGTGTTTGTTTGTTTAGTTATCTAAACTAACTCTCCCAACAAAAACAAATAATACGACAAACAAAAGGTAATTTGTGTACTAAATAAGAATGAAAATGAGAGAAAACAATATAAGGTGGAAGAATGTGGAGATGATATTATGCAATTAGTGTCTGGTGAGATGGATGTTCATACAAGATACTGGAGAACGCAACAGATAATAGTGTATATAATTAGATTCTACATCAGGTCACATGGACTACACTAAAAATAGCCCAGATACTTTCTAGGTCACATGGACTACATTAAAAATAGTCCAAACACTTTATAGGTCACATGGACTACACTAAAAATAGTCCAAACACTTTATAGGTCACATGGACTACACTAAAAATAGCCCAAACACTTTCTAGGTCACATGGACTACATTAAAAATAGTCCAAACACTTTATATGTCACATGGACTACACTAAAAATAGCCCAAACACTTTCTAGGTCACATGGACTACATTAAAAATAGTCCAAACACTTTATAGGTCACATGGACTACACTAAAAATAGCCCAGACACTTTCTAGGTCACATGGACTACACTAAAAATAGTCCAAACACTTTATAGCGTCACATGGACTACATTAAAAATAGTCCAAACACTTTCCAGGTCACATGAACCATATTAAAAATAGTCCAAACACTTTATAGGTCACATGGACTACACTAAAAATAGTTCAAACACTTTATAGGTCACATGGACTACACTAAAAATAGTTCAAACACTTTATAGGTCACATGGACTACATTACAAATAGTCCAAACACTTTATAGGTCACATGGACTACACTAAAAATAGCCCAGACCCTTTCTAGGTCACATGGACCACACTAAAAATAGCCCAGACACTTTCCAGGTCACATGGACTACACTAAAAATAGCCCAAATACTTTCGAGATGACATGGGCTACATTAAAAATAGCAGAAAAAGTTTTACAAAAATAATTAAAGGCGATTTTGCTAGCAATCACAAGAGTGAAAACTCGCAACCCTGGTTAGAAGAAGATGCTAGCAATCACAAGAGTGAAAACTCGCAACCCTGGTTAGAAGAAGATGCTAGCAATCCCCATTTGAGGACTTAACGCAATTAAAGAATCCCAAACTAAAGATGCACTTAATCACCCCCGGTGTTAACCAATGTATAGATGTCACTTATCTGCTTTTCAGATGAAAGGAGTTCTTTAGATGGACTCAAGTCTTGACCACGGCGTCATGTTTGCATTGAGATACCGCTCTTTTAGTAATTTGCACTACTTTTTTCAGCGCAGTACGTGACGGTAAATAAATTTAACACAAGTCAGCCATTGTGTTTTTCGATCGAATCGATGAAACAGCGTGTAAACAATTGCTTCATATGAAATATGTGTCATTCATATAGTAAAACCGATTGTTCTACGTGTAACTGTAACATATTCTACAGATCTGGAAAATTCTATGATTATATGTTAAGTAGAAGCTATTTTGAACGAAATTTTTTCGATGGTCACTACCATTATTTTTGAACCTTGAAAATTTCGCTTGGGTACTACCCATAAACATCGTATTTACGTGAAACGACATTATTAACTTCTCTTTACTCGTAAATTTTCATTACTAGAAACAAAGAAAAGAAGTTTACATAAACAAGTAAATTTAGATGATCTTGCAATAGTTACATTTGAAATTGCTACTATAATAGTTATTTTAATTCTGAAATCACAATACAATAATATGAGACTTCTCAAGTAAATCTGAATAGTGTACGATAAAGATCGGTCCAATCATTATTGTTGTCTATCGCTGACGAATGGTTCACTTTGGACAGCTAGATCTAGTGTGGGATATTTAATATTACCGTTGATACTCGATACAAAAGTCAACTGAAAGGAATAAATAATGTTTGAAATATAAAAAGAAAATTAAAAATTTCTATTTAGCATTGCTGGATATCGTTGACACAAGTAAAATGACGAAAAGAATTCACGAGAAGATCGCAAACTGCAGCGGTTGTTATGGACGTCAAAAGCAAACCGGCTTCGTAGCACAGAGAAATGGTAAGTCTGGTAGGTTATTGACGAGTTGCAGACGTAAAGTTGCCCTTAGAAGAAAGAAAAATGTTTCTAGTAATGAAAATTTACGAGTAAAGAGAAGTTAATAATGTCGTTTCACGTAAATACGATGTTTATGGGTAGTACCCAAGCGACATTTTCAAGGTTCCAAAATAATGGTAGTGACCATCGAAAAAAGTTTCGTTCAAAATAGCTTCTACTTAACATATAATCATAGAATTTTCCAGATCTGTAGAATATGTTACAGTTACACGTAGAACAATCGGTTTTACTATATGAATGACACATATTTCATATGAAGCAATTGTTTACACGCTGTTTCATCGATTCGATCGAAAAACACAATGGCTGACTTGTGTTCTGTCGCGGACTGCGATGAAAAAAGTAGGGCAAATTACTAAAAGAGCGGTGTTGGTACGCCGTGTGACGATTCCATTGTAACATCTAAACGTCTCTTTCTTCTTCTTCTTCTTCTTCTTCTTAGAACGCTCTATATCGACCACTTGTTAAATCACTCTTTGTGATTTGTATGTGATCTGAGCCTAAGTTCGATTGTAAGTTGTGACAGTTATGCGCCTACAAGTAGGCTGGCACATCCGATTTCTGCGACGATTTTTATTTATCAAGGTAGCTTTCCTAGGTCCCTACCTTAGACGTCTCTTACGACATGCCTTGTAGGTCGCAGTGTTACTATTCTGTGCTCCCCTTGCGAGCCCCGACAACACACGGGCGCTAAACGACCCTAATTCGTTATGATCTGTCTAAGTATAATATAACACCACACGGGCGCTAAACGACCCTAATTCGTTATGATCTGTCTAAGTATAATATAACACTACGGTTAGAGTTATATCAGTATTTCAAATCTATTGTAGCCAACACTCTATGTCAAGACATCTCTGAATCTGACTGGGAATATGTGTCTTCTTTGTTTCAGTTACACCCGTGTGGTGCCGGGGCCCGCAAGAGAAGCAAAGAATAGTACCACTGCCGCCCGAGTGGTTACCGGGCCCAAATTTGGGGTGTAAAGAATAGAACCACTGTTACCTGCCATGCATGTCGTAGGAGGCGACTAAGGAGGTTTGACTGAAATCGGATGCACGTGTCCTAAACGTGTAGAAGTCTATGCGTTTAGGGGCCTACCAAACCAATGTGCAACGTATACACGTTCTTGGCAAAGATCAAACATATCACAAAGAGTGATTAAAATTGATTGTAAAGAACGAACGTAAAGAAGAAGAAGAAGAGATCGTCGTAACTGCACTCATATTTCATCTTGAGGTGCTCAGTTGCTTGAGGTCCTCAGTTGCTTGAAGTTCTCAGTTGCTTGAGGTGCTCAGTTGCTTGTAAAAGATAATACAATTTTTTTACAAAATTTATACAAAAACTGTGGTTAGTGTCAGCTTGTTTTTATTCCACACTTTTTAAAGCCGCCCACCGCAAGCGATGATGACAACAGCATCAGGCGTGTGCTGTTGCACCTCTCTGGTGACTATATAGTCCAATCCCCGAACACAATCTCCTACCACCGGTGAGGCATACATGATCGAGGTTGAACATGTGAGTGTTGTGTGTTCTGTCTTTTCGCGCAGCCCTCTTTATCTGCGCGTCAACGGTACGATGATTATCATCTATGCGAGTTCCTCTTGTGCTATTACAGCGCCCTATTGTGCGATCTTGCGCCAGGGATTCCCAGCACGTGGTGTCTATATCGAAGCATTTCAGAGACACTTTAAGAGTGTCTTTAAAGCGTTTTGTTCACCAGCAGAGCGTCTGCCCCCACCCCCTTCAAGTACATCATACATCAACTGTTTTGGGATGCGTTTATCAGGCATTCGGGCAACGTGACTGGCCCATCTCACTTGGGCTTTCTGTAACAGATTGTTAGGGAAAACTAACCCGAAACAAATGCTTGTAGAAAATAGATGCACCAGGCCGTAAGGCGCATAACATGGTGCAACGACCCTCACAATGAGGAATGGTATAACGGATTCTACGGTCGCCAATCTGTCTCGGAGATTTAGCCACGCAGTAAGAATGTCAGACTTACCATCACGAGGGTGGCCACAACTTACTGCTGGAAGAGGTCGGCACAAACGGGGAAGCAGAAATCATAAGTATTATATCCTACAGAACTGTCCCCAGTATGCAGACTTGAGAAGAAAGAGGTGGCCCACTTAAACCAGAGTCCAAGACAAACTGTATGGCATGGCTGATAATCTGTGGCAGATGGCTGCCTTTATTAGAGTCCGAAATCCCAATCTAGTGAGAACGCAGAAGACAAACTGTATGGCGTGGCTGATAATCTGTGGCAGATGGCTGCCTTTATTAGAGAGTCCGAAATCCCAATCTAGTGAGAACGCAGAAGACAAACTGTATGGCGTGGCTGATAATCTGTGGCAGATGGCTGCCTTTATTAGAGTCCGAAATCCCAATCTAGTGAGAACGCAGAAGACAAACTGTATGGCGTGGCTGATAATCTGTGGCAGATGGCTGCCTTTATTAGAGAGTCCGAAATCCCAATCTAGTGAGAACGCAGAAGACAAACTGTATGGCGTGGCTGATAATCTGTGGCAGATGGCTGCCTTTATTAGAGAGTCCGAAATCCCAATCTAGTGAGAACGCAGAAGACAAACTGTATGGCGTGGCTGATAATCTGTGGCAGATGGCTGCCTTTATTAGAGTCCGAAATCTTAATCTAGTGAGAACGCAAAAGAAGAAGTAGCAGAGTGTTGACGCTTGGAGCATTGCTCTGACGAGGACTTTGGTATTTGTGAATGTTGCATTGTTATAGTGACACATTTGGTGATCTCTCACAAGGGACTCCGAGCACTCGGTATTTACATCAACACATTTTAGAGACATTTTAAGAGTGTCTTTAGAGAAAAAGTATATATTACAAGTTAGTGTGGTAGAAGAAATACCAAAAACATCCCTATATGTTATGCATACTGACGTAGACGATTATATCTCTTCATAAACAAGTTCGTCCAAGTCAAGTTTGGACATGCCAGACAGTGTTGTCTTCGTGGTAGATAGACATGCCAGACAGTGTTGTCTTCGTGGTAGATAGACATGCCAGACAGTGGTGTCTTCGTGATAGATAGACAAGGTATACCAAACACCTCATGGGTACGGTGACAAAAATGGATTTTAGGGTGGCTGCTGCAGCTGAGGACAGAGTACGCATGGGAATGTCCAATGTGCAATGACTTCGATCGTATAACACAACATGTCTCTTAATAGCAATTTGTGAAAGATGACCAAGAAAGATTATGTACGTAGCGAGCGCCATTGTTGTATAAAATATATATTGATATTTAAAATTAGAAGAGTGTATGTATTACTTGATAGAAGATAGACACGATACATGGAGTACAATAACAACAGTTAGTAATGATACCATGATTCTGTTAGATCCAACAATTCAGTATAATAACAAAAGAAGAAAACATCTCAAAGAGAATGTTTAATTCTTGGACATTGAGAACATATCAACAAAAGAAATAATAGTTTTAGCTGTTTCAAAATCGATCTTGTAAAGTAATCAATAATAGCAAACATGTTACAGTTGTAGATGTTGAAATATCAAATATATATGACTCTATTTGGACATGCATTATAACGGCTCGTTGGTCTAGGGGTATGATTCTCGCTTTGGGTGCGAGGGTCCCGGTTCAAATCCCGGACGAGCCCAAACTTTTGTCTCATGTATTATTAATACATGTATTAATAAAATTAGTATTACTATTAATAAAACGTGGCTTCTTTGTGTTCGTTCTTAACGACCAATTTTAATCACTCTTTGTGATATATTTGATCTTTGCCAAGAACGTGTATACGTTGCACATTGGTTTGGTAGGCCCCTAAACATATAGACTTCTACACGTTTAGGACATGTGCCTCCGATTTCAGCCAAACGTGGCTTAGTAATAGCTGTCCATTGCAAGCGATGATGACAACAATCTCAGACGTCTGCTGATGTACCTCTCTGGTGTGTCTGGAGGTGACTAGAGTCCTATCCTAGAACAGAATCCCTTACCACAGGTGGGATACATGTTCTGTCTTTTTTCGAGCAGCTCGTTTTCTCTGTGCATCAACGGTACGATGATTCTCAGCTATGCAGGTTCCTCTTTTGTTGTTACAGCGCCATATTTGGCGATCTTGCACAAGGAATTCCCAGCACGTGGTGTCTATATCGAAGCGTTTCAGAGACACTTTAAGAGTGTCTTTAAAGCGTTTTTTCTGTCCACCAGCTAAACGTCTGCCCCCTTCAAGTTCGCCATATATCAACTGTTTTGGGATGCGTTTATCAGGCATTCGAGCAACGTGATCGGGCCATTTCACTTGGGCTTTCTGCAACAGGGTGTTGACGCTTGGGATCTTTGCTCTTGTGAGGATTTCGCTGTCTGGAATTTTGTCCTGCCAGTTTATTTTTAGTATTCTGCGTAGACAGCTTGTGTGGAAATGGTTTAATTTTTTGCGTGTCTGCTATACACTGTCCATGTCTCGCTTGCGTACAGCAGCGTGATTAGCACTATGGCCTGGTAAACTTTCAGCTTTGTGACTATGCTTATCCCCTTCCGCTCCCACACAGTGACATGTAACCTTCCGAACGCAGCACTGGCTTTGGATATCCTATATTGTTGGTTTAGTAAAATCAGACACAGCATCAATTTTAAGATGCAAACACGTCACCATGAACACAAAAAGAGCAATGTTCAACACAATCTTTCTCCCCACATTATGTTACCAGTGCCAAACCTGGACGCTGACAACAAACGATAGAAGAAAACTAGTCACAACAGAGATGAAGTGTCTACGCAGAATGCTGGGTGTAACAAGAAGAGACCGGTTGAGAAATGAAGACATCAGGAATAAAGTGGGTACAACATCAGTACTAGACTTCATCAAGAAACAACAAATTAAATGGTTCGGTCACGTAAGCAGATTACCATCAGACAGTGCACCCAAAGAGCAATGCTGCTCCGATACAATGGGTACAAAGCAAAAGGCCGGCCACGCAAAAGATGGACCTCAGAGATAACAGAGGCGACGAAAGAGACTACCTACGAAGCGCATACTAGGCCCGTTTTAGAAATCTCTTCCTGACCTGACGCTGTGAGGCATACAGGATTCGAGAAAGAAGAAGAAGAAGAAGTAAAATCAGACAGAACCACATGTTGGTTTTCCGTTGCAACTTTCCATTTTTCTTGCATGAAAAACATGCACTTGTAATCAATTATTTAACCAAGTAAACAAGCACTTAATCGTCTATTTAACCAAACTAAATATTAACTTCAACCATATAACATAACCAGGCAATCTAACATGCAGATTCATGCTTTATTGAATACTCAAATCCATTTGATTATTGCTTACTCAACTGACAACAGTGCATTCCGGGCAGACCCATATGTGCTCAGTCTCAACTGATGTCATTGCACTCCGGGCAGACCCATATGTGCCCAGTCTCAACTGATGTCATTGCACTCCGGGCAGACCCATATGTGCCCAGTCTCAACTGATGTCATTGCACTCCGGGCAGACCCATATGTGCCCAGTCTCAACTGATGTCATTGCACTCCGGGCAGACCCATATGTGCTCAGTCTCAACTGACGTGAACGCACTCCGGGCAGACACATATGTGCCCAGTCTCAATTGACGCGATTGCACTCTAGGCAGACCCATATGTGCCCAGTCTCAACTGACGTGATTGCAATCCGGGCAGACCTATATGTGCCCAGTCTCAACTGACGTTAGTGCACTCCGGGCAGACCCATATATGCTCAGCCTCAACTGACGTTAGTGCACTCCAGGCAGACCCATATGTGCTCAGTTTCAACTGACGTTAGTGCACTCCGGGCAGACCCATATGTGCTCAGTCTCAACTGACGTTAGTGCACTCCGAGCAGCCCCTGTATGTGCTCAGCCTCAACTGACGTTAGTGCACTCCAGGCAGACCCATATGTGCTCAGTCTCAACTGACGTTAGTGCACTCCGGGCAGACCCATATGTGCTCAGTCTCAACTGACGTTAGTGCACTCTAGGCAGACCCATATGTGCTCAGCCTCAACTGACGTTAGTGCACTCCAGGCAGACCCATATGTGCTCAGTCTCAATTGACGTTAGTGCACTCTGGGCAGACCTATATGTGCTCAGTCTCAACTGACATTATTGCAATCCGGGCAGACCCATATGTGCTCAGTCTCTCCAAAAAGTATTAGCTTTATATTTAATTAATTTTTACTTACTTATGTGATACTGTACACACGTTTCTTTGTCCTTAAACTACAATTTACTTAGTATCATTGCAGCCTGCCCACGGTTATCTCCAGATCTGGTTTGACCACCTTAGTTCTGTAGATTTCCATACATTGCCTAACTAAACTATAGCATTAACAAGCGACATAAATATGCACTTAACCAACCAACCTAACACACCAAACAAACCCAGTACATATTGAACCACTAATCTAACAAACAAAATAACGAAAGTTTCAATAATTAAACCTATAAAAACAACAAAATCAAAGATGATTTGAACAATCAACCAGCCCACTGCCTTGTGGGTCTGGCTGGGGACAGTCAAAGCCTAGCGGAAGAAGCGAATCCGCACACAATAGCTGGCTGAAATCGAACACCCCACCGAAGGATAAGCAACTGAGCTCAAATAGATGCTGAATGTTGGTGCACGTACATCACGTTCTGATGTTTGACTGTTTATATATCACAAAGAGAATGATTAAAACAAGCCTAGACCGATCGAAGAAGAAGAAGAACGATCAACCAATTTAAGTATGTACTGAGACACCTGCCTACCAAACCAATGAAACTGATAATGATGCTCGTACATCACAGGTGATGATGACTACACAATTGTCATCCAAGTAAATGTGGTTGCGTTATGTTTGTCTGTGGGTGCGTAGATGACCAATGAAACTAAAGATGTATCGAATAACTAATCTAACTCCGTTCTCCAGGCTATCTCAGGTCCCAGACAAGACAAGCTCATTCAGGACATACGGCAAAATATCAGCTTGTTGTCAAAAAATCCGAACTGGTCTTACAGTGGATACCAGCTCACTGTGGCATACCAGTAAACGAAAAGGCTGACAAACTCGCAAGGGCTGGGGGAGCCTAACACAACACCACCCAACACAAAGTTTTACAGAAGCAAAGACTCTCCTGAAACAATCCAGGAAAATGATCTGGAGAAAACAAATGGAGGATACAACCCAGAGCACGACAGTATAAATACACTAAACAGAAAAGCACAGACCACAGTCTTCAGACTTAGAACGGCACAATGCAGTCTCAGAGCACACCTCCGCAGAATGGGTCTCAGGGACTCGGCATCCTGCACCTGTGGAACACCAAAGCAGTCCCCAGAGCACATCCTGCAAGACTGCCCTAGTCTGAGTAGTGAGAAATTTGAGATCTGGCCAACAGAAACAACACTACAAGACAAACTATGGGGAACCGGTGAAGACCTCAAGCGCACCGCCCTGTTTATGACACATACCGGAGTAGTCGCATAGCAAAAGTTGATCGCAGAAGTAGAAGAAAACTAATCTAACTAATAAACCAAACTAAAGATGTACTCAACTACTCAGTGAAACCAACAAACATAATAAAGATGAGTCAGTTAATATCCATCTCACCCGTGTGTTACTGGGGCTGCAAGGGAGCAAAGAATAGTAACACTGTGACCTACAAGGCATGTCTTATGAGGCGACTAAGATAGGGGCTTAGGGATGCTACTCTAGCAAATTAAAAGCGTTGCAGAAATCGGACGTGCTGGCCTACTTGTAGGTGCTTAACTGGCACAACGCATAATCGCTCGTATGATCAGATCACTTACAAATCACAAAGAGTGGTTAACAAGAGGTCGATATGGAGCGTTCAATAAAGTAGAGGAAGAGAACATATCAAGGAAAGAAAAAAATAACTTCGGTTGTATCAAAATCGATCTTGTAAAGTAATCAAAAATAGCAAACATGTTACAGTTGTAGATGTTGAAATATCAAATATATATATGACTCTACTTGGACTCTACTTGGATTACAACGGCTCGTTGGTCTAGGGGTATGATTCTCGCTTTGGGTGCGAGAGGTCCCGGGTTCAAATCCCGGACGAGCCCAATCTTTTGTCGCATCGTTGCGTGTATTATTGATTTGTTATTGTTATTATTATTGCAAGTGTTTTGTTTTACCAGAGAAAAAATGACCATGTTAGTTCTCTATTATCACATTTAATAATCCATATTGAATCAAGCAAGCTAAACATGTACTTTTAACCACTGACTTAACCAAACTATACATGTACTTTTAACCACTGACTTAACCAAACTAACCATGCACTTTTAACCACTGACTTACCAAACTATACATGTACTTTTAACCACTGACTTACCAAACTATAAATGCACTTTTAACCACTGACTCAACCAAACTAACCATGCACTTTTAACCACTGACTTAACCAACCAAACTAACCATGCACTTTTAACCACTGACTCAACCAAACGAACCATGCACTTTTAACCACTAATTTAACCAACCAAACTAATTCATGCACTTTTAACCAATGACTTAACAAACCAAGCTACACATGTACTTTTAACCACTGACTCAACCAAACTAACCATGCACTTTTAACCACTGACTCAACCAAACTAAACATGGACTTTTAACCACTGACTCAACCGAACTAAACATGGACTTTTAACCACTGACTCAACCAAACTAAACATGGACTTTTAACTACTGACTCAACCAAACTAAACATGGACTTTTAACCACTGCCTCAATCAAACTAAACATGGACTTTTAACCACTGACTCAACCAAACTAAACATGGACTTTTAACCACTGACTCAACCAAACTAAACATGGACTTTTAACCACTGACTCAACCAAACTAAACATGCACTTTTAACCACTGACTCAACCAAACTAAACATGGACTTTTAACCACTGACTCAACCAAACTAAACATGGACTTTTAACCACTGACTCAACCAAACTAAACATGGACTTTTAACCACTGACTCAACCAAACTAAACATGGACTTTTAACCACTGACTCAACCAAACTAAACATGCACTTTTAACCACTGACTCAACCAAACTAAACATGGACTTTTAACCACTGACTCAACCAAACTAAACATGGACTTTTAACCACTGACTCAACCAAACTAAACATGGACTTTTAACCACTGACTCAACCAAACTAAACATGGACTTTTAACCACTGACTCAACCAAACTAAACATGGACTTTTATCCACTGACTCAACCAAACTAAACATGGACTTTTAACCACTGACTCAACCAAACTAAACATGGACTTTTAACCACTGACTCAACCAAACTAAACATGCACTTTTAACCACTGACTCAACCAAACTAAACATGGACTTTTAACCACTGACTCAACCAAACTAAACATGGACTTTTAACCACTGACTCAACCAAACTAAACATGGACTTTTAACCAGACTCAACCAAACTAAACATGCACTTTTAACCACTGACTCAACCAAACTAAACATGGACTTTTAACCACTGACTCAACCAAACTAAACATGGACTTTTAACCACTGACTCAACCAAACTAAACATGGACTTTTAACCACTGACTCAACCAAACTAAACATGGACTTTTAACCACTTATCTTAAAAGAAATCAACTAAACTAAAACTTCACTTAACGAACAAAACAAAACAAAGGACATGTATAAAGAAAGAGCAGAAAATCATACTTACTCTCACCCGTTTGTTGCTGGGGCTACACAGGGAACACGGCGACCTACAATGTATGTCGTAAGAGGCGACTGAGGTAGGAGCCTAGGAAAGCTACCATAGTAAATCAAATGCATCGCAGAAAACGGATGCTGGTCTACTTGTAGGCACATAACTGGCACAACGTACAATCGCTATTAGGCTCAGATCACATACAAATCACACAGAGTGGTTAACAAGTGGTTGATATGGAGCGTTGGAAGAAGAAGAAAACTTCTTCTTTCTTCGTATTTTCTTCTACCGCTTCCTCTTTTTCTTCTTCCACCATAACCGTCTTCTTCTAATACTTCCCACCTCTTCTTCTTCATCTTCTTCATCTTCTTCATCTTCTTCTTCTTCTTGAGTGTAAGAATATAGATGGCATTTTTCACGGTCAATTGGCAAGTGTTTTACTGTGACAGCTTCTGAGTTTTCGCTATTCTCTCTTGTCGTTCAGCTCATACATAAGTCTCTTCTCAAAAGACTCTTCGCCCTTTCATAATTTGGCTTTCCACACAACTCTGTCATCAGCTAGTTTTTCCCATGTGCTGGGACCTATAGAAAAGTTTTTCATTGAGGCTTTGCAGACATCTTTATATCTAAGCAGTGGTCTGTCCTGGTGCTTCTTCCCCTCCGAAAGTTCACAGAACAACTTTTTGTTTTGGTATGCGGCAAGTTTCCATTCTTCTCACATGCCCCAACCATCTTAGTCGTCTACTGCTGAGCATGCCCATGATGGAAGGCAGATTTGCACGTTGCAGTACTTCAGAGTTGGTTATCTTGTCGTACCACCTGATGTTCATAATCTTGCGGAGACATCGAAGGTGAAAGATGTTAAGTATTCTCTCGTCTTGTAAGAATATAGACTGCATATAAACAAGAAACTATCATCTAGTTGTCTCCAAGATCGATCTTATCAATAACAACAATATGTTACATATTTCAAAATGTTCAATATATATATAACTCTACTTGAATATACACTACAACGGCTCGTTGGTCTAGGGGTATGATTCTCGCTTTGGGTGCGAGAGGTCCCGGGTTCAAATCCCGGACGAGCCCAATCTTTTGTCCTGTCAGTTATGTGCTTTGTATGTGATGCGATGTAATATACTATGTACGTTGTGTCAGTTATTTTGCGCCTACAAGTAATCCAGCACAACCGATTTTTGCGGCAATTTTTATTTACTAGAGTAGATACCCTAGGCCACTACATCAGTCGCCTCTTACGACATGCCTTGTAGGTCGTGGTGGTACTATTCTTTGCTTCCCTAGCGAGCCCTGACAACACATGGACAGGAAAGGAAATAACAACATCTGTTGCTGGTAGAAACCACAAACGCCATCACAAGAATAATCTAAACTATTCTAGTTATACAACGTCTACAGCTGAAGCGAGATGATATCATATGTTGTGTTGCAATTGCATGTTGGTAATGTTGTGTCAATTGAATGTTGGTTGTAATGTTGTGTTGAATTGAATATTGGTTGTAATGTTGTGGTGCAATTGCATGTTGGTTGTAATGTTGTGTTGCAATTGCATGTTGGTTGTAATGTTGTGTTGCAATTGCATGTTGGTTGTAATGTTGTGTTGCAATTGAATGTTGGTTGTAATGTTGTGTTGCAATTGTATGTTGGTTGTAATGTTGTGTTGCAATTGTATGTTGGTTGTAATGTTGTGTTTGTGCAATTGATGTTGGTTGTAATGTTGTGTTGCAATTGCATGTTGGTTGTAATGCAATAGTTGTAAGTTGCAATTGCATGTTGGTTGTAATGTTGTGTTGCAATTGCATGTTGGTTGTAATGTTGTGTTGCAATTGCATGTTGGTTGTAATGTTGTGTTGCAATTGCATGTTGGTTGTAATGTTGTGTTGCAATTGCATGTTGGTTGTAATGTTGTGTTGCAATTGCATGTTGGTTGTAATGTTGTGTTGCAATTGGATGTTGGTTGTAATGTTGTGTTGCAATTGCATGTTGGTTGTAATGTTGTGTTGCAATTGAATGTTGGTTGTAATGTTGTGTTGCAATTGCATGTTGGTTGTAATGTTGTGTTGCAATTGAATGTTGGTTGTAATGTTGTGTTGCAATTGCATGTTGGTTGTAATGTTGTGTTGCAATTGGATGTTGGTTGTAATGTTGTGTTGCAATTGCATGTTGGTTGTAATGTTGTGTTGCAATTGAATGTTGGTTGTAATGTTGTGTTGCAATTGCATGTTGGTTGTAATGTTGTGTTGCAATTGAATGTTGGTTGTAATGTTGTGTTGCAATTGCATGTTGGTTGTAATGTTGTGTTGCAATTGGATGTTGGTTGTAATGTTGTGTTGCAATTGCATGTTGGTTGTAATGTTGTGTTGCAATTGAATGTTGGTTGTAATGTTGTGTTGCAATTGCATGTTGGTTGTAATGTTGTGTGCAAATTGGGTAATGTTGGTTGCAATCAGTTGTGTAATGTTGTCATGTTGGTTGTAATGTTGTGTTGCAATTGCATGTTGGTTGTAATGTTGTGTTGCAATTGCATGTTGGTTGTAATGTTGTGTGCAATTGCATGTTGGTTGTAATGTTGTGTGCAATTGATGTTGGTTGTAATGTTGTGTTGCAATTGCATGTTGGTTGTAATGTTGTGTTGCAATTGAATGTTGGTTGTAATGTTGTGTTGCAATTGCATGTTGGTTGTAATGTTGTGTTGCAATTGCATGTTGGTTGTAATGTTGTGTTGCAATTGCATGTTGGTTGTAATGTTGTGTTGCAATTGCATGTTGGTTGTAATGTTGTGTTGCAATTGCATGTTGGTTGTAATGTTGTGTTGCAATTGCATGTTGGTTGTAATGTTCTGTTGCAATTGCATGTTGGTTGTAATGTTGTGTTGCAATTGCATGTTGGTTGTAATGTTGTGTTGCAATTGCATGTTGGTTGTAATGTTGTGTTGCAATTGCATGTTGGTTGTAATGTTGTGTTGCAATTGCATGTTGGTTGTAATGTTGTGTTGCAATTGGATGTTGGTTGTAATGTTGTGTTGCAATTGCATGTTGGTTGTAATGTTGTGTTGCAATTGCATGTTGGTTGTAATGTTCTGTTGCAATTGCATGTTGGTTGTAATGTTGTGTTGCAATTGCATGTTGGTTGTAATGTTGTGTTGCAATTGCATGTTGGTTGTAATGTTGTGTTGCAATTGCATGTTGGTTGTAATGTTGTGTTGCAATTGCATGTTGGTTGTAATGTTGTGGTGCAATTGCATGTTGGTTGTAATGTTGTGTTGCAATTGCATGTTGGTTGTAATGTTGTGTTGCAATTGCATGTTGGTTGTAATGTTGTGTTGCAATTGAATGTTGGTTGTAATGTTGTGTGCAATTGATGTTGGTTGTAATGTTGTGTTGCAATCACGTTGGTTGTAATGTTGTGTTGCAATTGCATGTTGGTTGTAATGTTGTGGTGCAATTGCATGTTGGTTGTAATGTTGTGTTGCAATTGCATGTTGGTTGTAATGTTCTGTTGCAATTGCATGTTGGTTGTAATGTTGTGTTGCAATTGCATGTTGGTTGTAATGTTGTGTTGCAATTGCATGTTGGTTGTAATGTTGTGTTGCAATTGCATGTTGGTTGTAATGTTGTGTTGAATTGCATGTTGGTTGATGTGCAATTGCATGTTGGTTGTAATGTTGTGTTGCAATTGCATGTTGGTTGTAATGTTGTGTTGCAATTGCATGTTGGTTGTAATGTTGTGTTGCAATTGCATGTTGGTTGTAATGTTCTGTTGCAATTGCATGTTGGTTGTAATGTTGTGTTGCAATTGCATGTTGGTTGTAATGTTCTGTTGCAATTGCATATTGGTTGTAATGTTGTGTTGCAATTGCATGTTGGTTGTAATGAATCATTACTTTTTGTCTTGGAGTTGCATGTAATTGTTCTCCACTACCCTCCCCGATCTCCCGTAATGTTGATTTCCTATTTGTATCGATCTGATCAGATTGATTGATGTGGTAAAACGAATAAAGAAGTGACACATGTTCGATTTTAATAGCAGGTATTGTTGTAAGATGTAAATAGGGATACCACCCATACAACATACAGTAGATTTGAAGTGGGAGGGGTGGAGTACTAAACGTACTGGAGTCGTACCCCAGTGTGTTTCCGCCGGTATTCCTTATTCAGCCACAAAAGATTGGGCTCGTCCGGGATTTGAACCCGGGACCTCTCGCACCCAAAGCGAGAATCATACCCCTAGACCAACGAGCCGCTGTAATGTATGTTCAAGTATTGTATAACATTTGAAAATTTTGAAATAAGTAACATGTTTGTTATTATTGATTATTCACAAGATCGATCTGAGAGATATTTAGTTGTTAGTTACTTGTTTGTGTACAGTCTATATTCTCACACTCAAGAAGAAGAAGTGGAGGAGAAGGAGGAGGAAATAATGATAAGGATAAGGAGGAAGAAGAGAAAGACAAGGATGTGGTTAGAAGGGCATGTTTAGTTTGGTTTGTTAGTTTTATATTGCTAAGAAAACGTGAGAATAGAGAAGAATAAACATGCTCTGCTCTCTGATAACACAAAAGCATTTGTCATAGTGTTCTGACTAAATAGAAAATACTAACATTCGGGATCTCTTCACTGAGGGCGCCACGATAAGTGCCCAGTCTTCTTCATCTTCGAGCGCTCCAAATCGACCACTTGTTAAACCACTCTTTGTGATTTGAATGTGATCTAAGCCTAAGAGCGGTTGTACGTTGTGCCAGTTATGTGCCTACAAGTAGGCCAGCACATCTAATTTCTGCAACGCTTTTGATTTACTAGGGTAGCCTCCCTAGGACCTTACATCAGTCGCCTTGTAGGTAGCAGTGTTACTATTCTTTGCTCCCATTGTGAGCCCCGGCAACACACAGGGGAAAGGTGCCCAGTCTAATAAGCTAGTTTAAAAATGGGATATTAAGTTTCTTGTAGAGTAGTTCTGGCAGCGAATAATTTCTTCCAAATTAAAGCACTCGTGTGCATATTTTACATTTAGTAGATTTAGTACATGAAGTGAAGGAAATGTGATGTACTACAATTACCAGAGTCGAACCCTGCACTATAACTGATGACATGTGGGTTCATTCATTATAAACTTGTGCTCATGAACCCTAGAGTCTAGGAGAATTTAATGTGACAAGCCAGAAGATTGGTGATGGGGAATGCACACATTCGCAACAGAACCACGAACAGACTGGTCACATAGTGCTTGAACATTTTCAATCTAGCGCTTACAATCTAGAGAAAAGAAAACCCCACTAGCATGGTATGGTATTTTCTGAAATGACCTAAAGACAAACTCAGATTGGACATGCCCATCTAGCACGCGAACCAAGCATCGTAGCTCTCTTATCTCTCTGTTTGCCTTTTACCCCGGGTTGGGGCATAGGCCCTCAACCAACTCATGCCAAGTCTTTCTATCTCTAGCTATCTCCTGCAGCTCCCTCCAGCTCTTCTTTATATTGTTGATCTCCGCCTCCAAATCTCGTCTCCATGTATTTCTCCCCTTCTTTCGCTGTCCCTGCGGGTTCCAGGCAAGGATCCTTCTTGTTATATTCCCCTCCAGTTTTCACAAAGTGTGTCCTATCCAGTGCCAGCGTCTTTTTTAACCTGTTCGTTCACTGGAATCTGTCTTGTTCTCTCCATAAGTTCCTCATTTGTGACCCTATCATACCATCTTATTCCCTCTATTCTGCGCAGACACCAGTTGATGAATGTTTGCAGTTTATGCGCTATTGTTTTAGTTGTTCTCCATGTTTCTGACCCATACAGTAGAACTGCTTTAACATTAGAGTTAAATTTCCGAATTTTTGTTAAGTGTCGTAGCACCAGATTAAAATGGCTGCTTTTAACTGAGATCGATGCCATTACAAATCATATCATTCATTAACTACTATCTTCTTCTTCTTCGAAAGCTTCATATCGACTATTTGTCAACCACTCTGTGTGATTTGTACGTGATCTGAACCTAAGAGCGATTGTACGTTGTGCCAGTTATGCGCCTACAAGTAGGCCAGCACATATGATTTCTGCGCTGCTTTTTATTTACTAGGGTAGCATCCCTAGTGCCTACATCAATCGCCTCTTACGACATGCATTGAAAGTTACAGTGGTACTATTCTTTGCTTCCATTGCGGGCCACTTCACCACACGGGCGAGAAATTACCTACTGTCAAATCGTCGTTTAGTCCATAACTGCGTATTCGTCCAGTATAATACCTGCATATATTACAGTTGACATTGATTATCCGAAGGTTGTAGTACTATCCAGGACACGTGAACGCTTCCAGTAGGGACATGTCGACCTTGCTCCAAAGCTCACTACAACAATAGCTGAATATATCAATACCTGCTATTAAAATGGAACATATGTCACATCCTCATTCGTTTTACCACATGGGGTTAATGACCACCTAATCAACCTTTGCAAGAGCATTTATACTGACAGCCAATGTACGATTAGAACAAATACAGGATTATCAGAAAAGTTTCACATAGGGTCAGGAGTAAGACAAGGTTGCGTACTATTCCCGCTGCTATTCATCACGTATATTGACCACATCTGTAAAATAGCTAACACCAGCGAAGGAAACAACCTCGGAGAGCTCTTAAATGAATTTCTTTTTGCAGACGATCAGGCAATCATATCAGCAACAGAAGAACAGCTACAACAACACATCAACAGACTCCAGTTAGCATGTAACGAATACAACATGAGAATAAACATCGACAAAACAGAAGTAATGACATTCGCCAGAGAGGAAAGCACTAGCAATTCCATCGACAATCGACCACTAAATCAAGTAAAAGACTTCACATACCTGGGAGCATTTTTTCAGCAAACGGAAGAATAACTAATGAAATTCAACACAGATGCAACAAAACAAATCAAATGATAGGGCAAATGGCGCCAATTTTAAGATGCAAACACGTCACCGTGAACACAAAAAGAGCAATGTTCAACACAATCTTTCTCCCACATTATGTTACCAGTTCCAAACCTGGACGCTGACAACAAACGATAGAAGAAAACTAGTCACAACAGAGATGAAGTGTCTACGCAGAATGCTGGGTGTAACAAGAAGAGATCGGTTGAGAAATGAAGACATCAGGAAAAAATGGGTACAACATCAGTACTAGACTTCATCAAGAAACAACAAATTACCACCAGAAAGTGCACCCCAAATAGCAATGCTGCTCGATACAATGGGTACAAAGCAAAAGGCCGGCCACGCAAAGATGGACCTCAGAGATAACAGAGGCGACGAAAGAGACTATCTACAAAGCGCATACTAGGGCCCGTTTTAGAAATCTCTTCTTGACCTGACGCTGTGAGACATACATGATTGGAGAAAGAAAGAAAGATAAATCAGATCAGATCGATACAAATAGGAAATCAACATTACGGGAGATTGGGGAGGGTAGTGGAGAACAGTTACATGCAACTCCAAGACAAAAAGTAATGATTCATTACAACCAACATGCAATTGCAACACAACATTACAACCAACATGCAATTGCAACACAACATTACAACCAACATGCAATTGCAACACAACATTACAACTAACATGCAATTGCAACACAACATTACAACCAACATGCAATTGCAACACAACATTACAACCAACATGCAATTGCAACACACCATTACAACCAACATGCAATTGCAACAGAACATTGCAACCAACATGCAATTGCAACACAACATTACAACCAACATACAATTGCAACACAACATTACAACCAATATACAATTGCAACACAACATTACAACCAACATACAATTACAACACAACATTACAACCAACATGCAATTGCAACACAACATTACAACCAACATACAATTGCAACACAACATTACAACCAACATACAATTGCAACACAACATTACAACCAACATACAATTGCAACACAACATTACAACCAACATACAATTGCAACACAACATTACAACAAACTTTCAATTGCAACACAACATTACAACCAACATACAATTGCAACACAACATTACAACCAATATTCAATTGCAACACAACATTATCTGATGTCATCTTGCTTCAGCTGTAGATGTTGTATGAATAGAAAACTGAGATATTGTTGTGATATGTTTTTATTTATCTCCAACAACAAATGTTGTCATATTCTTCCTTGTTTCTCCAGTTCGCGTGAAGTATTGTTGCTATACATTCAATTTGATCTCTTGTATAAACTTTACCGTCTTTTCTAGCTCACACCGCGTAGTTTTCTTGTCAGGAGTTCTTCCAGGCACCGTTACTTCTATAATTATCTTCTACGGGCACTCATGTTGTTTAACGTGTCAGACATATTTAAATTTTCCTTGTTTTTATGATCTTTAATAACCAACTGTCTTTAATATCAAGCTGCTGCAGAACAGAAGCATTTGTTTTCCTCTCTGTCTATGATATTCTAAGTACTCTTCTGTAACATTTGTTCTCTCGCCTCCGTCTATGATATTCTAAGTACTCTTCTGTAACATTTGTTCTCTACCCTCCGTCTATGATATTCTAAGTACTCTTCTGTAACATTTGTTCTCCACCTCTGTCTAATATATTCTAAGTACTCTTCTGTAACATTTGTTCTGTCCATGATATTCTAAGTACTCTTCTGTAACATTTGTTCTCTTCTCTGTCCATGATATTCTAAGTACTCTTCTGTAACATTTGCATTGAAAGGCATTCATGATCTGATCTGTCGCCTTGTCAATGGTCTATGTCTCACAACCATGTCAGGTGACAAAAACATTGAATCTGTTTGTTTATATATATATATATATATATATATATATATATATATATATATATATATATATACATATCGATATATTTATTATTATAAATGAATTGAATAACTGATTTCTTTTGTAGTTTTATCATTTGTGTTCTCTATGTCTCATTGGTTCTCGGCTCCTTTAAGATATTTCATTTATGTTATGATATTTCATTTCTGTTATGATTTTCTGCTCATTATTTGATGCGAGAGATCACTGATACGCAAAACGTGCTCTCATTTCCTGGTATAACATATATACATATTAACATAATATATATATACATATTAACATATATTCCATAGTTAAACTGAAGTACACACAACGATGGGACAAAAGGGCTCGTCCGGGATTTGAACCCGGGACCTCTCGCACCCAAAGCGAGAATCATACCCCTAGACCAACGAGCCGTTGTAATGTATGTTCAAGTATGTTCAATGTATAATATATTTGAACATTTTGAAAAATGTAACATATTGTTATTATTGATTATTCACAAGATCGATCTGGGAGATATTTAGTTGTTAGTTTCTTGTTTGTGTGTGTTCTATATTCTCACACTCAAGAAGAAAAAGAAGTGGAGGAGGGAAGAATTAAAAGAATGAGGAGGAAGTAGAAAAAGGGGAGGAAGAGGAAGAATAAAAAGTGGAGGAGGTAGAAGAAGTGGAGGAGGTGATAGAAGTGGAGGAGGTAGAAGAAGTGGAGGAGGTGATAGAAGTGGAGTAGGTGATAGAAGTGGAGGAGGTAGAAGAAGTGAGGAGGAGAGTGGAGTGAAGAAGTGGAGGAGGTGATAGAAGTGGAGGGAGGTGGAAGAGAGTGGGAGGAGGTAGAAGAAGTGGAGGAGGTGATAGAAGTGGAGGAGGTGATAGAAGTGGAGGAGGTAGAAGAAGTGGAGGAGGTGATAGAAGTGGAGGAGGTGATAGAAGTGGAGGAGGTAGAAGAAGTGGAGGAGGTGATAGAAGTGGAGGAGGTAGAAGAAGTGGAGGAGGTGATAGAAGTGGAGGAGGGATAGAAGTGGAGAGGAGGTGGGAGAGAAGTGGAGGAGGTGATAGAAGTGGACGAGATGGTAAGGAGGAGAAAGAAGAAAAAGAGGCGAAGAGGAAGAAGGAAAAGAGGATGAGGAAGCAGAAAAAGAACAAGGAAGTGGAAGAAGTGGAGGATGTGGTAGGAGTAGGAGGAAGAAAAGGACAATAAAAAGGAAGTATAATTCTGTTTTTCATTTCTTTATAAATGGTCTTTATATTTCTTGTTTGATTTAGTTGGCTATTTATGTCAATGGTTAACAGTGCATGTTATTTTTTTTTTCAAAATTAATCCCGTCATGCCTAGTGACACATGGGGCTTCAGAAAGGACTTTCCATGCTCTCCTGTCCCGTGCAACCTTCAGCGCAGAGCCCCACGTCAGAGATGCTGTGCCCAGTTCCTCTTCCATCATGCGCCTCCATGTTGTCCGTGGTCTGCCTTTCTTTCTCTTTCCCTCTAGTGTCCAAGTGAGGGCTATCCTTGCAGGCATTTCTTGTCTCATTCTCATAAACAGTGCATGTTATTTTTTTCAAAATTAATCCGTCATGCCTAGTGACACATGGGGCTTCAGAAAGGACTTTCCATGCTCTCCTGTCCGTGCAACCTTCAGCGCAGAGCCCCACGTCAGAGATGCGGTGCCCAGTTCCTCTTCCATCATGCGCCTCCATGTTGTCCGTGGTCTGCCTTTCTTTCTCTTTCCCTCTAGTGTCCAAGTGAGGGCTATCCTTGCAGGCATTTCTTGTCTCATTCTCATAAACAGTGCATGTTAATAGCTATTATAAATAACTATTATAAATAATAGTTTGGTAATAACTATGTTTAGTTACGGGGAGTTCAATATCGAATAGAAAATATGAGAACACGCGGTGCTGTCTGATAAAACAAAGCAATTGCAACAATGAGACAAAAGATTGGGCTCGTCCGGGATTTGAACCCGGGACCTCTCGCACCCAAAGCGAGAATCATACCCCTAGACCAACGAGCCGTTATAATGCACGTCCAAATAGAGTCATATATATTTGATATTTCAACATCTACAACTGTAACATGTTTGTTATCATTGATTACTTTACAAGATCGATTTTGAAACAGCTAAAACTATTATTTCTTTTGTTGATATGTTCTCAATGTCCAAAAATTAAACATTCTCTTTGAGATGTTTTCTCCTTTTGTTATTATACTGAATTGTTGGATCTAACAGAATCATGGTATCATTACTAACTGTTGTTATTGTACTCCATGTATCGTGTCTATCTTCTATCAAGTAATACATGTACTCTGCTAAATGTAAATATCAATATATATTGGATACAACAATGACGCTCGATACGTACATAATCTTTCTTGGTCGTCTTTTACAAAATACTATGTATTAGGGCAGCACCGAGTGATGAGAAGTTATCTCCTGGAGAGTCTTCCTGATAGTGATCTACATCAAAGCCGTTAGGGGCATATGCTGATTGCTTCTGGTAAGCAACAAACCTGGTTAGTTTTTAGCAGAAAAAAAATTCTGAGTCGTTTAGTAGTTTTCTCCGTAGCATGAGGAACTTCTCCTGATATAAGACCTCGGTAATCTTACAGTAACCCTCATATGGACACCAGAGGGAAAAAGAAAACGAGGAAGACCAAGAGAGACTCTGCGTAGAACCATCACCAGAGAAGGCTCAACGATGGGCCTAGTAAACATTAAAGACTTAAAACAAATAGCAACGAACCGCGAGACATGGAGAGCTATGACCTCTGCCCTATGCGCCGCCCACAGGCCCAAGAGGAAAGACTATACTATAATCTTACAGCCCTGACAAAAACCCCAGTCTTCTCTAGCGGTCAGGACTAAGTCTCCTCTAGCAGTCAGGACTAAATCTCCTCTAGCAGTCATGACTCAGTCTTCTCTAGCAATCATGACCCAGTCTCCTCTAGCAGTCATGACTCAGTCTTCTCTAGCAGTCACGACTCAGCCTTCTCTAGCAGTCATGACTCAATCTTCTCTAGCAGTCATGACTCAGTCTTCTCTAGCAGTCAGGACTCAGTCTTCTCTAGCAGTCAGGACTCAGCCTTCTCTAGCAGTCACGACTCAATCTTCTCTAGCAGTCATGACTCAATCTTCTCTAGCAGTCATGACTCAATCTTCTCTAGCAGTCATGACTCAGTCATCTCTAGCAGTTACGACTCAGTCTCCAGATCTAAATGACTGAAATATATATTTCTGACACAGCCATATTCTAGTATTTGCGATAAGTTTTACAAGAATTAAAGACGAAAAGGCTGACTCCATTGTACCTGGTTTCCTCAGATGGCTTGATTTTCTATGCATAAAATGAACGCAATCTGTCCCGAGAGTATTGCACAAACACGCACTCCGTAACTCCCGCATAGATCCCAGATATCTTTGTAAAACTAGCTCTACTATGAAAGTGAACCGATAAAAGTGAGAGAAGTAGCAGAGAATCTGTCTGTCGAAGTATGAGAATAGACAATGCACATAGATTCAACTAAATAAACGCCTTGGTTGTTCCTTGTTCGATCTTGTAAAACAATCAATAATAACAAACATGTTACAGTTGAAGATATTGAAATATGAAATATATTATATTCTACTTGAACATACAATACAACGGCTCGTTGGTCTAGGGGTATGATTCTCGCTTTGGGTGCGAGAGGTCCCGGGTTCAAATCCCGGACGAGCCCATTATTTTGAACAAATTTATTTTCAATAGCGAGACCGACGTGGTCCGCATTTGATCTTGCGCAAAGCAAAAAGTCTTACAAAGACACCCTTTATCAGCTATATTCGTTCACGTTCATTGGCTGAAATCGAATGTACAAGTCTATGTGTTTAGGGGCCTTCCAAACCAACGTGCAACGTATACACGTTCTTGGCACAGATCACACAGAGGGATTAAAATTGGTCGTAAAGAACAGACGCGAAGATAACGCTTGAAATAATTAACCCATAATCACCATTTCGTTCCGCGTTCAGATCATTGGTCATGCTAGAACAACAAGCTTGCATCCAGGACAAAGTACCCAGTATTCTCAAGATCTAAGTGCTCAACTTTCTTGCATCCAGGGCAACGACCTCTGCCTTCTCTAGATCTAAGTTCTCAACAAGCTTGAAGCTAGGACAATGTCTTCAGTCTTCTCCAGATCTAAGCTCTCAACAAGCTTGAAGCTAGGACAATGTTTTCAGTCTTCTCTAGATCTAAGCTCTCAACAAGCTTGCATCCAGGGCAACGGCCTCTGTCTTCTCTAGATCTAAGCTCTCAACAAGCATGAAGCTAGGACAATGTCTTCAGTCTTCTTTAGATCTAAGCTCTCAACAAGCTTGAAGTTAGGACAATGTCCTCAGTCTTCTATAGATCTAAGCTCTCAAGCTTGAAGCTAGGACAATGTCCTCAGTCTTCTATAGATCTAAGCTCTCAACAAGCTTGAAGCTAGGACAATATCCTCAGTCTTCTATAGATCTAAGCTCTCAACAAGCTTGAAGCTAGGACAATGTTTTCAGTCTTCTCTAGATCTAAGCTCTCAACAAGCTTGAAGCTAGGACAATGACCTCAGTCTTCTCCAGATCTCATCCTCATCAAAAAGCTTGTCCTGTGCAGAACGTTGCCACCCTCACAGTCCTTCAAAATTTATATCTCCCATAGGCATATTTCCCGCCTCTATAGCCATCATTGAAGTGGGATGCAAAGTGTTCACGAAAGAGAGGACTACCTAAGGAGACCCTGAAACGAACTTTGCTGAGAGAGGAAAGAAATATCGGTCTCAGTTCCATGGAGGAGATTGAGCGAGTTTCCCAAAATAGAGCGGTTTGGAGAAATTACTTGCAGGCCCTAAGTAACGTATAACTGTACTAGAGGAATTATTATAGCCATCATGCTCAAAGCATCAATTGCATCCTGAATCCATCTTCTCGGTAGTCTTCCACTTTGCTGGGATGCCTCCATCCAGATTTAAGTGAAATATATAATTGCGACACGCCCATATTCCAGCATTTGCGATAGATTTTACAAGAATTTAAGACGAAAAGCCTGACTTCATTGCACTTAGTTTCCTCATAAGGCTTGGTTACCTACGCAAAAATTGGGCGCAATCTGCCCCAAGAGTATTGCACGAAGCCCGGAATCCGTAGCTCCCGTAACAATCTCAAATATCTTCGTAAAACTCTACTTAACCACATTCATAAACCACCAAAATGAAAGTTGGCTGATAAAGAGAGAAGTAGCAGAGAATTTGACTAAGTATGAGAATAGACAATGCACATAGATTCAACTAAATAAACGCCTTGGTTGTTCCTTGTTCGATCTTGTAAAACAATCAATAATAGCAAACATGTTACAGTTGAAGATATTGAAATGTGAAATATATTATATTCTACTTGAAAATACACTATAACGGCTCGTTGGTCTAGGGGTATGATTCTCGCTTTGGGTGCGAGAGGTCCCGGGTTCAAATCCCGGACGAGCCCTTTACTTTTGGACAGTTTTATTTTCAATAATCATAAGCATAGAGAGAGAGAAATGTTAACAGAGCGACGCTGCCCGAATACGGACACATGATCTTCTGTAGCAGCAAAGCTAAATGTCTTACAACTTCGTAACAACGTCCTTTTAAACCAGAAGGTCACAAAAATCAACAGCGCTCACATCTGTTGGTGGATATTAAGCACCTATGGGGGGTTAGAGTCTGTTTCAGCAAGCCTGGAACCAATAACCATCTTTTTCTCCGCGTTCAGATTTTTGGCGCAGCCAAGACAAAGTCTTGCATCTGTTGTTTTTTCTCAGATGGCTCCTCTCTCACCCCCTTCCCCCTCTCCAATCAGAAATTGCACGCCCTCTACCCCGAGAGCATCACAGAAAGCACATGCTCCGTAGTTACAGCAACAATACTAGATATCTGCGTATCTGCGTCGCCCGAGTGGTTACCGGGGCCCAAATTTGGGGTGTAAAGAATAGAACCACTGTTACCTGCCACGCATGTCGTAAGAGGCGACTAAGGAGGTTTTGCTGAAATCGGATGCATGTGTCCGCTAGGGAATGCTAACTCGAAACAAATGCTTGCAGAAAACGGATGCAACAGGCCGTAAGGCGCATAATATGGTGCAACGACCCTCACAATGAGGAATGGGATAATGGATTCTACGGTCGCCAATCTGCCTCAGAGATTTAGCCGCACAGTAAGAATGTCATACCTACCATCACGAGGGTGGCCAAAAATTACTGCGGGAAGAGGTTGACACAAATGGGGAAGCAGAAATCACAGGAATTATATCCTACAGAACTGCCCCCAGTATGCAGACTTGAGAAGAAAGAGGTGGCCAACTTACACTAGCGTCCAAGACAAACTGTATGACGTGGCTGATAATCTGAGGCAGACGGCTGCCTTTATTAGAGAATCCGAAATCCTAATCTAGTGAGAACGCAGAAGAAGAAGAAGATATCTGCGTAAAACTGCACCGCGAACAGCTTGGTACAGAACCACGCTGTTCTCGCATTGAAACCCATGACCTTAAGAACGCAATACAAATGGCGTAACCCCACTAGCCCTCTGTGAGTGCGGATTCTATTCCGCGGGCTGGCAGAAAAGTCACAGGTTCCCCAGATTTACGGTGTTCTTCTTCTTCTTCGATCGTTCTAGGCCTGTTTTAATCATTCTCATTGTGATATATAAACAGCCAAACATCCGAACGTAATGTACGTGCACCAGCCTTCGGCACCTATTGGAGCCCAGTTGCTTATCCTTCGGTGGGGTGTTCGTTTTCAGCCAGCTTTTGATTTACTAGGGTGAGCTTTCCTTAGGGTTCGATCAGCTTTGCCGTATTTTTGGGCTTTGTGATCTACGCCGGGACAGTGAGTTACGCTGTTTATGCCCGTTCTGACTGAGAAATATTTCTCGGGGCTTGTAAGCTTATCCTCGGACGGCGTCTTACTCGTATAAAACACCGTGTAAAGTATCGGCCTTCGCCAATGTTCAGACCCGAACTTCCTGTCTGATCCGTACATTGTCGGCCTTGCTTTACCGTACATTTTTGAGTTTGATCCGGAGAAGGAACATTCTCGGCCTTTTCTAGACGCGCATTGGTACGTGGCAATTTGCAATTAACCTCGAAAGCACTGGCATGGGGCCGAGTACAAACACTGTAGAGGGTCGTTTCAGTCGGCGCTATCAGCGTAACTGTGGATTTTGCGCTCGCCGCCATCACCCGCCCCAGTTTTTCCGGGGATGTTAGTTACGACTGCAATCGAACCTTGCCCGGTTGCCCAAGGCTGGCAGTTCCGTTTGGCATCACCAACCTCAGTTATTCCGGGGATGTTAATTTTTAATCGCACAGTACCTTGCACGGTTTTCCCAGGGCGGGTAGTTTCGTTATGCACTAAACGCAACTTGTTCTTTTGCGCTCGGCAAACCTTGCCCTGTACATGTATCTGCACCAGGCTACCGATGCTGGGTCAGCTGCAATCTTCTCTCGCACCAACACGAGGGTAGACTTTTATTCGTTACGGTCCTGTCTTATTTATTCTTGCCGACGGGCTGGCAATGTTTGCCCCTCCTCAGGGCTTCGAGCTTCGCCCTACGTGGGCATACGTTTGGTCACTGGATGCACCTCTCATCCATGTCTGAGACGTTTCGTTGCTGTTTCTTTGCGTTCAGGGACTTGGGCAATATCTTGTTGGACATCGGTCAGGAGATTTGTGCATTTTGTTTGTACGTATCTTTATTGTATTTCCGTAATTGCACTGCTACCACTACCAGTAGTTTTCTCTCCCCGATCCCTGCCCCTCTTGCATGGCTTAATCTTTGAGACAAGCATATGACTACTGGCAGGATCAACCAGATAGCTGTCATGGACGAGACTGGACCGACAATGCTCGGGGTAGGAGACAGCGCTCTGTGCAGAGCGGATCCCGACGTCCCCGGCGAAAATGCGAAATTGAAGCGAAACGACCGAGCGCTCGCTTCCCACAGATTTGCCGGCAAGACTTGCGTCTCGCCAAACAAAGAACAACACCATGTTACTACCTGCGGACCCACAAGCTCGTTGCGAGAGCCGGGCCTTTAACGAGACCACCGTCGAGCGTTTAAAATTTTAGACTGACTGCATCACATCGCGACCGAGAAACTCCGATATACGGACACACACACACACCACCAATAAGACCGCGCGAGCGAGCGAGTCTTAATAGCAGACGCTACCTTGTCCCTTATTCGCTGGGAGCCTCGTTCGCGTGAAAAAGCGAGGAGGCACGCGCAGCCGTTAGAGACTATGCACGCAATTGGTTATCGACATTGGGAACCGCGTTCGCTGACTGGCTCGCCCGTCCGGTTATTTTCAAAACGGGGAGGCACAGTTTGCAGACGCACAACCCAGATTTACGGTGTTCGTGGCACCGAACCGAAGGGGTTACGATGTCCATGGCACCGAGCTGAAGAGCTGAAAGCTCAAGTGCTTCTGGATCGAAAAAAAGTAGAAGACCAAGAAGCAGATAGATACCACAGTTCTTTCTTCCTATAGTGTTCATGACTTAATCTTCTCTTAATCTAAGAAATCATAATCTATACTATAGTGTTCATGGCTTAGTCTTCTCTTAATCTAAGAAATCATAATCTATACTATAGTGTTCATGACTTAATCTTCTCTTAATCTAAGAAATCATAATCTATACTATAGTGTTCATGACTTAATCTTCTCTTAATCTAAGAAATCATGATCTATACTATAGTGTTCATGACTTAATCTTCTCTTAATCTAAGAAATCATGATCTATACTATAGTGTTCATGACTTAATCTTCTCTTAATCTAAGAAATCATAATCTATACTATAGTGTTCATGACTTAATCTTCTCTTAATCTAAGAAATCATAATCTATACTATAGTGTTCATGACTTAATCTTCTCTTAATCTAAGAAATCATGATCTATACTATAGTGTTCATGACTTAATCTTCTCTTAATCTAAGAAATCATGATCTATACTATAGTGTTCATGACTTAATCTTCTCTTAATCTAAGAAATCATAATCTATACTATAGTGTTCATGACTTAATCTTCTCTTAATCTAAGAAATCATGATCTATACTATAGTGTTCATGACTTAATCTTCTCTTAATCTAAGAAATCATGATCTATACTATAGTGTTCATGACTTAATCTTCTCTTAATCTAAGAAATCATGATCTATACTATAGTGTTCATGACTTAATCTTCTCTTAATCTAAGAAATCATGATCTATACTATAGTGTTCATGACTTAATCTTCTCTTAATCTAAGAAATCATAATCTATACTATAGTGTTCATGACTTAGTCTTCTCTTAATCTAAGAAATCATAATCTATACTATAGTGTTCATGACTTAATCTTCTCTTAATCTAAGAAATCATGATCTATACTATAGTGTTCATGACTTAATCTTCTCTTAATCTAAGAAATCATAATCTATACTATAGTGTTCATGACTTAATCTTCTCTTAATCTAAGAAATCATGATCTATACTATAGTGTTCATGACTTAGTCTTCTCTTAATCTAAGAAATCATAATCTATACTATAGTGTTCATGGAATTAGAACAATACATTTTATTGGTAAAATAAAAAAACACAGAAAAGACTAGAAGCATTTTTGTCTGAATACCAAGAAAACTGGATGTCTCTCTGAATACCAAGAAAACTGGATGTCTCTGTGGTTAAGTGGTTACGCCCTTGCCTCACGTACCGAAGGTTGTGATTTTGAATCCGGACCGCGACGTTCTGTTCACGAGTGTATTTTTTCAGAGACCCCTAGGATTGTTGCCGGAGCTACGGAGCTCGTGCTTTGTGCAATACTCTCGGCATCTGGCTTGCCAGTTCAGCGGTGAGTGACCGAGCCATATGGGGTAACACCCAGTGAAATGAAGTCAATCATTCTGCTTTAGAGCCTTCTAGAACAAGACGACTAAGATGGTGTTCACTTACAATAGAAAGATCTGAGCATAACATTACTATAGTTCGTTCCAAAATTCGTGATCATCTTTACCGACCGATATAAAATTATCCACTTGACATAAATTCTTGATTTTTGCATTTTTATATAGGTAACAGTGACGAACTTCCAAAAGTATTTTTGCCCACCCAAACCTTTAGTTCTGTAAGAATTGTATTATATATTATTACTAAATTTACCGCGATGTTGATCTGGTATACTTGTCGAAATTTTACAGTACGATTGTCAAGTTTGTCTATAACTAAGAATTCCCGTGTTCCAAATGCAATTCAGTACACGTCAAAATCGGGAATCCCGTGGAATTAATCAGTTCACAATTTTTCCTACTGACTGTCATTGGTGTATGTACGCAACATTTACTTTCATTTATAGAAGTGGAAGGTATCATTTGTTCACTATGTGACCTTTCTTTTTATAATATGTTATAGGAATACGCCTTTGCAATCATTCGCCACCATTTTGTGTATTACTGTAAGTTCTAAACTTTGATGATCATTTTGTTGTGCTTATGAAAAGTTATATAACAAAAAACGTTGTTTGCATCAACTAAGCTACCTACCAATTAGTTAAACATGAATTCGTAACGTTGTGAGGTATATAAGACTGCATGCAACAAATTACTTGTATCCATCAGATAGATTTCGTACAAATTAAACCTTAGTGTGATCACGAATTTTGGAACGAACTATATCAATAATTAACAAGTTGAAAACGTTATCATTTGTGAACAGTTTGGCTCCATAACTGAGAATAACGAGAGGGGGAGGGAGGGGACGATAAGGAGACTAGCCCATGGTAATTTTCAGAGTGTAATTACAATGAGGATATCTGTAGCTTAAGCGGTAGTAAGCTCGATTACGATCCAAGCGTACCTGGTTCGAACTCCTCGGCGGGCAGTTTGGAAGCAAATTTGTTTCCGTGGAATTTTACGAACGGTAAAGATAGAACTCACCGTTTAGAAAGTAATATCAAACTACTGAACGTATAAGTGGTGCCTAGAAAAATCAACGACTAGTTTACTGTGGTTGAAGGCTCATCATCAGGTGCCGTCTCCACATCGAAGGTTGGCTGCAATGAATCTCCAGCATCCTCTGTCTTTCGCCTTGGTGTTGCACTCTTTCCAGACTGTAACCTGTCCATTTCTTAAAGTTTCCTCCCACTTATCTCTCGGTCTTCCTCTTGCTCTTCTCCCTCAATTTTCCCTCTAGTAAATGTTTTATCATGGTGTCATGTCTTTTTATGTGCCCAAAATACTTTACTTGTCTGAATTTTATTTCTCTTAATAATTGTTTCTTCATGCCTAGTTTTCCTAAAACTTGTTTATTTGTCTGTTTTTCTGTCCATGAAACTCTGCCTATTCTTCTATATATCCACATCTCAAATGCATCATTTCTGTCTTCTAACTGCTTGTTCATTGTCCATGTTTCCGAGCCATACATTAATATAGGATATATATAGCATTTGATCAGGTTGAAGGCTACGTTCTAAATGATATGCCAAGATTTACAGTTGATTTTCCAATTATTATAAACAGCTTTACACTTGGTAGGCACAACCATATCAGACATGTTGAAAGGTGGAGCGAAAACAAAATGTGACATCCTGGTACTTCAGGTTAGAGGTTAGACAAGGGACTGACAACACATTGCTGTAAAAAATGATGTGTTAACGAAAGCAGAAACAAAAGATACGAGTTTTTGAAAACGAACAAACTGAGCATCATTGAAGACAATTATTAAAAGAAGATGATGGAGGTTGATATATGTTGTATGCCAGTGAGGACGTTGGTTAAGATAGTTCTCTGATAGACAGTGGGTGGAAATGTTGTATGCCAGTGAGGACGTTGGTTAAGATAGTTCTCTGATAGACAGCGGATGCAAATGTTGTATGCCAGTGAGGACGTTGGTTAGGATAGTTCTCCGATAGACAGTGGGTGGAAATGTTGTATGCCAGTGAGGACGTTGGTTAAGATAGTTCTCTGATAGACAGCGGATGCAAATGTTGTATGCCAGTGAGGACGTTGGTTAGGATAGTTCTCCGATAGACAGTGGGTGGAAATGTTGTATGCCAGTGAGGACGTTGGTTAAGATAGTTCTCTGATAGACAGCGGATGCAAATGTTGTATGCCAGTGAGGACGTTGGTTAGGATAGTTCTCCGATAGACAGTGGGTGGAAATGTTGTATGCCAGTGAGGACGTTGGTTAAGATAGTTCTCTGATAGACAGCGGATGCAAATGTTGTATGCCAGTGAGGACGTTGGTTAGGATAGTTCTCCGATAGACAGTGGATGGAAATGTTGTATGCCAGTGAGGACGTTGGTTAGGATAGTTCTCCGATAGACAGTGGATGGAAATGTTGTATGCCAGTGAGGACGTTGGTTAGGATAGTTCTCTGATAGACAGCGGATGGAAATGTTGTATGCCAGTGAAGACGTTGGTTAGGATAGTTCTCCGATAGACAGTGGATGGAAATGTTGTATGCCAGTGAAGACGTTGGTTAGGATAGTTCTCCGATAGACAGTGGATGGAAATGTTGTATGCCAGTGAGGACGTTGGTTAGGATAGTTCTCAGATAGACAGTGGATGGAAATGTTGTATGCCAGTGAGGACGTTGGTTAGGATAGTTCTCCGATAGACAGTGGATGGAAAAAGAAGGTCGGAATGTATAAAGAAGACATGGAAAGAGAGTTGAAAAATTGTGGACTGACGTGGGAAACAATTAATAAAAAGGCAGCAGAACGGCAACACTGGAAATCTATTCTCGAAGACGTATGTGTGCCTGTCTGCCCAGCGTGTTCGTAGCGCGTTGGACTACAGGTGATAAGTCCTCTGTGTGTGCGGGTTCAACTCCGCGGACTGGCAGAAAAGCCACAGATTCCCAGATTTACGGTGTTCGTGGCACCGAGCCGAAGGGTTACGATGTCCATGACACGAGCCGAAGAGCTTTCAGCTCAAGTGCTTCTGAAAAAAAAAAAAAAAAAAAAAAGACGTATGTGTCAAACGGGACAAGAAGAAGATATAGATAGAATTAATCTTCTTCTTCTTTGCGTTCGTTCTTTACGACCAATTTTAATCACTCTTTGTGATATGTTTGATCTTTGCCAAGAACGTGTATACGTTGCACATTGGTTTGTAGGCCCCTAAACGCATAGACTTCTACACGTTTAGGACACATGCATCCGATTTCAACCAACTTCCTTAGTCGCCTCTTACGACATGCCTGTCAGGTAACAGTGGTTCTATTCTTTACACCCCAAATTTGGGCCCCGGTAACCACTTGGACGATACATATAATTATTATGGAGAGCAGATGGTATAAATCAGAATGGAAACAAAAGTAAATCGTTGAAGACATGTATTTTTCTCCTGGCAGTTTCAGTTTGGTATATCCTCATTGCACTGCGAGCATGTCCATATATATGCTCTAATCTCCTTCGTAATATCTCCAACAGCGCCAAAAGACTAATCACAGTAGTTCGATGATGATTGATGAGCCTACTCATATACTTGTGCTGTTCATTTCTGAATACTCGAACCTTAAATGCAAACTCTTGCTTTCTTGTGCCAACATATGATAAGAATCATGGATCATTACGCAAGCAATTAAGAAAGCCATTGAAGAGAAGACAAATGTTATACAAAAATTCTTCAAACTACTTTCACGAAACAATGAATAAAATACAGACATCATACACGACCTGAACATTGAGGAACATTTGTTGATAAACCTTCTTCTTCTTTTTCTACTTCTTCGAACGCTCCATATCGACCACGTATTAACCACTCTGTGTAATTTGTATGTGATCTGAGCCTAAGAGTGATTGCACGTTGAGCCAGTTATGCGCCTACAAGTAGGCCAGCACATCTGATTTCCGCGATGCTTTTTATTTACTAGGGTAGTTACCCATGGCCCCTACCTCAGTCGCCTCTTACGACATGCCTTGTTGGTCGCAGTGGTACTATTCTTTGCTTCCCTTGTGGGCCCTGGTACCACTCGGGCAGTTGATAACCAATATCATGTCTCGGAAACTGAAATATGTTGGTCACAATATATATCACAGTAGTTTAGCATGGGCGTCCACATACAGTTTTCCAGGAGAGGGCAACATGTATTTAACAAAATATTTTAGTTGATAGTTCACTATGTAGAAATAAAGAAGACCAGATTCGAATACGACTTTGTTATCAAGAAGCCATTTCCCATGGGGTGACACTTCACCCCTCTCGTCTTAATGTATGGACGCCCATGTTTTAGAGAACAATAATTGAAGGAATGGTTCCTGGAAGGCGAGACAGGAAACGATTAATATGACGGTAGCAACAGGACGTTAAACACACAATGAAAACGGCTATGGAGGAGATGGGAGAACTGACTAAAGAACAAGAGTGAACAAGATTTGCTGTGATGAGAACTACGATCTATAATAGAAAAGCTATTAGCGCATAAATTTCAGCTTCATAGTTGGAGCGTAGTAGCCCGCATGTACCAAACAGTTGGTTGAACGATCCGCGGCCATCGTAAATAATGGCCTTCGAGCAATATTTTTCAAGATGGAGGGTGAGGCGGATTGTTCAAATGTGTTTGGTAAGCATATGGACATTTTAGTAAACATACGGACTCAAACGGACTTCTTTAGTAAACATAACAACAAAATAACGAAACCTAGTAAGTGCTGTGTACCAAAATGTAGATCAAATTACGATTGTAATTATATATGTATAAGTTAATTTAACAAGTACTTTCTTCAGTAAACATAACTGTTGTCAGTGTTGTAAACATAACAACAAAATAACGATGCCTAGCTAGTAAGTAATGTGTACCAAAATGTAGGTCAAATTACGATTATAATTATATGTGTATAATTTAACAATTACCTTCTTTAATAAACATAACAACAAAATAACGCTGCCTAGAAAGTGTTGTGTACCGAAATGTAGACAAGGAACATATTCTATTGTATAATTGTTGAAAGCACCAGCTATAGGACTCAGTATTAAAATAGATCAAGACATGTCTTTTACTGCTAACCTAAAGGAAATTTCCATAGATAAGAGTTCCTTTAACTGGCTGTCAAATAGTGGAAAAATTGAGAGATGGTTTCATGTTGAGAACCTCTTGTCCATGCAAATCATGCAAAGATTTAGAAGAGCACCAACAATTGACTATTACATGACAATGACACATGATAATCTGGTTGAAGCAATTAGTTTATCATCCACCACAACAAGCACTAGTTTTGTGCCAGAGAAAACACTCCAATCCCTCGCTGAGCAGTTGCATCTGGTCAGAACTCCAGATAACAGAAAATTATAGAAAAGGTCGTGAATGTCTGTGTACTTACTGTACGTGACTACCAAAACTATTATTTACAAAATTTACTTAGGCGAACAAAGTAAACGTATGGCAAATGGCAAAGTAAATTAGGCATATGAAATCCAACACAGGTACAACAAAGTAAATCAAATGATACGACAAATGGCGCCAATTTTAAAATGCAAACATGTCACCATGAACACAAACAGGGCAATGTTCAACACAATCTTTCTCCCCACATTATGCTACCAGTGTCAAACCTGGGCGCTGACATCAAATGATAGAAGAAAACTAGTAGAGATGAAGTGTCTATGCAAAATGTTGGGGTTAACAAGAAGAGATCGGTTGAGTAATGAAGACATCAGGACAAATGTGGAAACAACAAATTAAACGGTTTGACCACATAAGCAGATTACCAACAGACAGTACACCTCAAAGAGCGATGTTGCTACGATACAATGGATACAAAGCAAAAGGCCGGCCATGTAAAAGATGGACCTCAAAGATAACAGAGACGACGAAAGACACTATTTATGAAACGCACACAAAAGCCCGTTCTTGAAACCTCTTCTTATCCTGATGCTGTGAGGAAAAACAGAATTGGAGAAAAGAAAGAAAGAAAGTGAGCGTCCATACAAACTTTGTCCACACAAACTTTGTCCACACAAACTTTTCCATACAAACTTTGTCCATACAAACTTTTCCACACAAACTTTGTCCACACAAACTTTTCCATACAAACTTTGTCCATACAAACTTTTCCATACAAACTTTGTCCATACAAACTTTTCCATACAAACTTTGTCCACACAAACTTTTCCATACAAACTTTGTCCACACAAACTTTTCCATACAAACTTTGTCCATACAAACTTTTCCATACAAACTTTGTCCATACAAACTTTTCCATACAAACTTTGTCCACACAAACTTTTCCATACAAACTTTGTCCACACAAACTTTTCCATACAAACTTTGTCCACACAAACTTTTCCATACAAACTTTGTCCACACAAACTTTTCCATACAAACTTTGTCCACACAAACTTTTCCATACAAACTTTGTCCACACAAACTTTTCCATACAAACTTTGTCCATACAAACTTTTCCATACAAACTTTGTCCATACAAACTTTTCCATACAAACTTTGTCCATACAAACTTTTCCATACAAACTTTGTCCACACAAACTTTTCCATACAAACTTTGTCCACACAAACTTTTCCATACAAACTTTGTCCACACAAACTTTTCCATACAAACTTTGTCCATACAAACTTTTCCATACAAACTTTGTCCATACAAACTTTTCCATACAAACTTTGTCCACACAAACTTTTCCATACAAACTTTGTCCATACAAACTTTTCCATACAAACTTTGTCCACACAAACTTTTCCATACAAACTTTGTCCACACAAACTTTTCCATACAAACTTTGTCCATATAACTTTCTTAGTGCATGTCTCGGCCTAAATCTATCCCAGCTTCTGTGATTTCGGCGTAGCAGTCTCAACGAGATGAAGTTTTTTGAACAAACGTATTCAGTTCCCGCTATAGTCCATCTTCCTTCTCCTTCTTCACATTTCAACTCCCTACGGAGCATAGGTCTTCAACAAACTTCTTCCAGCTCTTCCTCTCTCCTGCCATCCCTTCCAATTCTTTCCATGTTTTACCTATCCTTTTTTTTTTCCAGAAGCACTTGAGCTTTTCAGCTCTTCGGCTCTGTGTCATGGACATCGTAACCCTTCGGTTCGGTGCCACGAACACCGTAAATCTGGGGAATCTGTGGCTTTTTCTGCCATCCCGCGGAATTGAACCCACACACACAGAGGATAGTCACCCGTAGTCCAACGCGCTACGAACACGCTGGGCAGACGGGCGAACACGCTGGGCAGACGGGCGAACACGCTGGGCAGACGGGCGAACACGCTGGGCAGACGGGCGAACACGCTGGGCAGACGGGCGAACACGCTGGGCAGACGGGCGAACACGCTGGGCAGACGGGCAAACCTATCTTTTTAATACCAGTCTCCAGCTCTCGAATCGATCTTCCTGGTACAATCTAATTAACTGAAAAAATGTAGTATTTGTACTTAGCGACGTTCAGAAAGCAATAGCAAACTACTGAACGTATAAGTGATGCCTAGAAAAATCGACGACTCCTTTACTGTTGTTGATAGCGCCGTCCTGTAAATTGTAACGGATATGACGAGATGAGAACAATGAGTTTTCTTTACAAGAACCCCAGAGGAAGCAACGGAAGCAAAGAATATGATCAACAAATAAACAATGTATAAGTATTAAGAGCTTCAGAAAAAACAAATAGACAAACACAAGATTCGAACCACTAGAAAGGATAGGATATGATATGCCACGATTTTCATTTCACTTAGTGGCGAAATTCGAAATTTTGTTTTAGCCTGCAGGAGCGAACACAATCAGCCAGCTAAGAGAAATTATACGCGAGACCCGAGTACACTTATACGTTCATTGAGTTTGAACCTTTTTGAGTTTAATCAACAGTTGTCGAGTAATAAATACTGAAAAAGTGGGCGTCATTTCTTAACGTAAGGTTATGTTGTTCAAGTAAATAATATGTGGTACTGCTTCTACTACCGTTCCGCCGTCGCTACGTGATCAAATATAACAGAATGTTACAGTTAAAAATGTGCTATGTGTGTGTCTATTGTCATTCCCCAGGTGCATGATGGAATTGGTTTTCCACTCTTGTCGATAAACATGAGTTAATTTGCATTGCAATGCCAGATTAGTTACCGTTATGTTATATCCGTATTCGTGTATGTATGTATGTATATATTGAAATTTGCATATATTCGTTAGTATTCGCTAGCCAACATGTCGGCTCGTTGGTCTAGGGGTATGATTCTCGCTTTGGGTGCGAGAGGTCCCGGTTCAAATCCCGGACGAGCCCAACTTTTTTCCATATTTTTAGTTTGTCCTTTCATACCCGTCCGCCGAAATCGAATGGTTGCATTACACTACATTACAACCTCGCTCGCCATTCATAAACACCTTTCTTTCTTTTTTTTTTTTAAAACGGGTCTTACTAAACTTCAAGTTGCACTTTCACTGGACTGTCGACTATACCTCAAGTCGGATCTTCACTAGCATTTCGAATGAGCCTCCATCCATGCATTTACTTCCCTGACGAATGAACCTCAATTCGAGCGTTTACTAGCCTTTCGAATGAGCCTCCATTCTTGCGTTCACTTGCCTGTTCAATTAGCCTACATACATGCGCTTACTAAACTGTCGACTGAACCTCATGCATGACCTTTACTAAACTATGGACTAAACCTCAAGGTATACCCTTACTCGACTGTCAACAAAACGTCACGGTAAACCATTACTCGACGGTCAACTGAACGTAAAAAAGACTTGATGAACCTAGTGACTATCTAAGATGATCTCGTTTAACTAAAAACAAGAACGCAGACTACGAAAATGAATAAAAGACAATTAAAACGTTTCCCAACATCTTCTTACCTTAAATATTATATTACAATGTGTGCCAATTATACTTCACTTTTTCGTTTACCAACTATATTTGACGTGTGTAAACAGTTTCTATTTTCAAAGTTTGGTCCTGCCACTTATATCCACATTACGGTGTCACTATTACTGTCGAGTGTGTGTATCAACTATAACATAATTTGCTATGTCTGTCTGTCTCTATGTCACACGTAGGGTAACTTCAAACTTTAGTCTGTTGTATTTAAAATAATATATGTTTATGGGATGAAATTCTAATATGGTTGACCCCCCCCCACCCCCACCCCCACCCCCACGGTCTACCAAACTGACAAGTGGGTAATTGGATCCAGTGGCGGCTCGTCATTAAGGGCCAGTGGGGCCAGGCCCCACCAAAAATAATGTGTAACGTATTTATTTTTCTTCATCACCTTTCAACTCCCATCGGAGCATAGGTCTTCAACAAACTTCTTCCATCTCTTCCTCTCTCTTGCCATCCCTTCCAATTCTTTCCATGTTTTGCCTATCCTCTTTATATCCGCCTCCAGCTCTCTTCTCCAGGTCTGCTCCCTACTCCTCTTTCCCTGCGGGTTCCAAAACAATGCCTGTCTTGCGATGCTTCCGGTCGGTCTTCTCAATGTATGTCCTATCCATCGCCAGCGTCTCTTCCTGAGCTCTCTCTCCACTGGTATCTGCTTTGTTCTCTCCCTGAGTTCCTCGTTCGTAATCTTATCATACCATCTCAATCCCTCTATCCTACGTAAACATCCATTTACGAAGGTCTGCAGTTTTCTGATAGTTTCCTTTGTGGTCTTCCATGTTTCCGAGCCATAGAACAGCACTGACTTCACATTTGACTGTAAAAATCTCAGTTTTGTGTTTGTTTTGATCTCCCTTGCCTTCCATATCTTACTCAATGGTGTATTTATTAGTTAATAATTAAAATATAAACTAACCCAAAACCATGATTTGTCCCGAAAATTTGAGTCTGGCCCCCACTGATTGGATCACTATGAGAGTTTACAGTTAGGGATCTCCAGGGAAGGTGTCTGTCCCCCACTGATTGGATCACTATGAGAGTTTACAGTTGGGGATCTCCAGGGAAGGTGTCTGTCCCCCACTGATTGGATCACTATGAGAGTTTACAGTTGGGGATCTCCAGGGAAGGTGTCTGTCCCCCACTGATTGGATCACTATGAGAGTTTACAGTTGGGGATCTCCAGGGAAGGTGTCTGTCCCCCACTGATTGGATCACTATGAGAGTTTACAGTTGGGGATCTCCAGGGAAGGTGTCTGTCCCCCACTGATTGGATCACTATGAGAGTTTACAGTTGGGGATCTCCAGGGAAGGTGTCTGGCTCCCACTGATTGGATCACTATGAGAGTTTACAGTTGGGGATCTCCAGGGAAGGTGGTTAAAATGTTTGCCTGTCGTAATGAAGGTTGCGGGTTCCAATCCGGACCTACTTTTATCATGAGATCCCTAGGATTGTACGACGACGGGTGACAAGCCCCCTGTGAATGCGGTTCAATTCCGCGGGCTGGCATAAAAGTCACAGGTTCTCCCGATTTACGGTGTTCGTGGCACCGAACCGAAGGGTTACGATTTCCAAGGCACCAAGCCGGAGAGCTGAAAGCCCAAGTGCTTCTGGATCGAAAAGAAACAAAACTATATGGCTCAGAAACATGGACAGCCTACTCAAGGCACGAGAGGAGACTTAACATCTTTCACCTTCGATGTCTTCGCAAAATTACGAACATCAGGTGGTACGACAAGATAACCTACTCTAAGTACTGCTACGTGCAAACGTGCCTTCCATCATGGGCATGCTCAGCAGTAGACGACTAAGATGGTTGTGGTATGTGAGAAGAATGGAAACTTGTCGCATACCAAAACAAATGTTGTTCTGTGAACTTTTGCCAAAAAAATAATTCAATATTTAAAAAATTCGGGCTCGTCCGGGATTTGAACCCGGGACCTCTCGCACCCAAAGCGAGAATCATACCCCTAGACCAACGAGCCGACATATGTATAGAGGTATACTAACCAATATGTTGGAGATACATATACACATAAACATGTTTTCAATACTCGAGTAAAAATTGAATTCCCCTTGGATAGATCAGATCTATAAATGTATGGACCTTCGGACTAAGGTAAGAATTATGGGAAATCAGACCACAATCGTCCACGTGACCTCGCATTCCAGTATTGTTGTATATAGACGAATTCATTTTAAAATCAACACAAAATGCTAAATTGAAGTTATATTATGAATATTTTTTCACCAATCGCTCTGCTCTAGTTCAGGTGTTCCCCGTCAGTTGTCTGGCCTAGTTATCTAGAGTCGGCTGAGGCTGTGGATAGATCTATGATAAATCGAGGACTCTTCTGTAACATTTACATGTAATTTAAGAGTACTCATATTTTTGTTCCTCTCTACCTTGTTTATGTTTCTAGGAATATAATATAGATCTTAGTATTCTGATCTATAATAATAATTCTTCTCGTACCGTTATACGTTACATAGGGTCTGTAAGTAATTTCTCCATACCGCTCTATCCTGGGCAACTCGCTCAATCTCCTCCATGGAACTGAGACCGATATTTCCTGCCTCTCTCAAAGTTCGTTTCAGGGTCTCTTTAGGTCGACCTCTCTTTCTTGAACCCTTTGCATCCCACTTCAATGCCTGATCTATGCTGTACTATTAGTTCCATTTCAACAGTGTTTAGTTGCGCAAGTTTTTGTAAAGATATGTTTGTTCTGTATTTTATTTCCTTCATCATATTTCCATCCGCCCAAGTGGTTACCTGGGCCCAAATTTGGGATGTAACGAATAGAACCACTGTTACCTGCCACGCATGTCGTAAGAGGCGACTAAGGTGGTTTGGTTGAAATCGGATGCATGTGTCCTAAACATGTAGAAGTCTATATGTTAAGGAGCTTACCAAACCAATGTGCAACGTATACACGTTCTTGGCAAAGATCAAACATATCACAAAGAGTGATTAAAATTGATTGTAAAGAACGAACGCAAAGAAGAAGAAGAAGAAGAGGAGATATTCCCATCATCTCTTGTTTAGCAGTTAACCCAATTCAACAAATTATCTAAAACAAATCGGATGTGCTGGCGTACTTGTAGGCGCATAACTGGCACAACGTACAATCACTCTTAGGCTCAGATCACATACAAATCACATAGAGTGGTTGACTAGTGGTCGATATGGAGCGTTTGAAGAAGAACATAATATGAAATCGTAACTGGAAAAGGCGTCATGTCTCTTCACTGTAGGGCATTAAGAATATTATTACATTCCGGCTGGAGTAGGCGATCATGTCTCTTCACTGTAGGGCATTAAGAATATTATTACATTCCGGCTGGAGTAGGCGATCATGTCTCTTCACTGTAGGGCATTAAGAATATTATTACATTCCGGCTGGAGTAGGCGATCATGTCTCTTCACTGTAGGGCATTAAGAATATTATTACATGCCGGCTGGAGTAGGCGATCATGTCTCTTCACTGTAGGGCATTAAGAATATTATTACATTCCGGCTGGAGTAGGCGATCATGTCTCTTCACTGTAGGGCATTAAGAATATTATTACATTCCGGCTGGAGTAGGCGATCATGTCTCTTCACTGTAGGGCATTAAGAATATTATTACATTCCGGCTGGAGTAGGCGATCATGTCTCTTCACTGTAGGGCATTAAGAATATTATTACATGTCGGCTGGAGTAGGCGATCATGTCTCTTCCCTGTAGGGCATTAAGAATATTATTACATGTCGGCTGGAGTAGGCGATCATGTCTCTTCACTGTAGGGCATTAAGAATATTATTACATGTCGGCTGGAGTAGGCGATCATGTCTCTTCACTGTAGGGCATTAAGAATATTATTACAAGCCGGCTGGAGTAGGCGATCATGTCTCTTCACTGTAGGGCATTAAGAATATTATTACATGCCGGCTGGAGTAGGCGATCATGTCTCTTCACTGTAGGGCATTAAGAATATTATTACATTCCGGCTGGAGTAGGCGATCATGTCTCTTCACTGTAGGGCAAGTAAGAATATTATTACATTCCGGCTGGAGTAGGCGATCATGTCTCTTCACTGTAGGGCATTAAGAATATTACATTCCGGCTGGAGTAGGCGATCATGTCTCTTCACTGTAGGGCATTAAGAATATTATTACATTCCGGCTGGAGTAGGCGATCATGTCTCTTCACTGTAGGGCATTAAGAATATTATTACATGCCGGCTGGAGTAGGCGATCATGTCTCTTCACTGTAGGGCAAGAATATTATTACATGTCGGCTGGAGTAGGCGATCATGTCTCTTTACCAAGAATGTTGTAGAATGTGACCAAGAAAGGTTGTGCATAATGTGGGACAGACAAACAAACACATTTATCATGTCAAACAAATTGCTGCTATAGTAAAGACACTAACATTTGGATATGCGTATTGCGGGACAAGATAAATACAGATGTGACACCATGCTTCGATTGGCGCATAACAAATACAGAAAATCATACAGTGTCAAGTTTGTAATGTTAGGATATGTTGATATAGAAATAATATCTAGGTCGACCTGGTTGTTAGTTGTACGATCTGTGCAGTAATCAATGAGAACATGTTGCTGTTAAATGTTGACAATGTAATACATAATTTTATTATCAGTTATCTTACTATCCTTTTGAGCAATCTTCGAAGGCTCGTTGGTCTAGGGGTATGATTCTCGCTTTGGGTGCGAGAGGTCCCGGGTTCAAATCCCGGACAGCCCAATTTTTTTTTTAATGTTTTCTATTTCATGTTCACAAATAACTTTTATTTTTGTTTATAATTAATAATTTTTACAATTAAATAATTGTTATTTAAATAACTTTTTTTTTTTTTTTTTTTTTTTTTAAAAGAGAGGAATCTTTATGGTACCTAACGACCTTATGGACTCAACGCACCTATGCTTCCTAACCCTCTCTTCTTTCCAAGCCGATATACTGTCTCGTGGTATTTCAAGATGGCGACGGGCAGATGTGAATTGTTATTGCTGTTCCGGTCCTATTGTTGCGGTGTTTTTACTCGAATAGCGATTATTAGCTTACTCATCGTCCAAGTGGTTACCGGGGCCCAAATTTGGGGTGTACAGAATAGAACCACTGTTACCTGCCATGCATGTCGTAAGAGGCGATTAAGGAGGTTTGGCTAAAATCGGATGCACGGATCCTAAACGTGTCTATGCATTTAGGGGCCTACCAAACCAATGTGCAACGTTCTTGGCAAAGATCAAACATATCACAAAGAGTGATTAAAATTGATCGTAAAGAACGAACACAATGAAGAAGAAGCATACTCATACAGGATAGACAATTTTGTCCAACTCTAATAGTGTGTATTTCGATTTGGGACATATTCTGTGATGTACACTAGTGATTTTTACAAGGGGTCGACGACTAGGACTGGGCGGATCACGGTATGAAAACGCTGCAGACCGCCAACCAGTAAAATGGCGTCCGATGTGATTGGCCGTTGCCTTCGATAACATACGGTCGGCGAGCTCAGGTAAAAATTATAGGAAATAAGACCATAACCGTCACGTGACCTCGCGTTCCAGCATTGTTATATCTTCTTCTTCTTCTTCTTCTTCACGTTCTCACTAGATTGGGATTTCGGATTCTCTAATAAAGGTAGCCGTCTGCCTCAGATTATCAGTCATGCCATACAGTTTGTCTTCTGCGTTCTCACTAGATTAGGATTTCGGATTCTCTAATAAAGGTAGCCGTCTGCCTCAGATTATCAGCCACGCCATACAGTTTGTCTTCTGCGTTCTCACTAGATTGGGATTTCGGATTCTCTTATAAAGGCAGCCGTCTGCCTCAGATTATCAGCCACGCCATACAGTTTGTCTTCTGCGTTCTCACTAGATTGGGATTTCGGATTCTCTTATAAAGGCAGCCGTCTGCCACAGATTATCAGCCACGCCATACAGTTTGTCTTCTGCGTTCTCACTAGATTGGGATTTCGGATTCTCTAATAAAGGCAGCCGTCTGCCACAGATTATCAGCCACGCCATACAGTTTGCCTTCTGCGTTCTCACTAGATTGGGATTTCGGATTCTCTAATAAAGGCAGCCATCGCCACAGATTATCAGCCACGCCATACAGTTTGTCTTCTGTGTTCTCACTAGATTGGGATTTCGGATTCTCTAATAAAGGCAGCCACAGATTATCAGTCACGTCATACAGTTTGTCTTGGACGCTAGTGTAAGTGGACCACCTTTTTCTTCTCAAGCCTGCATACTGGGGGCAGTTCCGTAGGATATCATTCTTATGATTTCTGCTTCCCCGTTTGTGCAGACCTCTTCCCGCAGTAAGTTATGGCCACCCTCGTGATGGTAGATCTGACATTCTTACTGCGTGGCTAAATCTCCGAGGCAGAATGGCGACCGTAGAATCCGTTATCCCATTCCTCATTGTGAGGGGTCGTTGTACCTTGCTATGCGCCTTACGGCCTGGTGCATCCGTTTTCTGCAAGCATTTGTTTCGGGTTAGCATTCCCTAGTATTGTTATATAAAGACGAATTAATGTGAAAAACAACACAATATGTTAAATCAAGGTTATATTATGTAACAAGTTCAGTTTAACAATAAGTAATATCAGTATTATTACATGCTAAATCAAGGTTATATTATGTAACAAGTTCAGTTTAACACTAAGGAATATCAGTATTATGAATAGTTTTCATCAATAAATAACCATGGACGCATAGAATTGAGTAACATTGCAAAAAAGCTTACAGTGTTCTGTCAAACAAATACAAAATCAGCCCCCATTAAACAGGAATTTCGATTTCCTGCCTAAGCTATTCGGCCTTATGTTGCCGGGGACAAGGGACTGGCCTAGCAAAGCCGACATCGGGGAAGAATATATGCTCAATGGGGAAGAACATATTCTCAATGGGGAAGAACATATTCTCAATGGGGAAGAACATATGCTCAATGAAGAAGAACATGGAGAACTAGGAACTAACCTAAACATAGAAAACCTCGAGACAGAAACTAAACACTAATATAGTGGTTTATCTATATCGAAGAACGGGTACATCTGCTAGTTCTTTCTCTCTCTCGATCCCTGCCTAGACTGATGAACCAACTTTTATCATGAATTTCACTGATGCTTTGAGGGACTCCGTCCCTTCGTACAGCTTCTCACGAAGCTCTGTGTTAACGGGCCAAGTTTCTTTTCTCGGGGCTGCTAACAGCTGGCAGTCTTGCAGTATGTGCTCTGCGGTCATGACCGCCTTTTCACAGTGGCACAGGCTAGTTGTGTCAATTTTTAAATTTGTGAAACATGTGGGCTCGAACATCTGGTAGTTCAGTATATATTTCAAAATAAATGCGTCAGGGCTGGGGGTAGGGGGAGGTTTAAAATATTTACGGAGTGAAAGGGTGAATAATGTCTCTTCTCATGCTCTATAACATATGTGCATATGTTCAATGTATATGCGTTATGTGTGTGTATATATGTATCAGTGGCGGATTGTGATCATATTTGTTGGTGGGGCCAGAAAAAATGTTCGGAAAAATCGTGGTTTTTGGGTTGTTATATTTTAATTTAGAAAATAATAAATACACATTATATATTATTTTTGTGGGGCCCGGCCCCACTGGCCCTTAATGACGAGCCGCAACTGATATGTATATATATATATATATATATATATATATATATATATATATATATATATATATATGCCTTTAAACCCGGATTGGGGCATAGGCCCTCAATCAGCTCATGCCAAGTCTTCCTATCTCTAGTTATCTCCTGCAGAACACGCTGGGCAGGCGGGCTACGAGCGCGCTACGAACACGCTGGGGAGGCGGGCGGCAACTTCCTATAAAGGATACGCACCTTGATGATGATACCGAAATAGCCATTATATTGACTTTGCGTCATTTTAACAAATACCACAAGCCATGATATTGGTTCATAAGGGTGAATAGGTTAACTACAGGTCACGTGTCCTTCCACCCCATTGATCATCATTGGCCCCTAGAAAATAATGATCGACTATCATTCTGAATTCATGATCGCACGGACAATAACTTAGCCCTGAAAATAGGAATTCCTCATGTGCACTTTAAGTCGATTTTTGTACAATTCGGTAGTAAGGTTTTATAGTTCCCCAAAGCAAAACTTGGCGCATCTCTCTCGGAGATAACATTATGTACAGTCTGAACAATTGTTATTTCATGCGGCTAAATCGATGAGTACTTGGAAAGAGAAAGTACTTTACTATCTCGGCACAAACCAGACAGTATTGTTAGTAGCTTGAAACACATTAATTGGGAATTTTCCGAAAGCTTAGAGTTCCAGGAAACGTTAATTACTAGTTTCAAGAAAATACCAGATATTATTAGATCCATTTTAGGAAGGTCAAGTCTTTAATATCTGATGTTTCCGCGTAATTACGGTGGCGTCTGTGGCTTAGGGATAGTGACTCGGTCTATTAACCCCGACGTTCTGAGTTCGAATAACGCTGTGGACAGTTTGGTTGCAAATCGTTTCGCGTGTACTTTTACAAAAGGACGATGGCACCACCCGTTTAGAAACTACTGAATGTAATAATGCCTAGAAAAATCACAGCGTTAACAAGCTGGAGTTGATTCGCAAAGTCCTGTAAAGGATATGCAATTAACTTTTTTTTAATTACTTGGTCAGGAATGTGGTTCGTACTTTCTTTTTGTTTTTAAATTCCTTTCCTGCTATTATTGGCGTAACATATGGCGCTGAACAGAGTGAACAGACGTGTAAGATTCGAATTCTGGTAGTAACGATCTTCCATTTTCATCATCATCATCAGGTGCCGTCTCCACATCGAAGGTTGGCTGCAATGAATCTTCAACATCCTCTGTCTTTCGCCTTGGTGTTGCACACTGCCAGACTGTAACCTGTCCATTTCTTAAAGTTTCCCTCACACTTATCTCTCGGTCTTCCTCTTGCTCTTCCCCCCTTAACAAAACAAAACAAAAACAAAACATTAACAAAACATATATACAAACTATTAACAAAACAAATATACAAACTATTAACAAAACAAATATATACAAACTATTAACAAAACAAATATATACAAACTATTAACAAAACAAATATATACAAACTATTAACAAAACAAATATATACAAACTATTAACAAAACAAATATATACAAACTATTAACAAAACAAATATACAAACTATTAACAAAACAAATATACAAACTATTAACAAAACAAATATATACAAACTATTAACAAAACAAATATATACAAACTATTAACAAAACAAATATATACAAACTATTAACAAAACAAATATATACAAACTATTAACAAAACAAATATACAAACTATTAACAAAACAAATATATACAAACTATTAACAAAACAAATATACAAACTATTAACAAAACAAATATACAAACTATTAACAAAACAAATATACAAACTATTAACAAAACAAATATACAAACTATTAACAAAATATAAATACAAACAAATAACAAAACAAACACAATCTATTCAAGCTTTTGTATAAAAAGACACAATCTAACAAACTTGTTATCAACCCCCTCATAAAATCGATTCAAGTTGGTAATAAAACATACAAAATATAATCAAGCAATTATTCACCCCCACTCCAAATGCCGCCCTCAATGCCCCCTCATTTTCCATCTACAAAGACAATTTTAATTTGGCTGTGAGCCAACAGGGACTGGATCAAATTGATGGAGAGAATGACACATGTAGTCGATCTGTTGGCACGTGTCTATAACCACACACCCAAAAAAAAAAAACCATTGATTTAAATTGGCCTGTTCCAAACCGGTAGACACCAAGCAATAAACTCATTGATTTTGTCGTAAGTTTGAGTTTTATAGTTTGGAAAGGACGAACTTGTCAAGTTATAGCTGTTGACCAAACTGAGCAATGCGACGTTTATTGTAGGTATAACTTCCAGACAAGAAGTCAGTTTAGAGAACCAGATGGTGGTATGTTCGGGAATATAGCGTTAGTAGATAGTAACTTATGTTTTATGTGATCATAGGAACAAGATGGACAAGAGGGTCAACATTAACGTTAATTACTTTTCTCTCTTTCTCTCTCTCTCTATCTCTCTCTCTCTCTCTATCTATCTATCTATCTATCTAATCTATCTAATTTATCTATCTATCTATCTATAATCTAATCTAATCTAATCTATCTATAATCTAATCTAATCTAATCTAATCTAATCTAATCTAATCTAATCTAATCTAATCTAATCTAATCTAATCTAATCTAATCTAATCTAATCTAATCTAATCTAATCTAATCTAATCTAATCTAATCTAATCTAATCTAATCTAATCTAATCTAATCTAATCTAATCTAATCTAATCTAATCTAATCTAATCTAATCTAATCTAATCTAATCTAATCTAATCTAATCTAATCTAATCTAATCTAATCTAATCTAATCTAATCTAATCTAATCTAATCTAATCTAATCTAATCTAATCTAATCTAATCTAATCTAATCTAATCTATCTATCTATCTATCTATCTATCTATCTATCTATCTATCTATCTATCTATCTATCTATCTCTCTCTCTCTCTCTCTCTCTCTCTCTCTCTCTGTCTATCTATCTCTCTCTCGATCGTTGTTTTTCGGCCATTTTTATCATTCTTATTGTGATATATTTTGTCAAGACGTTTGTTTTACATCACAATCTTCAATACCATTTGAAGATCTAGTGCTTGTCCTTCGGCGACGTGTTCGATTTCAATCAGCGTTTACTGGGTTCGCTCTCCGTCAGCCTTTGACTGTTCCCAGCTAACCTGCAAGGCAACAGGTTGCTATTTTCTTTTAGGGTAGCGATCGTTAGACGACCTAACATCCCGGGCTGTTGAGCGTCGTCTGCCCAGGCTGCCAGTCTTTTTGGGGACTACTTCAACCTTTATCTATGCATCCATCCATCCATCCACCCATCCACCCATCCATCCATCAATCTATCCACCCATCCATCCATCCATCAATCTATCCATCCATCCACCCATCCATCTATCCATCCATCCACCCACCCACCAATCCATCCATCTATCCACCCATCCATCCACCCATCCATCCATCCATCCATCTATCCATCTATCCATCCACCTATCTATCTATCCATCCACTCATCCATCCACCCACCTACATATCTCTCCGTCCATCAGTCCCTATATATATCTATATATATGTTTCTTAATTTTCAAATGATGTCCTTGTCCGAATCCCTACTGCTCTATACTGTGTTTCCTGGTTATGCCAAATCTTGAACGTGCTCTATGATTTCTTAACCACATTTGATATATATCAGTGTTTCTCTTGTACCAACTTGAGGATAAGTCTACATCTCAGAAATGTTTTGTTAAAACAAGCACCAGTGTGTTTCCGGGGCTCTCAATGGGAGCAAAAGAATAGTACCACTGCCATCTACAAGGCATGTCGTAGGGCATGACTGAGGTATGGGCCTAGGGAAACTACCCTAGTAAATAAAAAGTGTTGCAGAAATCGAATGTGCTTGCCTACTTGTAGGCGCATAGCTGGCACAACGTACAATAGCTCTTAGGCTTAGATCACATATAAATCACAAAGAGTGGTTAACAAGTGTCAATGTGGAGCGTTTGAAGAAGAAGATATAGGTTTCATCTGTTAAGCGACAACACTTTATAATGGGGGTCTTTGCCGTGCGTTTCGAAGAACGTGGGTTCGAATCCGGACCGCGCTGTTCTGTTAACGAGTGCATTTTATTCCAGAGATCTCTAGCATTGTTGTTGGAGCTACGGAGTTCATGCTTTGTGCAATACTCTCTGCAGATGGTGCGACATTTCTGCGTAGAGGGACTGAGCCATAAAACCCAGTGCGATGAAGTAAATTCTTCGACTTTAAACCCTTTTTTAAAAGACTTTATAACGTGTCTTTTTTCTATTCCAAAACAATCCAACCGCAGGTAGATTCGATCCGCCACCGATTCCAACCGTCTGCGCTCATACTATTATTACAACTTCTAAATACAATATTTGAATAATTATACCAAACGTAAAAGTGACGTTTGAAGAGTGCAACGTCATACCAGCACGCACGTTTGTGTATCTATATTGTTTGGCAACACGTCAGAGATGGACCATTAAGTTGAAGTAGCACGCAACAGATAGTGTCATACCATCAGGTTTAACTGGATGATTTTATTTGGAGAGTATTGGTAGTAGTAGTGGTAGTTGTTGTAGTATAAGTAGTAGTAGTAGTAGTAGTAGTGGTAGTAGTAGTTGTAGTGGTAGTAGTAGTTGTAGTAGCAGTAGTAGTAGTAATATTAGTAGTGGTTGTAGCAGTAGTAACAGCAATAGTGGTAGTAGTATTGCTAGTAGTTGTGGTAGCTGTAGTGATGGTTGTGATAATAGTAGTAGTGGCAGTAATAGTAGTAGTAGTGGCAGTAGTAGTAGTAGTGACAGTAGTAGTAGTAGTGGCAGTAGTAGTAGTAATAGTGGTAGTGTTAGTGATGGTAGTAAAAGTAAAAAAGTAAAGGAACCCTTTCATACCTCGTGGTATATAGGGCAATACAGTGTTAGGCCTGTATTTTTCATTGACCGTCGGCACACGATGGGTGATGTGGTCAGCATCACATCGGCCGCCTTTACTTTCCCAGAGCATGTCTGGTACCCAGTTGAGGCTGGGTCAACCTGAGAGCCGTCGCGGTGGGGAAAAATTCCACGCCCACTGCGGAGTTGAACCCGGACCACCAGCCTTGAGAAGCGAGTTCACTAACAACTACGCTACCGCGGCTCGCAGTGATGGCAGTAGTAGTAGTAGTTGAGGTAGTAGTAGTAGTGGTGGTGGTGGTAGTAATAATTGTAGTAGTAGTGGTGGTAGTAGTAGTAGTGGTGGTAGTAGTAGTTGTAGTAGTAGTGGTGGTAGTAGTAGTTGTATTAGTGGTGGTAGTGGTAGTAGTAGTTGTAGTAGTAATGGTGGTAGTAGTAGATGTAGTAGTTGTAGTAGTAGTGGTGGTAGTAGTAGTAGTGGTGGTGGTGGAAGTAGTAGTTGTAGTAGTAATGGTGGTAGTAGTAGTTGTAGTAGTGGTGGTGGTAGTAATAGTTGTAGTAGTGGTGGTAATAGTAGTTGTAGTGGTGGTGGTGGTAGTAGTAGCTGTTGGAGTAGTGGTAGTGGTGGTAGTAGCTGTTGTAGTAGTGGTGGTAGTACTAGAAGAAACAGCAACACCTCCCTTCGTTAGAATAAAATCTACAGAAATGACTACCCGAAGTTGGAGGAAAATAACACATTAAACTGGGACGAGATTACATGGAGACAAATTCAACGTGAAGCATGCTCTGAACACTGTCTAATGCCCGCCTGCCCAGCGTGTTCGCAGCGCGTTGGACGACTGGTGAAAAGCCCTCTGTGAGTGCAGGTTCAATTCCGCGGGCTGGCAGAAAAAACCACAGGTTCTCCAGATTTACGGTGTTCGTGGCACCGAACCAAAGGGTTACGATGTCCATGGCACCGAACCGAAGGCTTCTGGACCAGTTTAAAAAAAAAGTCAACTGATAAAGAGAGAAGAGCAGAGAATCTAAGTATCAGAATAGGCAGTGCACATAGATTAAAATATATAGCGACTGGGTTGTTCCTTGTTCGATCTGGTAAAGTAATCAATAATAGCAAACATGTTACAGTTGTAGATGTTGAAATATCAAATATATAAGACTCTACTTGGACATACATTACAACGGCTCGTTGGTCTAGGGGTATGATTCTCGCTTTGGGTGCGAGAGGTCCCGGGTTCAAATCCCGGACGAGCCCTTTATTTTGGACAGTTTTATTTTCAACAATACTAAGAATCGCTGGGCAGAGAGCGAAATGCTAAGGAGATCGGTGGACATGCCCTCAGTATGATGAACAGAAACTGTTGGACATACCCTCAGTATGATGAGGGACAGACATGTCCTCAGTACGATGAGGAACAAAAACTGTAGGACATACACTCAGTACGATGAGGAACAGAAACTGTCGGACATGCCCTCAGTACGATGAGGAACAGAAACTGTCGGACATACCCTCAGTACGATGAGGAACATAAACTGTCGGACATGTCCTCAGTACGATGAGGAACAGAAACTGTCGGACATGCCCTCAGTACGATGAGGAAAAGAAACTGTCGGACATACATACCCTCAGTACGATGAGGAACAGAAACTGTCGGAGATGTCCTCAGTACGATGAGGAACAGAAACTGTCGGACATGTCATCAGTACGATGAGGAACAGAAACTGTCGGACATGTCCTCAGTACGATGAGGAACAGAAACTGTCGGACATGTCCTCAGTACGATGAGGAACAGAAACTGTCGGACATACCCTCAGTACGATGAAGAACAGAAACTGACAGACATGTCCTCAGCACGATGAGGAACAGAAACTGTCGGACATAAACTCAGCACGATGAGGAACAGAAACTGTCGGACATGCCCTGAGTACGATGAGGAACAGAAACTGTCGGACATGTCCTCAGTACGATGAGGAACAGAAACTGTCGGACATACCCTCAGTACGATGAGGAACAGAAACTGTCGGACATGCCCTCAGTACGATGAGGAACAGAAACTGTCGGACATGCCCTCAGTACGATGAGGAACAAAAACTGACAGACATACCCTCAGTACGATGAGGAACAGAAACTGTAGGACATGCCCTCAGTACAATGAGGAACAGAAACTGTCGGACATGTCCTCAGTACGATGAGGAACATAAACTGACAGACATACCCTCAGTACGATGAGGAACAGAAACTGTCGGACATGTCCTCAGTACGATGAGGAACAAAAACTGACATTTTAAAAAAATTGTGCGTCTTCAACGATTTACTTTTGTTTCCACTCTGCGTTAAGACCATCTATTCTTCATAATAATTCAATCGATATCCTCTTCATGTTCCGTTTGACACGGTTAACAGAAAGGCGTGGTCCGAATTCATTCAAACATATGATCTTCGGGACGCAATGCAAAATATCTTACAGATTCGTTACAAAGTCCTTTTTTAATCGGAAGAGTCACAAGAATCAACAGCACGAACATCTGTTCTTGTCTGTTGGTGGATATTGAGCACCTATGGGGATTAGAGTCTGTTTCAGCAAGCTTAGAACCAGTGGCGGCTCGTGTTCACTTTTGTTAGTGGGGCCAGAAAAAAATGTTCGGGAAAAATCATGGTTTTGGGTTAGGTTATATTTCAATTTATAAAATAATAAATACACGTTACACATTATTTTTGTGGGCCCGGCCCTGGCCCTTAATGACGAGCCGTCACTGCTTATAACCAATAATCATAAGTGCTTCTGGATCTGTGAAAAAACAAAACACTGTCTAATACCAGAAATACTAACTCGGGACGACTACCAAAATATGAGCGGATTAGAACTAGTGATCTTTCTGTGCATCGGTACAAGACACAATAGATTCCTTAGAGCGGATTAGAACTAGTGATCTTTCTGTGCATCGGTACAAGACACAATAGATTCCTTAGAGCGGATTAGAACTAGTGATCTTTCTGTGCATCGGTACAAGACACAATAGATTCCTTAGAGCGGATTAGAACTAGTGATCTTTCTGTGCATCGGTACAAGACACAATAGATTCCTTAGAGCGGATTAGAACTAGTGATCTTTCTGTGCATCGGTACAAGACACAATAGATTCCTCAGTTTCTTGTATACAACAATCAAGTTTTATCATTCTTCTTCTTATTGGGTTCCCCAGCAATGAATTCAGGTGTAAGTCAGGCGCCTGGTTATGGCGCTTCTGACTAATTTTTTGCGTGAAGGTGTGCTTTCCTTATTATCAGTGTCTCCCGCCATATATGTGTGCCTTCGCCGACTTCAGAAGTAATTATTGTTTCAACCATATGTGCATCTGGACATGCATCCCAGACTGCAAAACTACCACTGTCTTGTAGCAACGAACCGCGAGACATGGAGAACTATGACCTCTGCCCTTTGCGCCGCCCACAGGCCCAAGAGGAAAGACTAACTAACTTGTAGTTAGATTGGGGACAATCAAAGGCTAGCGGAGCAAACCGCACACACAACTGGACGGAAGGAAAACCAAGTTGTCCACAAAAGACCGGCAACCTGGGCAGATGACGCTCAACAGCCCGGGAGGGTAGGTCGTCCAAGGGTCGCTACCCTGCTGCCTTACAGGTTGGCTGGGGACAGTCAAAGGCTGACGGAGAGCGAACCCAGTAAACACTGTTTGAAATCGGACACGTCGTCGAAGGACAAGTACTAGAGCTCCAAATGGTACTGAACAATGTGACGTAAAACAAACGTTCCTGGCAAAGGGTGTTTATATATCACAATAACAATGATAAAAATGGCAGAAAAAGAACGATCGAGAGAGAGAGAGCGAGAGAGCGATAGACTGCAAAATACATACTTCAAGGCTGCCCCGATTAGGATATAATGGAGCAAACTCCGTGGTCTAATGTCTAAAGGTGAAGAACTGACTTCATTCCACCAGGCGTTTAAATATGGCTCCGTCCTGTCAGCAGAAACCATCTACCGGGAGTGTTGCACATCAATCATAGAATCTCATGAGAAAATTGCACATGTGACTCCGTCCGGATTCGAACCTACAACCTCCAGAATAAAAGGCAAACTCCTTAACCACTTCGCCATATAAACCTCCAGACCATGTGAAACAACACTGGAAATAAAACTCTACAGAACGTAGTGTGAGCTAAAAAAAAATGGGAAAGTATATACATGAGACATCATTTAATTAGATTATATACACAATATTTCAAATGGGAAAGAAAAAAGAAATTAAGGAAGAAAGAAAAGAAGAAAGAGAGAAAGTAAGAAAGAAAAAAAGAAAGAAAGAAAGAAGAAAGAAAAAGAGAGTAAGTAAGAAAAGAAGAAAGAAAGAAGAAAAAGAAAGGAAAGAAAAAAAAGAAAGAAATGAAGAAAGAAAAGAGGATTGAAGAGAAGAAAGAAAGAAATAAAGAAAGAGAGGAAGTAAGAACAGAAGAAAGAAAGAAGAAAGAAAAGAAGAAAAAAGAAGAAAGAACGGAAGAAAGAAAAAAAGAAAGAAAAGAAGAAAGAAAAGAAGAAAGAACGGAAGAAAGAAAAAAAGAAAGAAAAGAAGAAAGAAAAAAAGAAAGAAAAGAAGAAAGAAAGAAAAAAAGACAGAAAAGAAGAAATGAAGAAAGAAACGAAGAAAGAAAGAAAGAAATGAAGATAGAAAGAAAGAACTGAGAACTGGTAAACAAGTCTAAGACATCTCGCTAATATAAAATGCGCAGGAAGAAAGCAACAGCACATAAAAAATGTTCCCATGGGATGAAGAATAATTTTCTCTCTCGGCTAGAGCATAATCTCATCGTCCCCCCCACACACACACACACACAAGTTTCTCGTCTCTATTTTGTTTATAACCTTATCTTAGTCATATATTGAGTGAAATGATGAGTCTCCAGAGAATGACTGACTCAAGTACTAGACAGACAAATCGGACAAGAACAAATATGGTTCAGGAAAATGGAAACCATATATCGATTACATTTTCCGTTCGTGTGTTAGCAAGGGGAACTTCTTCTTCTTCAAACGCTCCATATCGACCACTTGTTAACCACTCTGTGTGGTTTGTATGTGAACTGAGCCTAAAAGCGATTGTATGTTGTGCCAGTTATGCGCCTACAAGTAGGCCAGCGCATCCGATTTGTGCGATGTTCTTATGTGACTTAAAAAGTTAAATAAGCACAGAAAGCACACAGCATGGTGGAATGAAGAAGTTAAAAGGTCTATACAAGAAAAGAAAAAGTGTTTTCACAGGTGGCAAAAGTCAAAGTTAGATGAAGACTACACCAAATACAGAACAGCAAGAATGAATAGTAAAAATAAAGTAAAGTCATCAAAATCAGAATCTTGGGCAATGTATGAACATTTAGCGGAACTGTGCACTAAGGCACCAAGAAAATTTTACAGAAGCATCAAGGCAATGAGGCTAAGAGAAGAACAATTCAATCCAGTCAACATTATAAATAACAAGTCTAGGAAACCTCTTACCAACAGCAAAGATATTAAAGACAGATGGAAAGAATATTTGACGGAACTGTTAAACTGCGAAACACAAGGTACAGAAACATTTCAAATGAAACATGGAAAATATCAACAATTGAATATCTTAGAATCCGAAGTTGAAATGGCACTAAATCAAAGCAAAAGAAGGAAGGCAGCAGGGATAGATGGTATAACAACAGAAATATTACTTGAGGTAAGACAACAGCAATAACATGGCTGACCAGAATTTTTAACATAGCCTGGGAGGCATAAGAGGCTCCAGATGACTGGCAGAGAGCTATTATAGTCGCACTATGGAAGAACAAAGGAGACAAAAGAGAGTGTGAAACATACGGGTATCTCTCTTTGAGCCATATAGGAAAAATGTTTGCAAAAATATTGGAGCGAAGAGCAAGACATATATTAGAGCCCCAGTTGCAATAGCCAGTTTGGGTTTAGGAGGGTAAGAGCTGCACAGACGCAATATTTACACTAAGACAGATCTGCGAACAAACAATTGAATACAATCAAAGTTTTGGCTGAAATCGGATGCACATGTCCTAAACGTGCAGAAGTCTATGCGTTTAGGGGGCCTACCAAACCAATGTGCAACGTATACATGTTCTTGGCAATGATCAAACATATCACAAAGAGTGATTAAAATTGGTGGTAAAGAACGAACGCAAAGAAAAAGAAGAAGATAGCAGGTGTTGTTCCGACTGTTCTTCTATCCAGTAAATAAAAAGGTCGATATGGAGCGTTCGAAGAAAAAGTACCCACTATATACAGTCTTCTATAACAGAACATCACGAAAGAAGGTGAGAGGCAGACTACGTAAAAGATGGTTAGAAAGTATAGCAGAATCTTGTAAAAAACAACAAAAATAACTATCACCCAAGCCACTAGAACAGCGCAAGACAAAAACAGAAAACCACGACACTTGGCAACAACCCGGTAACAGTGTGACAACAACTGAAAGAATATGGTAAATGTGAACCTAGTATTATACAGTGAATGTGAATACAAGGTAATTTGGTACAATCGCAAGATATACATTATTTTTCAGTATATTGCCAGGAAGGGATATATACTACCTTCCTTTTTTTTAATTGTGCTGGTAAATCAAGTAGACTATTGAATAGTCAATGAGAGAAGTTATAAAGGGAAGAGACACACGAACTAGATGTACACTTAATCTCTCCATTTGGGAAGCTGGATTATGCAGACGAATTCTCTTGATATATTTTCATGATGTTTACAGAGAGTATCGTCTACCACACAGAGAACCACACTGAAAAATTATAACGAGTACAGAGCAAGAGGAAGACCACGCAAATGAAGGCGATCACAATATTTGGTGTCGATCAGAATATTAGACTTTCAGAAACCCATAATGCTACGTAGTTCGTGTACTGCCCTTGAGATCTTCCTGTGTCAAAATGAGATCAGAGCACACATGGTGGTTACTCACCAAAATGCAATGATGATGGTCCTATCAATCAATCAATCAATCAATAATAACTCACTAGCTGAACAGCAAACTCTCATGAATATTTCCGAGCAGTTAACTTCGAAATGATTAGACGTTTAGATTTTACCCTTGGTTACCTTGCTATTGGATTCCTTCCAAAGAGGAACTTATTTTAAAAAAAGTAATAATAACAAGCTAAAGAAAGCAAATCTGTGCAGTGATTTATAACATATGTAGATACAAATGAGTTGTTTGACAATCAAACTCAAAATAAACACAAAGCAACATTCTCGGAATACTGCTATACAATAGTAAGTGCTGGCCAATTATCACAAGAATATTATATTTATTATAAAACACAACGTCGTTGTGTGTGTTTGCGTGAAGCAGGAACAACATCTCGAACTATTAAATCATACAATATGGAAAACTTATTTACGCAGGAATTTAATTAAAGGTTAACGTGACTTAAAGATCTCGCCCGAGTGGTTACCGGGGCCCAAATTTGGGGTGTAAAGAATGGAACCACTGTTACCTGCCATGCATGTCGTAGGAGGCGACTAAGGAAGTATGGCTGAAATCGGATGCACATGTCCTAAACTGTAGAGGTCTATGCGTTTAGGGGCCTACCAAACCAATGTGCAACGTATACACGTTCTTGGCAAAGACCAAACATATCACAAAGAGTGATTAAAATTGGTCGTGAAGAACGAAGGCAAAGAAGAAGAAGACTTAAAGATCAGATCAGATCTTTCTGTGTTCTGTAGTCTACGCTGTTTGAACAAGATGAGACTAAGTGAAGTTATTTGTTTAATGTCTATTTACCATATTCAATGACACCGAATAGATTAGAGCGCGGCTCCCATGCGGAGACCCGTGTTTAATTCGTGGTAAGGCCATAAAAATAAAAATCATAACCTGAACAGCTTCGCAGCGACTGCACTAGCCTTGTGGCCACTAAATTCCTCAGGATCTCGTCCCACCTGTTCTACACCGCCCTAAAAAGCGGTACTATATGCAGTAACGAGAGAGCCGCGGTAGCGTAGTTGTTAGTGAACTCGCTTCTCAAGGCTGGTGGTCTGGGTTCAACTCCCGCAATGTGCGTGGAATTTTTCCCGACCGTGACGGCTCTCAGGTCGACCCAGCCTCAACTGGGTACCAGACATGCTCTGTGAAAGTAAAGGCGGCCGGCGTGATGCTGACCACATCACCCATCGTGTGCCGACGGTCAATGAAAAATACAGGCCTAACACTGTATTGCCCTATATACTACGAGGTATGAAAGGGTTCCTTTACTTTACTTATGCAGTAACGACAGTTTTTTAAATGGCTCCGGTGCTTCTCCAGAGGTTCTTAAAAACTCATTAGCTTTAAAACTCCTGGGTTTTTTTTTTTTTTTCGTCCGTCCGCTTTCAACTCAGACGAAGTTTCATCTCTGAAACTGATTTTTGCGTGAAAATCCGTTTTTCCAATTTCTTACAATGGCAGCAGCGTGCACATTGTAAATTACTTTACACTGGCAGCCGTGTGCTCAATGTACTCGTAATTAGTATTCCCTCGCCATACAGGCAGATTTTCTCCGACTTCAGAGGTACTCACGTTATCGTCCTGAGTAAGACCAGGTGACTCGAACAAATGCCGGACAGTAGGTTCGAACCCGAGCTATGAGGCGTCTCACAGCTAGCAGGCTGAGCTACTATCAATTACTCTAGGCAGTCCCCCACTCCTAGGTTGTAACTTTACCAAGTTGTGAGTTCAATAAGATGCCCAGTGTATACATTGCATAAAATGTTTAGTCAGCAATTATAAATCATCGAACACGATCAAGAGCAACAGAATGTGAAATGACGTGAAAAGCGAAAGAAACACTAGGAAGTAAATGCAGCCGACGTGATGGTGTCCTCATCTTGCGCCGATGATGAAAGTCAAATCTAACACCGTATATTCTCCAATATGCGCTATGGTATGGACAACAATTCCTTACTTTTACTTTACATTGTAAATTTGGTGGGTATTTATAGGTTTTTGGGGGTTTTTTCCCGATGCAGACGCACTTGAGCTTTTCAGCTCTTCGGCTCGGTGCCATAGACATCGTAACCCTTTGGTTCGGTGCCACGAACACCGTAAATCTGGAGAATCTGTGACTTTTCTGCCATCCCGCGGAATTGAACCCGCACACACAGAGGATAGTCACCCGTAGTCCAACGCGCTACGAACACGCTGGGCAGACGGGCGTATTTATAGTTTAAATTAGGTAGATGTGTTAGTTGTTTGGGTAGGTGGGTAGGGTAGATTCTTCTTGCGTTCGCTATTTTGATGATTATATGGTGAGATTTGTTCTATCTGTAGTCAAATGTTGTCCGGAGTTCATCTCTGACCACGTAGTTTCCTACACCTAAGTGGCCATCTATCGCACAAAAATATTGCCACTATGAACATACACATCCCGTGTACGGAATTTGAACAAAATAATATGAACAGGTCTATAACACAGCAAATAGGATGGGGTAGTTCGAATTCTTCACCACCGTGGTCTAGACAAAACCGATCGACGCCATCTTGAAACCGGAAGTTCTGTAGAGTAGATTATATACAATATATCGATAGACAGATAGTTGGATGTATGATGTCAAGTATATTACATAAGATGTATCCACAGATGGAGAGTTGGATGTATGATGTAAGCAAGTATATTACACAAGATGTATCGATATATGGATAGTTGGATGTATGATGTAAGCAGGTATATTACACAAGATGTATCGATAGACAGATAGTTGGATGTATGATGTAAGCAGGTATATTACATAAGATGTACCGATAGACAGATAGTTGGATGTATGATGTAAGCAGGTATATTACATAAGATGTACCGATAGACAGATAGTTGGATGTATGATGTAAGCAAGTATATTACACAAGATGTATCGATATACAGATAGTTGGATGTATGATGTAAGCAGGTGGATCAAGTACATTACATAAGATACATTAATGGAAGAATAATAAATGAAATAGATAGATAGTTGGATGTATGATGTAAGCAAGTATATTACATAAGATGTAACGATAGACGGATAGTTGGATGTATGATGTAATCAAGTACATTACATAAGATAAATTAATGGAAGAATAATCAATGGAATAGATAGATAAATATTTGGTATGTTCATATTTGTTTACTTGATGTATACATTAACTCTACCCAGAGAGACATGGAGACGAACTGTAGAGAGAAAAAGAGAATTGAGTGAAAGACCTGGAATGAACTAAGCTGGCTTGCTCATACAGATCTGGTTGGTGGAAATCTTTGATGCCTTAAGTTTTAAGGGAGTTAAGAGAATAAAAGATACACTTTTTTTTTTTTTTTTTTTCGTCCGCTTTCAACTCAAAAGAAGTTTCATCTCTGAAACTGATTTTTGCGTGAAAATCTGTTTTTCCAATTTCTTACAATGGCAGCAGCGTGCACATTGTAAATTACTTTACACTGGCAGCCGTGTGCTCAATGTACTCGTAATTAGTATTCCCTCGCCATACAGGCAGATTTTCTCCGACTTCAGAGGTACTCACGTTATCGTCCTGAGTAAGACCAGGAGACTCGAACAAATGCCGGACAGTAGGTTCGAACCCGAGCTATGAGGCGTCTCACAGCTAGCAGGCCGAGCTACTATCAACTACTCTAGGCAGTCCCCCAAAAGATACACTAACTCCACGGACATCAATAGGCTCCCAAACTTTGTCGGGCCACCGCCCACTTTGTCAGACATAAGTTTTGTAACGCCCCCTCCCTATATTTATAACAGTTATCCGCTTTCAAGCAGTTTGATATTTTCAACGTAAACAGCAACTAAATGAGAAATTACTGCTTATGCCGTTGAGCTATTGAAAAGGTAGTAGTCAATATGTGCTTCATCTTGAATACAGTTATTCAATCGCAAAATTACGAAAATAATTTATTTTAAAATATATATTATTAATTTCTTCTATAAGGAGCCACCGGCCCCTAGATCGCCTGACCCCCACCCCAAATGCTTCAATGCTTCTGACCCCACTATCGCACCCCCAGTATCCAGCGCCCACTTTGAGAACCTATGCACAAAACAGATCTGGTGTTGTGTACGAGAATGATTGTCACCGCCAGACAACACACCCCATAACAGAAGACTATTTATAAACTATTCATATTACGTAACACAGCAAACAAACCATACTGCCCTTCATCTGTTCTTCATGACAACTTTGTTCTTCATCTGGTCATGCGTGTCTAATCTGCACATTTTAGCTAACATCTGCCATGATATCCAGCAAGATGTGAGACACAGTTCGTGTTATTTACTACATCTGTCTATCAGATACAAGCTGGTGTTTAGCTTTGACATATTTTCTGTGCAACTAACCGTCTCTATGAATTAATTATTATTCTCGTACAAAGCTCGTTCTTCTAGATCCAAAATTCCTAAACAAAACAGTCCACCGCCCACTTTGCCCAACATAAACTTTGTAACGCCCCCTCCACATTATAACATTTTGCCCCCATGCTCTATTTTCTCTTTGACATAGAAAATTGATATATATTTCTGTCATACATGGTAAATTTTCAAATGATTATATGTATGAAACAGAAAATTGATGAAAAAATGGGTCGTGTAAGATGAATTAAAATGCAGAATTAAAATTGTAAATGATTATTCAATCTCAAAATCACGAAAATAATTTATTTAAAAATATTTATTATTAATTTCTTCTTTAAGTAGCCACCGAACCCCTAATCGCTTTAACATCCCCCAAATTCTTCTGAACCCACTACCGCCCCCTAGAACGCTTCAGTGCCCAAAGGGGCGGTAGCGCCACTTTGGGAAACTCTGTTCTAGATCAACCACTTGTTAAACCACTCTGTGTGTGGTCTCTTCTATTTTCTCTTTATGATCCTCAGGTTGTGTCAGCCGGAGTCTTAACTCCTGGTACGTCTAACTCCCGCAGCCCTCTGGTAACATAAGTTCCAATAGCTTAGCCGATAAATCGGAAATTCCTGTCATATGGGGGCTGGTATTTGTATATGTTTGATAGAACACTGTACACTTTTTGGCAATTTTACTCAATTATTTGCGCTAATGGTTATTTATTGATGAAAAATATTAATAATACTGATATTCCTTCTTGTTCAACTTAATTTGTTGCATAACATAACCTTGATTTAGTATGCTGTGTTGTTTTTTAAATGAATTTGTCTACATACAACAAAACTGAAATGAGAGGATCACGTGACAGTTGTGGTCTTATTTCCTACAATTGTTACCTGAGCCTGCTGGCCGTATGTTATCGGGGGCCATGGTTTAACCAACCAGAATAGACTGATGGTGAAAAGCCAGATTAAAGGATGGGGAGCATGATAGGGCATCATAAGGTGATTGATTGATTGATTGATAGGACCATCATCAGTGCACTTCGGTGACTAACCAAAGTGCAATGATGATGGTCATTTCCAGTGGCGGCTCGTGATCATTTTTGTTGGTGGGGCCAGACACATATTTTCGAAAAAATCATGGTTTTGGGGTTAGGTTATATTTCAATATATAAAATAATAAATACATGTTACACATTATTTTTGGGGGGCCTGGCCCCACAGGCCCCTAATGACGAGCCGCCACTGGTCCTTTCAATCAATCACCTCTTTTCTCGAATCCTGTTTTGCAATCACAACATCAGGATAAGAAGAGATTTCTTGAAAGAGCTCTTCTGTATGTATAATAAATAGTGTTTTTAACTGCCTCTGTTATTTCTGTAGTCTACCTTTTGCGTGAACGGTCTTCTGCTTTGTGCATCAAATGTATCAGAGTAGCATTACTCTATGTGGTAATCTGCTTATGTGGCCGAACCATTGAATTGATAGTTTCTTAATCTTCTTCTTCTTTGTGTTCGTTCTTTACGATCAATTTTAATCACTCTTTGTGATATGTTTGATCTTTGCCAAGAACGTGTATATGTTGCACATTGGTTTGGTAGACCCCTAAAAGCATAGATTTCTACACGTTTAGGACATGCGCATCCGATATCAGCCAAACCTCCTTACGACATACGTGGCAGGTAACAGTGGTTCTATTCTTTACACCCCAAATTTGGGCCCGGAAACCACTCAGGCGAGTTTCTTTATGAAATTCAATACAGATGTTGAACCCACTTTTACCCTGATGTCTTTATTTCTAAACCTGTCTCTTCTTGTTACTACCAGCATTCTGTGTAGTTACTTCATCTCTCTCGTGACTAACTTTCTTGAAACGTTTGATGTCACAGTCCAGGTATTTGTGGTCTCTGTGTGATGTGCGTCTTTCAGCGTGATTTCACTGTGCAATTAGGACATACAGACCCGTAGACTAGCACATCCAGCCTCTCAAGAGGAGTTCATCTAACTAGGCGAGTCACAGCTCTGTTAACCTTGTACCCCTGGGTCAAAGCTTCCCGGTCTACATCACTAAAAGGTGTGGTTGACTTATGTGTTCTACAGGTCATCAGCAGCCTACTCATTTTCACGTTTCGCCCTTCCTAAGAAAGTCTATCCGGCCCAAGCTCCGCTGAATGCAGAACTAGGCGCAAAACACATTTTGTAAATCGAATAAATTCTAAACGAACGATACGGTTCCCACGCAATCTTTTATTTCTATAGAAAATCAATGAAGATTTGGTAGTAATAATATTAATAGTCCTCCATCGCAAGCAATGATGACACCAGTCTCAGACGTCTGCTGCTGCACCTCTCTGGTGTGTGCGGAGCTGACTGTAGAGTTCAATCTTAGAACACAATCTCCTACCACAGGTGGGGCATACATGATCAAGGTTAGACAAGTGCGGATTTGGTCGTAATAATGTATTAAATTTTCTAGCTTTGTTTTAATATAAAGTCAACGAAAATGTTAATGGTCTCTGTGGCGTACAGGTGAGGTAATCGTTGTGGCGTACAGGTAAGGTAATCGTTGTGGCGTACAGGTAAGGTAATCGTTGTGGCGTACAGGTGAGGTAATCGTTGTGGCGTACAGGTAAGGTAATCGTTGTGGCGTACAGGTAAGGTAATCGTTGTGGCGTACAGGTGAGGTAATCGTTGTGGCGTGCAGGTGAAGTAATCGTTGTGGCGTACAGGTAAGGTAATCGTTGTGACGTACAGGTAAGGTAATCGTTGTGGCGTACAGGTGAGGTAATCGTTGTGGCGTACAGGTGAGGTACTCGTTGTGGCGTAGAGGTAAGGTAATCGTTGTGGCATACAGGTAAGGTAATCGTTGTGGCGTAGAGGTAAGGTAATCGTTGTGGCATACAGGTAAGGTAATCGTTGTGGCGTAAGGTAAGGTAATCGTTGTGGCGTACAGGTAAGGTAATCGTTGTGGCGTGCAGGTAAGGTAATCGTTGTGGCGTAGAGGTAAGGTAATCGTTGTGGCGTACAGGTAAGGTAATCGTTGTGGCGTGCAGGTAAGGTAATCGTTGTGGCGTACAGGTAAGGTAATCGTATCTTGTTACAAAGGTACTTGGTATGTTTCCCACGTGGAACGTTCATGATACTTATTCAGAGATCCATGATATCAATGTAGGTGAGATCTAGTTCCTATTCTTATCGGAGACGGACGATAAAACGTAGATCCCGTGTTGAAATTAAACAAGTAAAAGAACTCTTGACTGTTACAAATCTAAAATAATATGTTGGAAAGCTGATGTCCGGCAATATTTGTTACACAATTTTTTTAATTCTTCCCAAAAAAAATTTAATTTTGTTAAACTGCATCAGTGACCCCTGCTGGTGCTACTGAGTTCGTGCACAGCTGTTGAGATCATACTGTGTCAGAAAGAGATCGGAGCACACATGGTTACTCACCGAAGTGCAATGATGATGGCACAATCAATCAATCAGATCAGAGAGAGAGATCATAAGACATGCAATATAACAAATAGAGATGAGTGACAATATAAAAGAGAGAGAGATAAGAGACAGTAAAAAATAGAGAGAGAGAATACATGAGAGAGAGAGAGACAGAGAGAGAGAGAGAAAGTTTAAGAGAGAGCGAGAGAGAAAGAAAGATAGAAAGACAATATAAATAGATGAGAAATAATATAAAAAAGAAATTAAAAACAGTATAAAAGAGAGAAAGAATATAGAAAAAAAAGAAAGTATAAAAGAGAGAAAGAATAAATAAAAGAAAGACAGTATAAAAGAGAGAAAGAATATAGAAAAGAAAGAAAGTATAAAAGAGAGAAATACAAAAGAAAGAAAGTATAAAAGAGAGAAAGAATATACAAAAGAAAGAAAGTATAAAAGAGAGAAAGAATATACAAAAGAAAGAGAGTATAAAAGAGAGAGGCAATGTAAGAAAGGTAAAAGGTAATATAACAGAGATTAGTTTAGTTTAGTCGTCGGATCACCATCACTGCACGTCGAACAAATTAGTCCATAAGTGCTCCGATCTCTCCCTCAGTATGTCCATCAGCGTGTGGCGACTAATGACACCGGTTCTTTGTTGGTTTACAATTCTTCTTTGTCTGCCAGCATAGCGTTCTTGTCGAGCTACACCACACTTAACTTTATATAAAAGAGAGATGAGGTGCAATATAAAAAATACACGATATGCAATACAAAATAGAGCGAATTTTTTTCCCGATCCAGAAGCACTTGAGCTTTTCAGCTCTTCGGCTCGGTGCCATGGATATCGTAACCCTTCGGTTCGGTGCCACAAATACCGTAAATCTGGGGAATCTGTGGCTTTTTTGCCATCCCGCGGAATTGAACCCGCACACACAGAGGATAGTCACCCGTAGTCCAACGCGCTACGAACACGCTGGGCAGACGGGTGTAAAGAGAGCGAATATAAAAGAGAAAGTGACAATATAACTGAGAGAGAGAGAGAGAATGCATTAAAGAGAGAGAGATAGTACGAATGAGAGAGAATATAAAAAGAAAAACAGTATAACAGAGAGAGAGAAAGAATAAAAGATAAACAATATTAAAGTGAAGTGAGAGCAGTAGCGGCTCGTCATTAAGGGCCAGTGGTGCCGGGCCCACCAAAAATAATGTGTAACGTGTATTTATTATTTTATACATTAAAATATATCCTACCGAAACCATGATTTTTCTGAAAATATCTGTCTGGCCCCACCAACAAAAATGATAACGAGCCGCCACTGAGTGAGAGACAACATTGCAGAGACAGAAACAACACTACAGAAAATTACAGAGAGATAGAGAGAGAGAGAGAGAGAGAGAACAAATGAACCAACATAAAACTGTTTCAAAGCAATAACTGCTTATCAACGGGTCTGCTTCAAAACCGATGTCCACGCAAAGAGAAAATAAAAAAGCATACAACAGTAACTACTGTATAAAAGAACAGAGATAAATGATGAAAAACAAAGACATTGACAAAGAAAGCAAGCGACGTAAAAAAACAAACCCTGCATTGTAAACAATAACTGCTCAAATAAGGAGAAGTTATATCTCACGTTAACTTATCATATCTCACAATCTTCGTGTACTTAATTGTGCACTAAGCTATTTCCACACACAAAAAATGTGTCGATATTACTTGTTATAGATTTGGTTCGTTCAGGTACTTAATGCCATTGTTCACAGTCATTTATAGCTTCACATTTATAGCTTCATAAACGTGTCTGTTGAGGTGGTAAAAGTTGCCTGTGGCGTGGTATTGACCCGTATGGATAAGGTATACGGATGGATAGGTAGGGTGGTAAGTGGAGGATAGTAGGTGTATGTAGAATCAGGTGTGCAAGTAGAATCAGACGTGCAGGTAGAATCAGGTGCGCAGGTAGAGTCAGTCGTGCAGGTAGAGTCAGTCGTGCAGGTAGAGTCAGTCGTGCAGGTAGAGTCAGTCGTGCAGGTAGAGTCAGTCGTGCAGGTAGAATCAGGTGTGCAGGTAGAATTAGGTGTACAGGTAGTCTGTCGTGCAGGTAGAGTCAGTCGTGCAGGTAGAATCAGGTGTGCAGGTAGAGTCAGTCGTACAGGTAGAGTCAGTCGTGCAGGTAGAATCAGGTGTGCAGGTAGTCTGTCGTGCAGGTAGAGTCAGTCGTGCAGGTAGAATCAGGTGTGCAGGTAGAGTCAGTCGTACAGGTAGAGTCAGTCGTGCAGGTAGAATCAGGTGTGCAGGTAGAGTCAGTCGTACAGGTAGAGTCAGTCGTGCAGGTAGAGTCAGTCGTACAGGTAGAGTCAGTCGTGCAGGTAGAGTCAGTCGTGCAGGTAGAGTCAGTCGTACAGGTAGAGTCAGTCGTGCAGGTAGAATCAGGTGTGCAGGTAGTCTGTCGTGCAGGTAGAGTCAGTCGTGCAGGTAGAATCAGGTGTGCAGGTAGAGTCAGTCGTACAGGTAGAGTCAGTCGTGCAGGTAGAATCAGTCGTGCAGGTAGAATCAGGTGTGCAGGTAGAATTAGGTGTACAGGTAGTCTGTCGTGCAGGTAGAGTCAGTCGTGCAGGTAGAATCAGGTGTGCAGGTAGAGTCAGTCGTACAGGTAGAGTCAGTCGTGCAGGTAGAATCAGGTGTGCAGGTAGTCTGTCGTGCAGGTAGAATCAGTCGTGCAGGTAGAATCAGGTGTGCAGGTAGAGTCAGTCGTACAGGTAGAGTCAGTCGTGCAGGTAGAATCAGGTGTGCAGGTAGAGTCAGTCGTACAGGTAGAGTCAGTCGTGCAGGTAGAGTCAGTCGTACAGGTAGAGTCAGTCGTGCAGGTAGAGTCAGTCGTGCAGGTAGAGTCAGTCGTACAGGTAGAGTCAGTCGTGCAGGTAGAATCAGGTGTGCAGGTAGTCTGTCGTGCAGGTAGAGTCAGTCGTGCAGGTAGAATCAGGTGTGCAGGTAGAGTCAGTCGTACAGGTAGAGTCAGTCGTGCAGGTAGAATCAGTCGTGCAGGTAGAGTCAGTCGTGCAGGTAGAGTCAGTCGTGCAGGCAAAGTCAGTCGTGCAGGTAGAGTCAGTCGTGCAGGCAAAGTCAGTCGTGCAGGCAAAGTCAGTCGTGCAGATAGATTCAGTCATGCAGGTAGTATCAGTGGTTCAGGTAGAACCTGGCGTGCAGGTAGAACCTGGAGAACAGGTAAAATCAGTCGTGCAGGTAGAAGCTGGCGTGCAGGTAAAATCTGTTGCGCAGGTGAAGAGAGCCGTTCAGGCAGACATAGTCCAATAGGTATAGACAGTTGTACAGGTAGACACAATCGCGTAGGTAGATTCACTCGTGCAGACAGACCCTTGTAAAGAAAGAGACAATCGTACAGGTATACACAGTCGTGCAGATATACGCTCGTACAGGTAGACATGGTACATGTACAAATAGATAAAGTCGTGCAGGTAGACAAAGTAGAGCAAGTAGAAACACTCTTACAGGTAGACACAGTGACAGGTAGACACAGTCATAAATGTGCACAGTCGCACACAAAATGTTGTATAGGTAGTCACAGTTGTAGAGGTAGACAGAATTGTACAGGTAGCCACAATTGTACAGGTAGTCACAGTTGTAGAGGTAGACACAATTGTACAGGTAGACACAGTTGTAGAGGTAGCCACAGTTGTACAGGTAGTCACAGTTGTACAGGTAGCCACAGATGTACAGATAGCCACAGATGTAGAGGCACACACAGTTGTAGAGGTAGCCACAGTTGTACAGGTAGTCACAGTTGTACAGGTAGCCACAGTCGTACAGATAGTCAGTTGTACAGGTAGCCACAGTTGTAGAGGTAGCCACAGTTGTAGAGGTAGACACAGTTGTACAGGTAGCCACAGGTGTACATGTAGGCATAGTCATACAGGTAGGCACAGTCGTACAGGTAGACACAGTCGTACAGGTAGACACAGTCGTACAGGTAGACACAGTCGTCCAGGTAGACACATTTGGTGTATTAATAGACCGATTTTTGATAACGTGAATGAATAATGAAAAGAAATTCTTTTATATTTGACATAATCTCTGTCATTCTTTTTCTCTATCTTTCTATCTGTCTCTCTCACTCATTCCCTCACTCACGCACTCACTGACACAAAAACACACATACACACACTCTCTCTCACACACACATATTCACTTACCCTCTACTTTTCTCTTACATATACACTTACCCTTCACTTCTCTCTCTCTATTCCTCAAGCTGTTTCTGATACATTCCCGCCCATATAGATCATCGGACATCTGTCTTGTTCTCTCTCTCTCTCTCTTTATATCTATCTCTATCTATCTCTATCTATATCTATCTCTATCTCTATCTATCTCTATATATCTCTATCTCTATCTATCTCTATATATCTCTATCTATCTCTATCTATCTATATCTCTATCTATCTCTATCTATCTCTATCTATCTCTATCTATCTCTATCTATCTCTATCTATCTATCTCTATCTATCTATCTCTATCTATCTCTATCTATCTCATCTATCTATCTATCTCTATCTATCTCTATCTATCTCATATCTCTATCTCTATCTCTACTCTATCTCTATCTATCTATCTCTCTATCTATCTCTATCTATCTCTATCTATCTATCTATCTCTATCTATCTCTATCTATCTCTATCTATCACTATCTATCTATCTCTATCATCTCTATCATCTCTATATATCTCTATCTATCTATATCTATCTATCTATCTCATCATCTATCTCTATCTATCTATCTATCTCTATCTATCTATCTCTATCTATCTATCTTATCTATCTATCTATCTCTATCTCATTATCCATCTCATCTATCTATCTCTATCTATCTCTATCTATCACTATCTATCTCTATCTATCTATCTCTATCTCTATCTATCTCTATCTCTATCTATCTCTATCTATCTCTATCTATCTCTATCTATCTCTATCTATCTATCTATCTCTATCTATCTATCTCTATCTCTATCTATCCTTCTCTATCTATCTCTATCTTCTCTATCTCCTTTGATCCTTTCTTTTACTAGTCTTCCACTCCTCGTCTTCCACTCTCGTCTTACTGTCTCCACCCTCGTCTTACAATCATTTATTACCTCTTGAAACTGCTGTCGACATTTTCTTTTATTACAGACAGAGACGCAGTGAGATAGAGAGAGATAGAGAGAGAGAGAGAGAGAGAGAGACTAAGAGATAGAGAGACAGTAAGAGATACACACACACACACACACGTATTTTGTATTAGTTTCTTTATGTCACAAGAGAATGACAATGAATGACACTTGAAGAAATGACACGTCTAAGCTGCCAAAAAACCAAGGGTTTGACACTTTACCACAACAAGATCACTTCTGGTAGGATATTTGTGGCCATGTGGTACGGTGTTCGTCTCTTGTATCAAAAGTACTCGGTTCTCTCTCTCTCTCTCTCTCTCGATCACCTAAAAGACCGATGTACCAGATCTCTTCATAAATTCATTCATGTGGAAATCTGATTCATGCAACCTTAGCATGGGTGGGTTTCGTCACATCTTCAGCGCCATTTGGAGCTCTGGTGTTTATCCTTCGGCGATGTGTCCGGATTCAGCCAGCGTTTACTGGGTTCGCTCTCCGTTAGTCTTTGGCTGTCCCCAGCCGTCCTGCAAGGCAGCAGGTTGACTTCTACACATTTAGGACACATGCATCCGATTTCATCCAAACCTACTTAGTCGCCTCTTACAACATACGTGGCAGGTAACAGTGATTTTATTCTTTACACCCCACATTTGGGCCCCGGTAACCACTCGGGAGGTACTCGGTTCGAGTTCCGTATTTTGATATCGGGTTATTTGTCCACTGATCCCTGATACATAAATGGTTTCAGACAGTGGTCTCTGTAGTGTAGAGGTTAGGTGCTGGCCTCTCGTTCTAAAAGTTTTCGGATCTCTCCCTCGTGGAGCGATTTGGATATTTTCCCAGAAATCCCTAATCTCGGTGTAGGTGAGATCGAGTTCCTAGTCTTATCGGAGACGGACAATAAAACGTAGGTACTGTGTTCAAGTTGAACAGGTAAAAGCACCATTGGCAATTCAAAATCGAGAAGCACAGGCTGGAAAACCGCTGCCCGAGCAAAATTAATTCTGATGGAAACGTCATGTCTTCGTTCCCTCGTAAAGGTCAGAAAATATTTATGTTGGGAAGAAAATAAAACCGACGACCTGCACACGCGTGGCGACAGCTTCGGACAAATTTTGCAAACACACCCTCTCTTCAGTGACAAGAGGTCTCAAACCTGGTCCAGGAAGACTAATTTGAATGAGAAATTGGGGGTTACCTGCAAGGATCTCAGAAGCGTAGTTATTAGTGAACTCGCTTTTTAGGTTGGTGGGCTGGGTTCAATTACACAGTGAACGTGGGCATTTTTTTTCCGACCATAAAGGCTCTCATGTCGACCCAGCATCAATTGGGTACCAGGAAAATCCCTGGGAAGTAAAGGCGGCCGGCATGATGTTGACCATATCACTCATCGTGTGTATGATGTTGACCACATTACCCACGGTCAATAAAAAATAAGGGTCCAACACCGTATTATACCATATATCACTTGGTATAATAAGTGTTACTTTCAAGTGTCAGCACCCTGTTGCAGAAGGCCCAGGTAAGATGGGCCCGTCACGTTGCTCGGATGCCTGATAAACGCATCCCCAAACAGCTGGTGTATGGCGAACTTGAAGGGGGCAGACGTTCTGCTGGTGGACAAAAAAAAGGCTTCAAAGATACTCTTAAAGTGTCTCTGAGCCCGTCTGCCCTGCGTGTTCGTAGCGTGTTGGACTACGGGTGACTATCCCTCTGTGTGTGCGGGTTCAATTCCGCGTGATGGCAGAAAAAGCCACAGATTCCCAGATTTACGGTGTTCGTGACACCGAACCGAAGGGTTACGATGTCCATGGCACAGAGCCAAAGAGCTGAAAAGCTCAAGTGCTTCTGGATCGAAAAAAAAGTGTCTCTGAAATGCTTAGGTATGGACACCACATGCTTGGAATCCCTTGTGCAAGATAGCCAAATGTGGCACTGTAACAACAAAAGAGGAACCAGCATAGATGAGAATCACCGTGTTGTTGAAACACAAAGAAAACGAGCTGCGTGAAAAGACAGAACACACAACACACAACACTCAACACACAACACACAACACTCACATGTCTAACCTTGATCATGTATGCCCCACCTGTGGTAGGGGGTTGTGTTCTAGGATTGTACCCTACAGTCATCTCCGCACACACCAGAGAGGTGCATCAGCACACGTCTGAGACTGTTGTCATTATCGTTTGCGATGGACGGCTATTATTATTATTATTAGTGTACTTTACTGCAAGTATCTCATACTCAACAACTAGATTCAAGGCAGTATCTCATCTCGTTGCTAACACTTCTCAGCACATGCAACTCATTGCAGTTCAGATGCAATAAGCAGAAGAAGAAGAAGAATCTCTTATAGTATTTTAAATCTGTATTTACTGCCTGTGTTACTGCTGTTTATAGTGGTGTAGGACTGGGGGGAACATGAGACTGCCTGTGTTACCGCTGTTTATAGCAGTGTAGGACTGGGGGAAACATGAGACTGCCTGTGTTACTGCTGTTTATAGCAGTGTAAGACTGGGGGGAACATGAGACTGCCTGTGTTACTGCTGTTTATAGCAGTGTAAGACTGGGGGGAACAAGAGACTACCTGTGTTACCGCTGTTTATGGCAGTGTACGACTGGGGGCCATTAATCTGCATGTGTTACTGCTGTTTATGACGGTATAGGACAGAGTGGACAATAGCCTGGGGTCGCATAGCTAGCGCAGTCACCACGAAACTGTTCAAGTTACAATGTTTTCTTTATGCCCCCGACGGAAACACAACTACTTGGCCATACCGCGAATTGAACATGGATCTTCCGGATGGGATCACTCGCTCTAATCAATCCCTCTACCGCAGTTTAAAAAAAAAAAAAACTGTCCGTCGTCAAATCTGATTCCCACACGTATTCTATTGACCTTATTTAAAACAACCAGGTAACCTGAACGTGAATGGAGCAAAGAACACAGGTAAAATGTAACAATCTACAAGGTAAATTGTTTTACCTTGAGTTTCCAGTGTAAATTACATGTCAACAGTTATCCTGGAATAGGTAATGGTATCGTCTCAGATCTGCTCTTGTTGTTACCTGCAATAAAAAAATATGTATGTGTTATTACAAACAAAATGTAATTAGAATTAGTGACATGTATGCACACATTATACCTGCACGCGCAGTGATTTATATACATATATATATATAAGAGAGAGAGAGGGGGTGGGGGTGGGAACGGATAGATATAAAGATATAAATATAGATGATAGATAGATGGATGGATATATGAATGGATGGACGAACGGACGGAGAGACAGACAGACAGACAGACAGACGGACGGACAGACAGACGGACAGACAGACAGACAGACAGACAGACGGACAGACGGACAGACAGACAGACGGACAGACTGCAAGACAAAAAACAGAAAACCACGACACTGAGCAACAACCCGGCAGCAGTGTGACGACAGAAGAAGAAGAAATACTGACATCGCTCGTGTGTTGGCAGGGATCGCAAGGGGAGCAAAGAATAGTAACACTGTCACCTACAGACAGACGGACAGACGGACAGACAGACAGACAGACAGACGGACGGACAGACAGACGGACAGACAGACAGACAGACAGACGGACAGACGGACAGACGGACGGACAGACAGACGGACGGACAGACAAACAGACAGACAGACAGACAGACAGACGGACGGACGGACGGACAGACAGACAGACAGACAGACGGACAGACAGACAGACAGACAGACAGACAGACAGACGGACGGACGGACAGACGGACGGACAGACGGACGGACAGACAGACGGACGGACGGACGGACGGACAGACAGACAGACAGACAGACAGACAGACAGACAGACAGACAGACAGACAGACAGACAGACAGACAGACATTTCTTCTTCTTCGAACGCTTCATATTTATTTAACACTTTTTATTGACTAGGTAGTTTCCCCTAGGCCCCTACATCAGTCGCCTCTTCTGACATGCTGTGTAGGTGACAGTGTTACTATTCTTTGCTCCCCTTGCGATCCCTGCCAACACACGAGCGATGTCAGTATTTCTTCTTCTTCTTCTTCTGTCGTCACACTGCTGCCGGGTTGTTGCTCAGTGTCGTGGTTTTCTGTTTTTTGTCTTGCACTGTTCTGGTGGCTTGTGTGATTGTTAATGCTATCTAACCATCTTTTCCGTGGTCTTCCTCTTGCCTTCTTTCCCGATGTTCTGTTGTAGAAGACTCTGTATACTGTGGAGTATGGATGCATTCTTATTAAGTAGCCAAACCACTTCATTCTTTGTTTCTCTATGTAATTCAAGCACGGTTCTGTGCCAACTTTATTTTTTATGCTGATGTCAGTACTAAGATTATGAAAGCCAAACTTGTTTTCAACTTTCTCAGCTCTCAGTATGAAACTGAATATCTTTCTTGCTGGCAAGTAAATTGAGACTATTCAACACGCCAAGATGTCAACACTAGGATTAGCAATGAATCATGTGAAGCCATACAAGTCAAACTAGAAACCAAACAATGACAGAACAAAACATGCAGTAAGAGATAGTGTTACAAAGTACAACAACAGACTAATTCAACTTTCTTCTTCTTTTCTTTTCTCTCTTCGTTTCACTTATTAACCTGTTTTTCTTTTCTCTCTTCGTTTCACTTATTAACCTGTTTTTCTTTTCTCTCTTCGTTTCACTTATTAACCTGTTTTTCTTTTCTCTCTTCGTTTCACTTATTAACCTGTTTTTCTTTTCTCTCTTCGTTTCACTTATTAACCTGTTTTTCTTTTCTCTCTTCGTTTCACTTATTAACCTGTTTTTCTTTTCTCTCTTCGTTTCACTTATTAACCTGTTTTGTCTCACAGAGTCAGGATTCAGGATAGGAATACATTTCTAGAACATGATTTTCTGTACGCTTCATAAACAGTGTTTTAAGTCGCTTCTGTTATCTCTGAGGTCCGTATTTTGCGTGGACGGCCTTTTCATTTGTATCCACTGTTTCGGGGTATCATTTTCCCCGTGTGTTGCCGGGGCTCGCAATGGGAGCAAAGAATAGTAACACTGTCACCTACAAAGCATGTGGTAAGAGGCGACTGAGGTAGGGGCCTAGGGAAGTTACCCTAGTAAATAAAAAGTGGCACTGAAATCGGATGTGCTGGCCTATTTGTAAGCGAATAACTCACACAACGTAAATCGCTCTTAGGCTCGTATCACGTACAGATCACACAGTAGTTTAACAAATGATCGATATGGGTCGCTCGAAGAAGAAGAAGAAGAAGTACTGGATACAACACAGAGTACGACAGTATAAATACACTAAACAGACAAGCACAGACCACAGTTTTCAGACTTAGAACGGACACTGCAGTCTCAGAGCACACCTCCACAGAATGGGTCTCAGGGACTCGGCAGACTGCACCTGTGGAGCACCCAAGCAGTACCCAGAGCACATCCTGCAAGACTGCCTCAGTCTGAGTAGTGTGAGAATGGAGATCTGTCCAACAGAAACAAACCTACAAGACAAAATATGGGGGGACCTCAAGTAGTCGCATAGCAGAAATTGATCGTAGAAGAAGAAGAAGAAGAAGCTTATGTATGTAAAACTATGACCAGGAACACTAAAAGTTGGGAGATAAAGAGAAACTAGATATTGAAAAAAACCCCCAAAAAAGTTAATTGTATATCCTTTACAGAACTTTACGAATCAACCCTAGCTTTTTAACGCTGTTTGTGATTTTTCTAGGCATTATTACGTTCAGTAGTTTGCCATTGCTTTCTGAACGGGTGGTGTCATCGTCTTTTGTAAAAGTCCACGCGAAACAATTTGCAACTAAACTGTCCACATCGTAATTCGAACTCAGAACGTCGGAGTTAATAGACCGAGTCACTATCCCCTAAGCCACAGACGCCACCAGATATTGAAAGACAGAGAGAAATAAGAACATGAATACGATAATTTAAAAAAAGTATAACAAGAAAGAATATGACATTATATAATGCGCAAGACAGATTGTAGAAGAACAATAAATGTGGCTGGATAGTTGAGTATTCTGACTTTATTATTGAACCGACGCCATTGCACTCCGGGCAGACCGATAGGTGCTCAGTCTTCTCCGACAGATGACGAAGGTTACGTAAACTGAAGGTTTCCGTGGCTCGCTGGTTAAACCAGAGCCAACTATAAACTTACGGGTCTGCAGACTCAGGTAAGAATTATGGGAAATCAGACCACAACTACACCACGTGACCTCGCATTCCAGTATTGTTGTATACAGACGAATTCATTTTAAAATCAACACAAAATGCTAACTCGAAGTTATATTATGCAACAAGTTAAGTTTAACAATAAGGAATATCAATATTATGAATATTTTTCACCAACAAATAACCACAGACTCACATAATTGAGTAAAATTGCAAAAAAAGCTTGCATTGTTCTATCAAACATCTATATTTTTCAGCCCCCAACTTAAACTAGCTCAGGAATTTTCCCGTCAGTTATCAGGCTCAGTTAGCGTTGCCTGTGGTTAAACACGCTCTTCCCTCTGCCCCTCAGGCATCCAGTTACACTTGTACAATGTGTAACTCCAAACTCCTTAAATTGTTGGATCGATTCAACATCTATTTTAGAATCTTCCTCCAACAGGCAGACGTGAAGAGACCGAAGAATATCCCCTTTATCCACCTTAAACTCTGGGGCAATCAGTGGTCTTGATGCAGGCCTTGCCTCTCTCTCATTGCCGCAAACGCCCCCATGTCCTGGATAGTTGATGCCCTTAAGCCTCTGCAGGTTAGAAATTTAAATAGACGGCATCCACTCATACCGAAATATGCCATTTGTATCTTCCGAAACATTGTGGCAGAACTATGGGATTAACACAGACCACTTGAGTTGTAGCAGAGCCAACTATAAACTTATGGGCCTTCGGACTCAGGTAAGAATTATGGGAATCAGACCACAACTACACCACGTGACCTCGCATTCCAGTATTGGTGTATACAGACGAATTCATTTTAAAATCAACACAAAATGCTAACTCGAAGTTATATTATGCAACAAGTTATGTTTAACAATAAGAAATTTCAATATTATGAAAATTTTTCACCAATAAATAACCATAGACTCACAGAATTGAGTAAAATTGCAAAAATGCGTGCAGTATTCTATCAAACATATGTAATTTCCAGCCCCCTTTTCTGATCTAGGTCAGGCAATACCCGGTCAGTTGCCTGGCCTAGTTATCTAGAGTTGGCTGTGGTTGTAGAGAGGTAACAACAATCATTTGCCTTAGTCGGCACGGCACGTAATAGTCAACTGCACTTTTACGATGTATTTGACTCCAGTCATTGGTTCTATTATTTCATGTCCCTGGACTGACCTAGCAGGGGTTCGGAGGTCATGAACTGAAGACAATATATGTAACAACTATCACGCGGTTGCTACAAGTTCCTTTCACAAGTGATGATGATGTGCAAACAGGATATCGCATTCTGCTTTCTCTTAACACACCTGACCTGGCTAACCTTGACCCAGAGAGAGAAATATCGGTCAATTCACCCCAGCCCCTTCCCCGCCCCCATCCAATTCAAAAGTAGAACACGTTTATATAAACTAGGTTTCGTAATCTTTCCCTGACATCATGGGAGGAAAGGCGGAGGCGGGGGTAGGTGTGTATGCAAACAACTTTTCTGAAGAGGCAGTGTGGAGGGTCAATATCTCTCAATTCCGGTTGCCTCTCTGGATTTTTTTCTCCGCTGTTTGGCGTGTATATTTTCTGAAAGCTTCTCATACCTGTCCAGTATTTGTATCCATACGATATCATTACTTTACAATTAGAGTACACGTTTTCCAAGAATTCTGCTGATTCTCAATTTCTTAATAATTTTCTGACTACTGTGGTACCTATTACATCACTTTTCAGTGGTTGTTTTGGATACAGAGAATGAGAGAGAGAATAGAGAGAGAGAGAGAGTGGGAGTTATTGCCCGAGTGGTTACCGGGGCCCAAATTTGGGGTGTAAAGAATAGAACCACTGTTACCTGCCATGCATGTCGTAAGAGGCGACTAAGGCGGTTTGGCTGAAATCGGATGCACGTGCCCTAAACGTGTAGAAGTCTATGCGTTTAGGGGCCTACTAAACCAATGTGCAACGTATACACGTTCTTGGCAAAGATCAAACATATCACAAAGAGTTATTAAAATTGATCGTAAAGAACGAACGCAAAGAAGAAGAAGAAGTGAGAGCTATGGAGAGTGAGGGAGAATGAGAGAGTAAGAGAGTGAGAAACTGAGAGTAAGTGCAAGAGATAGTGAAGTAAGAGAAATGTGTGATAGAGAGAGAAAGAGAGAGAGAGAGAGCGAGAGAGAGATGAAAAAGAATGAGAGCTAGAGAAAGTGATGGAGAATAGGAGTGCAAGAGAAAGTAAGAGTAAGTGAGAGAGATAGTTGCGTGACAGAGAGAAGTGACAGAAAGTGAGATTTTGACTGGCTCTATCGCGTTTCTCATAAGGCTATGGTATTCTTACCGTTCCTATGGAATACTTGTCGATGCTATGGTATTCGTGTTAAGTGATTTGGGTATTTTTGTGAGTGCTATGATATTATTGCCAGTGCTGCGGTACTCTTGCCGCGGCCATGGTGATATGGGATTCTTGTCGGTGCCATGGTGTTATGGGATTCTTGTCGGTGCCATGGTGTTATGGGATTCTTGTCGGTGCCATGGTGTTATGTGAATGCTAGTGCTCCGGTACTCTTGCCGGGGCCATGGTGATATGGGATTCATGTCGTTGCCATGGTGTTATGGTATTATTGCCATTGCTATGAGATTTATACCGATGCTGTGCATACAAACCAAATGGTTCAGTCATGTAACGCGATAACCGTTTAACAGTACACTAAAACGAACACTGCTATTATATATATATATATATATATATATAATGGTTTTAAGGTCAAAGATGCCCGTCTGCCCAGCGTGTTCGTAGCGCGTTGGACTACGGGTGACTATACCTCTGTGTGTGCGGGTTAAAATCCGCGAGATGGCAGAAAAAGCCACAGATTCCCCAGATTTACGGTATTCGTGGCACCGAACCGAAGAGCTGAACAGCTCAAGTGCTTCTGGATCGGAAAAAAAGGGTCAAAGATCATATAGGCAAACTATGGACCACAGAAATATCAGAGACAGTAGGAAACAACATATACAAGGCGCACTCGAGGGGACTTGCACGAACTTTTCGCATGTCCTCAACACTAAAAGGTACAACATGATTAGACAATCATCATCATCATCATCATCAAGGTGCGTATCCTTTATATGACGTTGCTCTCTTTGCAGCGCATCTGAAATTCACTCTGTCTCTAGCCAGTTCACCCACTTCGTCGATGGTCATATTCATGGTTTCTTTAATATCTTGTAGCCATCTTCCTCTTGGTCCGCCTCTGCGTCCTGGGACCCTGCTCTCTAATATTGTTCTTTCCAGGTCATCATGACGCTTGATGTGACCAAAGTATCTAATAGACAATAGATAGATATATATAGCCAGTGGCGGCTCGTCATTAAGGGCATGTGGGGCCGGGCCCTACCAAAAATAATGTGAACGTGTATTTATTATTTTATAAATTAAAGTATAACCTAACCCAGAACCATGATTTTTCCAAAAATGTTTGTCTGACCCCACCAACAAAAATTACCACGAGCCGCCACTGTATATAGCTATGTAGTTCGAATACTTCCGATAAGACCTTCTTGTGGAAGAAAGATATCTGAGAATAAACGATCATTCTGGAAGCTCAGTGATCTTCTTCTTCTGTTCTCTAATCCTGTTAGGCCTCACAGCGTCATGATAAGAAGACATTAGAGAATATACTTTCATGTGCGTTTCATAAATATTGTTTTTCATCGTCTCTTTTATTTCTCAAGTCCACATTTTGCGTGGACCGCATTTTGCTCTGTATTTACTTTATCGGAGTAACTTTGCTCTTTGAGGTGTACTGTCTGTTGGTAATCTGTTTACGTCGCCGAACCATTTAATTTAATTGTTTTTTTTAAATGAAATTCAGTACTGCTGTTGTACCCACTTCTTTCCTGATGTCTTCATTTCTAAACCGGTCTCTTCTTGATACTCCCAGAAGTCTGCTTCGACAATTTATCTCTGTCGTGACTAGTTTTCTTCTATCGTTCATAATCTAATAATGATTTTTACTACATAATGTAATTTATGCTCATCGAATTATGAGGTGCAGTGGTAAGGGCAGCAACATTTATATATATGTAAAAGATATATATATATATATATACATACATTTAGTTAGTTAGTCTTTCCTCTTGGGCCTGTGGGCGGCGCATAGGGCAGAGGTCATAGCTCTCCATGTCTCGCGGTTCGTTGCTATCTGTTTTAGGTCTTTAATGTTTGCTAGGCCCATCGTTGAGCCTTCTCTGATGATGGTTCTACGCAGTCTCTCTTGGTCTTCCTCGTTTTCTTTTTCCCTCTGGTGTCCATATGAGGGATTGGTAAGGAGTCTTCTCTCATCCATTCTAAGTGTGTGGCCGATGTAGTTCCAGCGGCGCTTTCTTATAAAATTTGATACATTTTCTTGTTTGGTATACATACATACATAACAGTTATATGAGGACTATCGTCATAGCACTCCGGACAAGTCCATAAATACTCCGATCCCTGCCTCAACAAACCCAGCAGCGCCTAGCGACCGAACAGGTCGGTTCGATGTTGATTAATCAATCTGTTTGCATATTTGGTATGTCGCTCCTTTCGGGCTGTATCAGTATCGCTACCCATCTCTCTGTCTCTCTCAATCTGGGCAGCGACTGGAATTCACAACTCTGAAACCCCTCTGTTATGAAAGGCTATCTCAATGCTTTAAGAACATATATGAAATTAAAATCGTGGTATATTCTTTACAGAACTTAGCCATCAACCATAGCAAAAGAGTTGATGATTTTCTAGGCACTACTTATACGTTCAGTAGTTTGTCATTGTTTTCTGAACGGTGGGTCTATTTTTACCGTTTTTCCAAACTGCCTGGCGCGTAGTTTGAACCCGGAACGCTTGGGTTGTGATCGAGCTCACTACTGCTTAAGCTACAGACGCCCACAAGAATATATGCATAGCTCTTTATACATAGTTGCGAATAATACCAGAATAGCCATGCCATTGACGTTATCTGTTCATTTTGGATAGTGGGGGCAGAGGTCAAGAGGTAGTGCCCCCGGGAGTCCATGTCGACTTGATGTCGTCGGTTGCCTAAGCCAATATTTCTTCTGTGGCTAAACAGACAATTCTGACTGTTGGCCTGGTCCTGGCAACTGAAAGGTAGAGAGATCGGAGAGACGTTTCCGGATTTTGTCGTGTGTGTGCATAGCAACCGAGTAAATAAGGCGTTCACGCATGTATCCTGAAACTACCGTACATTTCACTATATTTGCTATATGACGTTCTGTCGGACAAGTTAGCGTAGAACAGCGTCGTTTGTATCTGAGAAACCAAAGCACGGTGCTCTGTTCCATATTAGGGGTTTCTGTGACGAAGTGGTCAGGTCGTTTATCTTGCATTCTGAAAGTCGTGAGTTCGAATTCGGACAGTGTCGTTCGGTTCACACGAGCATTTTTATCAATAGCTACCTAGGATTGTTACTGCAACTACGAATTTCGTGCTTCGTGCAATTCTCAGGACAAGTGAAGTGACATTTCTGCAGAACGAAGGATCGAACCATATGGGGCAGTCCGGTTCAATGAAGTCAATCGTTCGCATTTCTTCTCTCTCTCGCGATCGTAGTCGTTCGCTTTTTCTCTCTCTCTCTCTCTCGCGATCGTATTCGTTCGCATTTCCCTCTCTCTCTCTCTCTCTTGCGATCGTAATCATTCGCATTTCTCTCTCTCTCTCTCGCGATCGTAGTTGTTCGCATTTGAACAGGTTTATACAATAGATTACCTAATTTACTCAGTAGAACTTTATGGATGCTGGGAGGAGGAGGTGGTGGTGGTGGTGGTGAAGGGGGAAGAGAAAGGGGGAAGGTGCGTAGGAAAGGGGGGAGTGGTTCGGAATTCTTGCCAGTATAAAAGGGTACATGGTGATTCCACCGTGCACCGTGACCTCACCGGCAACATAAGGCCGACTATCTCAGACGGGAAAACCAACATTCCTGTTTAATGGGGGCTAGATTTTGTATATATTTGTTGGGGATCACGAGAGAGAGAGGGTATATGTTTGCTAGAACACTGTAAGCTTTTTCTGTGTGTAATTTTACTCAGATCTATGAGCCCATTGTTACTCATTGATGAAAGATGTTATTAATACTGATATTCCTTAGTGTCAAATATAATCTGTAACATAATATAACCTTAACTTAGCATTTTGTGTTGTGTTTCATATGAATTCCTCTTTATACAAGAATACTGGAATGCTGGAATGATCGAGATTCGGACATTCGATCCCGAGAAGAATACAAAAACAACAAAGATATCATTAACTAAGTAGTTCCAACACATCTCTCCAGCAACTAATGAATATGGACCAAGTTGATCCATAAATATTTATAACCGTTTGAATGGGTCTGTGTTCGACATCTGGCTGTCTCTTTACAAATTGTGTTTTCTCTGGTTTTGTGTAAATCTTCCCCGAGACTGTCCTACACTTGTTCATTAATCGTTTTGCTAACAATCAGATATGTTTATTAATTGTTTTGCTAACAATCAGATATGTTCATTAATCGTTTTGCTAACAATCAGATATGTTTATTAATCGTTTTGCTAACAATCAGATATGTTTATTAATTGTTTTGCTAACAATCAGATATGTTTATTAATCGTTTTGCTAACAATCAGATATGTTTATTAATCGTTTTGCTAACAATCAGATATGTTCATTAATCGTTTTGCTAACAATCAGATATGTTCATTAATCGTTTTGCTAACAATCAGATATGTTCATTAATCGTTTTGCTAACAATCAGATATGTTTATTAATCGTTTTGCTAACAATCAGATATGTTCATTAATCGTTTTGCTAACAATCAGATATGTTTATTAATCGTTTTGCTAACAATCAGATATGTTCATTAATCGTTTTGCTAACAATCAGATATGTTTATTAATCGTTTTGCTAACAATCAGATATGTTCATTAATCGTTTTGCTAACAATCAGATATGTTTATTAATCGTTTTGCTAACAATCAGATATGTTTATTAATCGTTTTGCTAACAATCAGATATGTTCATTAATCGTTTTGCTAACAATCAGATATGTTTATTAATCGTTTTGCTAACAATCAGATATGTTTATTAATCGTTTTGCTAACAATCAGATATGTTTATTAATCGTTTTGCTAACAATCAGATATGTTTATTAATCGTTTTGCTAACAATCAGATATGTTTATTAATCGTTTTGCTAACAATCAGATATGTTTATTAATCGTTTTGCTAACAATCAGATATGTTTATTAATCGTTTTGCTAACAATCAGATATGTTCATTAAACGTTTTGCTAACAATCAGATATGTTTATTAATCGTTTTGCTAACAATCAGATATGTTTATTAATCGTTTTGCTAACAATCAGATATGTTTATTAATCGTTTTGCTAACAATCAGATATGTTTATTAATCGTTTTGCTAACAATCAGATATGTTCATTAAACGTTTTGCTAACAATCAGATATGTTTATTAATCGTTTTGCTAACAATCAGATATGTTTATTAATCGTTTTGCTAACAATCAGATATGTTTATTAATCGTTTTGCTAACAATCAGATATGTTTATTAATCGTTTTGCTAACAATCAGATATGTTTATTAATCGTTTTGCTAACAATCAGATATGTTTATTAATCGTTTTGCTAACAATCAGATATGTTTATTAATCGTTTTGCTAACAATCAGATATGTTTATTAATCGTTTTGCTAACAATCAGATATGTTTATTAATCGTTTTGCTAACAATCAGATATGTTTATTAATCGTTTTGCTAACAATCAGATATGTTTATTAATCGTTTTGCTAACAATCAGATATGTTTATTAATCGTTTTGCTAACAATCAGATATGTTTATTAATCGTTTTGCTAACAATCAGATATGTTTATTAATCGTTTTGCTAACAATCAGATATGTTTATTAATCGTTTTGCTAACAATCAGATATGTTTATTAATCGTTTTGCTAACAATCAGATATGTTTATTAATCGTTTTGCTAACAATCAGATATGTTTATTAATCGTTTTGCTAACAATCAGATATGTTTATTAATCGTTTTGCTAACAATCAGATATGTTTATTAATCGTTTTGCTAACAATCAGATATGTTTATTAATCGTTTTGCTAACAATCAGATATGTTTATTAATCGTTTTGCTAACAATCAGATATGTTTATTAAAATAGTTACTAATAAATATGACTTTAAAGAAACTGAGAGAACAGACAGACCATCGAATCTCAATGTTTCAAATGTAGTAGTTGTTTCAAATGTAGTAGTTGTTTCAAATGTAGTAGTTGTTTCAAATGTAGTAGTTGTTTCAAATGTAGTAGTTGTTTAAAATGTAGTAGTTGTTTCAAATGTAGTAGTTGTTTAAAATGTAGTAGTTGTTTGAAATGTAGTAGTAGATGTTTGAAATGTAGTAGTTGTTTAAAATGTAGTAGTTGTTTCAAATGTAGTAGTTGTTTAAAATGTAGTAGTTGTTTAAAATGTAGTAGTTGTTTGAAATGTAGTAGTTGTTTCAAATGTAGTAGTTGTTTCAAATGTAGTTGTTTGAAATGTAGTTGTTGTTCAAAATGTAGTAGCAGTAGATGTTTGAAATGTAGTAGCTGTTTGAAATGTAGTCACTATTTCAAAGTAATCATTGCGATCAGATTCTATGAGTGCATTTAAATCACTCATTATACACAGATGCTCATCCCTGTAAATGAGTTAACGCGTTATCATCATCAAGGTGCGTATCCTTTATAGGACGTTGCTCTCTTTGCTGCACATCTGAAATTCACTCTGTCTCTTACCAGTTCACCCACTTCGTCGATGGTCATGTTCATGGTTTCTTTAATATCTTGTAGCCATCTTCTTCTTGGTCTGCCTCTGCGTCCTGGGACCCTGCCCCTCTAGTATTGTTCTTTCCAGGCCATCGTGACTCTTGATGTGACCAAAGTATGTAATTTTTCTGTATAGTATGTTGTTTGTCAGCCAATACTCTTTAACATTTAGTTCTTTCAGGACATTAGTGTTCTTTCTTTTTTCTGTCCATGGTATTCGTATGATCTTTCTGTAGCATTTAGTTTCGAAGGACTGGATTTTCGTTCTTAATTTTTGTGTAATAGTCCATGATTCACAACCATAAGTAGCCACTGGGAAAAATGCATGCTCTCAATTTTTATTTTAATATTTTGCTGGTGCTTTGCCACATGTTCTTCATTGTGTTTAACTTCTTGATTGCTATTGCCAATCTTCTTGAGATCTCTTTGGAGCAGTCACCGTTATTGTTAATTATTGAGCCCAGATATTCGTAGCTCTCTCACATTGGAGTTCTTCATTGTTTACTTGGATGTTAGGTGAGCCTTTTGCTTTGTCAGTTGACATAATTTTTGTTTTTGTGTATTCAAATATAGATGTTGGTCTTCACCATGTTTCTTGGTCGTCATGATTAGGTTTTCCAAACCTTCTTTGCTGGTGGATAATAATACTGTATCGTTTGCGTATCTAAGCTCTGGTATGAATTTGCCGCCTATAGTGAGAAACGCGTTCATCATTAATCCTCTCCGCTCCTCGTGGAGCATAGGGCCTCAACAGTTGTTCGCCACTCTTCTAGCTCTCTGTCTGTTCTCTTTATGGTCTCCCAGGTCAATTGAGCACTCTTCAGCTCATCAATAAGACCTCGTCTCCAAGTCTGCTTAGGGCGTCCTCTTTTTCGTTTTCCCTGCAGGTTCCACTCGAGCACCTGTCTAGTGACACTCGACTGTGTTTTCCGCAAGGTATGGCCTATCCATCGCCATCTTCTCCTCTTGACCTGTGTCATCATAGGTTCCTGCCCTGTTCTTATTCACAGATCCGTGTTTGTAACTCTATCATACCATCTCAATCTGAGAATCCGCCGCAAACATCCGTTGACAAAGGTCTGGATCTTATTTGTATTTGCCCTAGTGACTCGCCAAGTTTCCGAGCCATACATCAACACCGACTTCACATTTGAGCTGAAAATCCTGAGCTTAACAACAAACAAAAATATATCGCAGCTTTCTTAGACCTTAGGGTATGAACTGCCTGTCACTCACATTTATAGCTCCTAGTGTGTATGAGGTAGGAGGGTCAATTCCTTTTCTCACGTGTGAAACGACGGTTGAACCCACACCGCTTGTGTGTCCGAATCGATAGACCAACATTTATGCATTACACGAATCCGTCCCCATGAGTCAGTCATAGAGCTTGTTTTTATATCTTCCACAGATGCTACTAGTGTTGTTGCACAGATACAGATCATGTTTATGGGTCCACTTTTTATACAAAGTCGAAGAGATATTATACGCTCTAATACAGCTATTGATGTATTACGCAATGTAATAGTTATTTGTCGTGGCTTATTCGGTATAACAATGTTTGTATTAGCATATAACATCGATTGGAAAACATGGTTGGCTTGACGATAGAGATTGTTCATTCACTCATTACTTTCTGTCGACTTAACTGGACATAATCGAAATAAATCAACTCTGGGCTTTATTAGTGTTCGGTCACCCACCTGCCCAGCGTGTTCGTAGCGCGTTCGACGACGGGAGATAAGCCCTCTCTGAGTACGGGTTCAATTCCGAGGGCTGGCAGAAAAGTCACAACTTCTCCAGATTTACGGTGTTCGTGGCACCGAACCGAAGGGTTACGATGTCCATGGCACCGAGCCGAAGAGCTGAAAGCTCAAGCGTTTCCCAAAGTGGGCGGTACCACCCCCAGTGGGCACTGAAGCCTTCTAGGGGGCGATAGTGGGTTCAGAAGCATTTGAGGGGAGTTTTTTCGTGATTTTGCGATTGAATAATCATAAAAATTTCAATTCTGCATTTTAATTAATCTTTTTCCATCTTACACGATCCATTTTTTCATCAATTTTCTATTTCATGTATATAATCATTTGAAATTTGACCATGTATGACAGAAATATATATCAATTTTCTATGTTAAAGTGAAAATAGAACATGTATATATAGGTGGGGGCGTTGGTAAGCTATTATAATGGGGGCGTTACAAAGGTTATGTCGTGCAAAGTGGGCGGTGGGCTGAAAACGTTTGGGAACCTATGCACTAGAAGAATATGAAAATAATTATTAGTGCATAAGACGCAGTGAATGAGGTGAAAGCAGTCACTGTTTAAACTGTGTGAACAGCGCAATGCCGTCTTGTAGTGGATACAGTCTTACTATGGAATAGCAGGAAATGAAACAGCAGACCAACTAGCGAAGGAACGTGATGTAGGAGAGCAACCGAATGTACAAGTTCATCATCATTAAGTAGCTTGTCACTTCCGGAACTTGGCTCCCATGACAGCAGTCATGAAAAACTCTCTGTTCTGTGCAAGTTGACCGGTGTCAGCAGTAGTCATTCTCAGATCGTCAATGACATCTTGCCCCCATCGTCTTCTAGTTCTTCCTCTCAATCTTCTTCCAGGCAACATTCCCTCCAAAATCATCTTCTCTAGGCACTCATGTCGTTTGATGTGTCCGAAATATTTAATTTTCCTTGATGTTATGCTCTTTAATAGCTAGCTCTCTTTAATATCAAGCTGTTGCAGAACAGAAGCATTTGTTCTTTTCTCTGTCCATGATATTCTACGTACTCTTTCTTCTGTATGTATAAGTTATGTACAAGTAACGTATCACTAAAATACAATGATGATTAAATAAATGAGATAGCCATCAATACTAACATAGGATGACTACCAAATTATGAGCAGATTAGAACTCAAAACAGGGCACAATCGACTCTGCTGTCACATGTATACACAATTCCAGATTGGCAATTCATTTATGTGTATATGAGGACAGGCAGCTCATACCACAGAGCACATAACGCAATACTGCCCCAAATATGATATACTAAGGCAACAGGCAGCTCATACCACAGAGCACATACCGCAATACTGCCCCAAATATGATATACTAAGGCAACAGGCAGCTCATACCACAGAGCACATAACGCAATACTGCCCCAAATATGATATACTAAGGCAACAGGCAGCTCACACCACAGAGCACATAACGCAATACTGCCCCAAATATGATATACTGAGGCAAACTTTCTGCCCTAGTGAAATCATAAGCAAGCAAAAATGAATAACAAAATAATAAAACTATTTTATAAAATCAGCGAGGTGGCCTGATACACCCGCCTCTGTTACTCGATGTGTTGTCATCGCCTCGTGTAGACTTTCAGTGTTTGCACGATGTGATAGGTAACAGGTGAGTATTTGCTGTATCGTTAGTCATCCTTCTTATTTAGATCTATGCTTTTGTTTATTTAGTAATCCTTGTCTGTATTTGTCCCCTTGATAAAGGTCTACGACCGAAACGTTGGGTTCTTTTATTAGTTTCATCATTTTGTTATTCATTTTTGCTTGTTTATGTGATACTATACATACGTGTCGTTGTCCTTAAACGCTAATTTATTACGTATCACCGCAGCCTCCCCTCGGTTTCTTCCCGATCTGATGTGATCCGCTCTGACCAGACTAGATTTGTAGGTTTCCACACATCGTGCCCCAGTGAAACAACACCAGAAAGAAACCCTCACGGATCTCTACGTGAGCTATAAAAGACAGTGAAGTTTATACAAGAGACAACGTTGAATATATAGAAAATATTTCAAACAAACGAAACGAAGAAATGTAATGAATCGCTGCTGATCAAGATACTACTGTATGTCAGTGACTGCAGTCGTTACAGAATTCATCATTCAGTCAAAGTGCGTAGGGATCGAAGCAAGTAAATCCTCTAAAAATGCTGAATTGAAAACATAAAGAAGTATATATTACAACTTACTGAAAGCTGTGGCAATCTTCCATACAACTTAACTGCTGTAGATCTTAACGCGTGTTCTAACCACGTAACCATCTCTAACCAATAACTACATATAACAGTGTCAGCAGGAAACATGAATATCATCAATTTAAGAGAAGATTTGAATGGATCGAACATGTTTTACGCATGGAAACTAACTGTCATTAAAACTGCACTGAGATGTACACCAGAGGGTAAACGAAAACACGGAAGACTCAAAACTACATGGAAAAGAACAGTGGAACTGGAACTGAAAGAAATGAATCACAACTAGAACATAATACAGAGAACGGGCAAGAACATAGAAGAATGGTGTGTATTTGTTGGTGCCTTAAGTACCAGGGACGTCATATACTTAAAAGAGATTTTTAAAAACCACAGAGAGAGTGAACAAACAGTGACACCACATAACAAATACCCTTACGCCCGTGTGTTTCTGGGGCACGTGGTGAGAGCAAAGAATAGTAACTCTGCGGCTTACAAATCATGTCGTAAGAGGCGACTGAGGTAGTGCTCTAGGGAAGTTACCCTAGTAAATATAAATTCTCGCAGAAATCGGATAGGTTGACATACTTGTAGGCGCATAACTGGCACAACGTACAATCGCTCTTAGCCTCAGATCACATACAGATCACAAAGAGTGGTTAACAAGTGATCAATATGGAACGTTCAAAGAAGAAAAATACCATTATCAAGGCTAAAAAATAAGTAGAAAGAATCACTCAAAAATTATATTATAAATAATTGAAATACATAACCATCTAAACTAAATTGACACCTTCTTGCTAGAAACCAGCAACAATGTCAAGCGAAGAAGGAAGTGTATGTGCTATCAGAAAAAAAAAAAAAATATTGCCAACAGAGAAAAGAAAAACACAGCAAAACTATACCCGTACCCGTATAAAGTACTTTAGTTGCAACGTTGACAATTCAAGTACTCTACAGATTGCCAAGTGCCGCTTCACAATTTGAAGAGCAGTGAAAAGTGGTTTCTTTTTTTATATACGTTGAACTGCCAAGTCTAGAGTATCGTAACTGTGGAATGCATTGAAATGTCAAACTTGGTATTCCGAATTATATGTGTAGCCTTTGAAGAAGAAAAACTCGTCCTTAGGGGCCAGTGGGGCCGGGCCCAACCAAAAATAATATGTAAAGTGTATTTATTATTTTATAAATTAAAATATAACCTAACCTAAAATAATGATTTTTCCGAAAATTTGTGTCTGGCTCCACCAACAAAAATGAGCACGAGCCGCCACTGCATTAAATTACTTTGTTTCCATTTCTAAAAGTACGATAGTGGATTGTACAGGGCTGAGGAAGTAATACAGCTTTACCGAAGCTATCGCCACGCGTGTATAGGTCATCGGTTTTATTTCTTCCCAATAGAAAAATAGTCTCTCTTGTTAAATAGTTACGTCTTTGCCTTGCGTTCCAAAGGTCGTGAGTTCGAATCCGGACCGTTCCGTTGTATTAATGAGTGTAGTTTATTCAGACATCCTTAGGATTGTTACCGGAGCTAAGGGCTCGAATTCAGACCACGCCGTCCTGTTCATGAGTGCATCCCACAGAAATGTTGCCGTAGCTACGGAGTTCGTGCTTTGTGCAATACTCTCTGCAGGTGACGTGCCATTTCTGCTCACAGGGACCGAGCCATATTGGGTCAAACCCAGTGTAATAAAGTAAATACTTCAGCTTTAGATCTAGCTTAGACATTCAGAAAAATAAGGTTATGTAAGCGACATTACCGAGAACAAGGGACTTTTCTGTCAAGAAACACCACCACGGTTTTTTTTCCCCGATCCAGAAGCACTTGAGATTTTCAGCTCGGTGCCATGGACATCGTAACCCTTGGGTTCGGTGCCACGAACACCGTAAATCTGGCGAATCTGAGGCTTTTTCTGCCATCCCGCGGAATTGAACCCGCACACACAGAGAGACAGTCACCCGTAGTCCAACGCGCTACGAACACGCTGGGCAGACGGGCGACACCGCCACGTTAAAGTATTTGACCACTCGAGTGTAGTACTATCCGTGTGCTGCCCGGGCCCGCAAGAGAAGCCAAGAGTAGTACCCCTGAGACCTACAAGGCATGTCGTAAATGACGAGTCATGTAGGACCTAGCGAAGCTACCCTAGTAAATAAAAAGCATCGCAGAGATAGGATGTGATGGCCTAATTGTAGGCGTATAACTGGCACAACGTACAATCGCTCTTAGGCTCAGATCTCATACAAATAACATAGAGTGGTTAACAAGTGATCGACATGGAGCGTTCAAAGAAGAAGAAGATCAATCGAGTGTAGTACATGTGATATCTATCAAGATATAGTGTAGTACATGTGATATCTATCAAGATATAGTGTAGTACATGTGATATCTATCAAGGTATAGTGTAGTACAAGTGATATCTATCAAGATATAGTGTAGTACAGGTGATATCTATCAAGATATAGTGTAGTACAGGTGATATCTATCAAGATATAGTGTAGTACAAGTGATATCTATCAAGATATAGTGTAGTACAGGTGATATCTATCAAGATATAGTGTAGTACAGGTGATATCTATCAAGATATAGTGTAGTACAGGTGATATCTATCAAGATATAGTGTAGTACAAGTGATATCTATCAAGATATAGTGTAGTACAGGTGATATCTATCAAGATATAGTGTAGTACAGGTGATATCTATCAAGATATAGTGTAGTACAGGTGATATCTATCAAGATATAGTGTAGTACAAGTGATATCTATCAAGATATAGTGTAGTACAAGTGATATCTATCAAGATATAGTGTAGTACAGGTGATATCTATCAAGATATAGTGTAGTACAGGTGATATCTATCAAGATATAATGTAGTACAGGTGATATCTATCAAGATATAGTGTAGTACAGGTGATATCTATCAAGATATAGTGTAGTACAGGTGATATCTATCAAGATATAGTGTAGTACAAGTGATATCTATCAAGATATAGTGTAGTACAAGTGATATATATCAAGATATAGTGTAGTACAGGTGATATCTATCAAGATATAGTGTAGTACAGGTGATATCTATCAAGATATAGTGTAGTACAGGTGATATCTATCAAGATATAGTGTAGACAAGTGATATCTATCAAGATATAGTGTAGCACAAGTGATATCTATCAAGATATAGTGTAGTACAAGTGATATCTATCAAGATATAGTGTAGTACAGGTGATATCTATCAAGATATAGTGTAGTACAGGTGATATCTATCAAGATATAGTGTAGTACAGGTGATATCTATCAAGATATAGTGTAGTACAGGTGATATCTATCAAGATATAGTTTAGTACAGGTGATATCTATCAAGATATAGTGTAGTACATGTGATATCTATCAAGATATAGTGTAGTACAGGTGATATCTATCAAGATATAGTGTAGTACAGGTGATATCTATCAAGATATAGTGTAGTACAGGTGATATCTATCAAGATATAGTGTAGTACAGGTGATATCTATCAAGATATAGTGTAGTACAAGTGATATCTATCAAGATATAGTGTAGTACAAGTGATATCTATCAAGATATAGTGTAGTACAGGTGATATCTGTCAAGATATAGTGTAGTACAAGTGATATCTATCAAGATATAGTGTAGTACAAGTGATATCTATCAAGATATAGTGTAGTACAAGTGATATCTATCAAGATATAGTGTAGTACAAGTGATATCTATCAAGATATAGTGTAGTACAAGTGATATCTATCAAGATATAGTGTAGTACAAGTGATATCTATCAAGATATAGTGTAGTACAAGTGATATCTATCAAGATATAGTGTAGTACAAGTGATATCTATCAAGATATAGTGTAGTACAGGTGATATCTATCAAGGTATAGTGTAGTACAAGTGATATCTATCAAGATATAGTGTAGTACAAGTGATATCTATCAAGATATAGTGTAGTACAAGTGATATCTATCAAGATATAGTGTAGTACAAGTGATATCTATCAAGATATAGTGTAGTACAGGTGATATCTATCAAGATATAGTGTAGTACAGGTGATATCTATCAAGATATAAGGTAGTACAGGTGATATCTATCAAGATATAGTGTAGTACAGGTGATATCTATCAAGATATAGTGTAGTACAAGTGATATCTATCAAGATATAGTGTAGTACAGGTGATATATATCAAGATATAGTGTAGTACAAGTGATATCTATCAAGATATAGTGTAGTACAAGCGATATCTATCAAGATATAGTGTAGTACAAGTGATATCTATCAAGATATAGTGTAGAACAGGTGATATCTATCAAGATATAGTGTAGTACAAGTGATATCTATCAAGATATAGTGTAGTACAAGTGATATATATCAAGATATAGTGTAGTACAGGTGATATCTATCAAGATATAGTGTAGTACAAGTGATATCTATCAAGATATAGTGTAGTACAAGTGATATCTATCAAGATATAGTGTAGTACAAGTGATATCTATCAAGATATAGTGTAGTACAAGTGATATCTATCAAGATATAGTGTAGTACAGGTGATATCTATCAATATATAGTGTAGTACAGGTGATATCTATCAAGATATAGTGTAGTACAGGTGATATCTATCAAGATATAGTGTAGTACAGGTGATATCTATCAAGATATAGTGTAGTACAGGTGATATCTATCAAGATATAGTGTAGTACAAGTGATATCTATCAAGATATAGTGTAGTACAAGTGATATCTATCAAGATATAGTGTAGTACAAGTGATATCTATCAAGATATAGTGTAGTACAAGTGATATCTATCAAGATATAGTGTAGTACAGGTGATATCTATCAAGATATAGTGTAGTACAGGTGATATCTATCAAGATATAGTGTAGTACAGGTTATATCTATCAAGATATAGTGTAGTACAGGTGATATCTATCAAGGTATAGTGTAGTACAGGTGATATCTATCAAGATATAGTGTAGTACAAGTGATATCTATCAAGATATAGTGTAGTACAAGTGATATCTATCAAGATATAGTGTAGTACAGGTGATATCTATCAAGATATAGTGTAGTACAGGTGATATCTATCAAGATATAGTGTAGTGCAGGTGATATCTATCAAGATATAGTGTAGTACAGGTGATATCTATCAAGATATAGTGTAGTACAGGTGATATCTATCAAGATATAGTGTAGTACAAGTGATATCTATCAAGATATAGTGTAGTACAAGTGATATCTATCAAGATATAGTGTAGTACAGGTGATATCTATCAAGATATAGTGTAGTACAGGTGATATCTATCAAGATATAGTGTAGTACAGGTGATATCTATCAAGATATAGTGTAGTACAGGTGATATCTATCAAGATATAGTGTAGTACAAGTGATATCTATCAAGATATAGTGTAGTACAAGTGATATCTATCAAGATATAGTGTAGTACAAGTGATATCTATCAAGATATAGTGTAGTACAGGTGATATCTATCAAGATATAGTGTAGTACAAGTGATATCTATCAAGATATAGTGTAGTGCAGGTGATATATATCAAGATATAGTGTAGTACAAGTGATATCTATCAAGATATAGTGTAGTACAGGCGATATATATCAAGATATAGTGTAGTACAAGTGATATCTATCAAGATATAGTGTAGTACAAGTGATATCTATCAAGATATAGTGTAGTACAGGTGATATCTATCAAGATATAGTGTAGTACATGTGATATCTATCAAGATATAGTGTAGTACAGGTGATATCTATCAAGGTATAGTGTAGTACAAGTGATATCTATCAAGATATAGTGTAGTACAGGTGAAATCTATCAAGATATAGTGTAGTACAAGTGATATCTATCAAGATATAGTGTAGTACAAGTGATAGCTATCAAGATATAGTGTAGTACAAGTGATATCTATCAAGATATATGGTTTTCCAGTCCGTTCTTCTCAATTTTGAACTGAGAATGGTTCTTTTACGTGCTCAAATTGCACAAGGGACCTATGTTTTATCGTCCATCTCCGATAGGACTAGGAACTCGATCTCATCTACACTGAGATCAGCAATCTCTGGAAAAATATCCAGATAGCTCCACGAAGGAGCGAACCTGGTACCTTTGGCACGAGACACGAGTATCTAACCTCTACGCCACAGACACACTAAGAGACTAGATACATGAAGACAGGAGGAGAAGGAAGACCATGGAAAAAGAGGAGGAGGAGATAAGGAAGAATGAAGATGGCAGTTAGAAAAGGGATAAGAAGAAACACAGTAAAGAAGATGATGGTGAAGAAACAGATAGAGAAGATGATGTAGAATGATAAAAAGGAGAACTGAGTAGAAGAAGGTAGAAAAAGTAGACAATGGAAATGAAAGAGAAGGTGAAGTATTAGAAAATGAAAGAGAAGGTGAAGTATTAGAAAATGAAAGAGAAGGTGAAGTATTAGAAAATGAAAGAGAAGGTGAAGTATTAGAAAATGAAAGAGAAGGTGACGTATTAGAAAATGAAAGAGAAGGTGAAGTATTAGAAAATGAAAGAGAAGGTGAAGTATTAGAAAATGAAAGAGAAGGTGAAATATTAGAAAATGAAAGAGAAGGTGAAGTATTAGAAAATGAAAGAGAAGGTGAAGTATTAGAAAATGAAAGAGAAGGTGAAGTATTAGAAAATGAAAGAGAAGGTGAAGTATTAGAAAATGAAAGAGAAGGTGAAGTATTAGAAAATGACAGAGAATGTGAAGTATTAGAAAATGAAAGAGAAGGTGAAGTATTAGAAAATGAAAGAGAAGGTGAAGTATTAGAAAATGAAAGAGAAGGTGAAATATTAGAAAATGAACGTGAAGGTGAAGTATTAGAAAATGAAAGAGAAGGTGAAGTATTAGAAAATGAAAGAGAAGGTGAAATATTAGAAAATGAAAGAGAAGGTGAAGTATTAGAAAATGAAAGAGAAGGTGAAGTATTAGAAAATGAAAGAGAAGGTGAAGTATTAGAAAATGAAAGAGAATGTGAAGTATTAGAAAATGAAAGAGAAGGTGAAGTATTAGAAAATGAAAGAGAAGGTGAAGTATTAGAAAATGAAAGAGAAGGTGAAGTATTAGAAAATGAACGAGAAGGTGAAGTATTAGAAAATGAAAGAGAAGGTGAAGTATTAGAAAATGAAAGAGAAGTAGGATAAGTAAAATGTTGGACAGTAAGAGGAAGAACTTCAAGGCGAATGAAGAATATGGATTAGAAGAAGAACACGGAGAGAATGAAGAATGAGAAAAGAAAGGAGAAAAAAAAAGAATAATGGAGAAGAAGAAGAAGGTAAAGAAGAAAAAAATAATAAGAAGATGGAGGAACAGATGAAGAAAAAAAATTAAGAAGATGGAGGAACAGATGAAGAAAAAAAATTAAGAAGATGGAGGAACAGATGAAGAAAATAGCAGAAGAAGAGAAATAAACATTCAAAGAAACGTTTAATCTTCTCTAAGCATTTCAAAATACTTTAGAATGTGAAACGAAACTAGCGTCATTATGACAACCTGGCATGCATCAAATCGTTTTTTGGTCTTCCTATTCAACATCTCACTTTCTAATCTGGCATTAAATGGCCAGGCAAGCCAACGAAATGCCAGACGTTTAACCACGTTCTGAGCCCAAAATCAAATCCTTTTCAAACAATAGGACAAACAGGCAAATAATAACGTCAGGCTGAAAGGAAGTCACCGCAGTGTGACTTGCGCGTATGCCTGTTTGCATGCGCTCAGACCTGCTCCCTGGACATTCAACAACGTTAGCCGCATAATTCAGTTTTAAAAATAAAAGTTTAGTCTTATTTTTCGGTTTGTTAGCCCACCAACACGCCCTGATATAATCAATAAAAAAACTCGTTTTTAGGTTAATGGTGCCGTGTCTCGGCTTAAACTTTTCAATCCGTTATTTTTGCTAAACCCCCGGAAGCACTTATTTTGCAATATATACTGAGTTATACGCTCTGGGGAGACAATGAAACGAACTTTGCTGAGAGAGATAGAAATATTGGACTCAATTCCATGGAAGAGATTGAGTGAGCTGCCCAGGTTAGAGCGGTATGAAGAAATTACTTGCAGGCCCTATGTAACTATAACTGTACGAGAGGGAATTATTATTATCGCCCGTGTGGTGCCAGGGCCCGCAGGGGAAGCAAAGAATAGTACCACTACGACCTACAAGGCATGCCGTAAGAGGCGACTGATGTAGGAACTATAGAAGCTACACTAGTAAATAAAAAGCATCGCATAAAAAGGATATGCTGGCCTACTTGTTGGCGCATAACTGGCTCAACGTACAATCGCTCTAAGGCTCAGATCACATACAAATCACACAGAGTGGTTAACAGGCGTCGATATCGAGCGTTCAAAGAAGAAGACGATTATTATAGTTCGTTCCAAAATTCGTGATCACACTAAGGTTTAATTTGTACGAAATCTATCTGATGGATACACGTAATTTTTTGCATGCAGTCTTATATACCTCACGACGTTACGAATCCATGTTTAACTAATTGGTAGGTAGCTTAATTGATGCACAAAACGTTTTTGTTATATAATTTTGCATAAACACAACAAAATGATCATCAAAGTTTAGAACTTACAGTAATACACAAAATGGTGGCGAATGATTGCAAAGGCGTATTCCTATTACATATTATAAAAAGAAAGGTCACATAGTGAATAAATGATACCTTCCACTTCTATAAATGAAAGTAAATGTTGCGTACATACGCCAATGACAGTCGGTAGGAAACATTGTGAACTGATTAATTCCACGGATTCCCGATTTTGACGTGCACTGAATTGCATTTGGAACATGGAAATGCTTAGTTATAGACAAACTTGACAATCGTACTGTAAAATTTCGACAAGTATACCAGATCAACATCGCGGTAAATTTAGTAATAACATATAATAAAATTCTTACAGAACTAAAGGTTTGGGTGGGCAAAAATACTTTTGGAACGTCGTCACTGCTACCTATATAAAAATGCAAAAATCAAGAATTTCTGTCAAGTGGATGATTTTATATCGGTCGGTAAAGATGATCAGGAATTTTGAAACGAACTATAGTATACTGGCATCACTTTACAAAATACTGCGAGCCAGTTTATCAGTTCAGAGGGGTGAATGGGTTAAATGTAATTGAATCCAGCCCCTCTCTTTCCCCCAAAAAACAACAAAAAAACTAAACAACGTTGACTGGTTTGTCAGCAGATTGGCATGGCTTTGTGTTTCCATGTTTGTGTTTGTACGCATGTGCTGATGACCGATACAGAGTCCATGCCATGACTGTAAAGAACAGGAAGTTACTAATCTGAATCAAAATAAGAGTAGGAAATGCGCATGCGCTATTGTTTCAGTACAAATGTAATAACTGGATTTATAGAAAGAATTGGGCGTATTTCATTGACACAGAAATAAACAAATGGGGGCTCTGACAAAGTTTGGTCGGAAGGGTGAATTGTTGAAGTGAATCAAACAGAGACAAATCAAATAATGTGGACACATAAAGAGACATGGTAACAATCATTGGCGACTCGTCATTAAGGGCCAGTGGGCCGGGCCTCACCAAAAATAATATGTAACGTGTATTTATTATATAATTGATTAAAATATAACCTAACTTAAAACCATAATTTTCCCGAAAATGTGTATTTGGCCCTACCAACAAAAACAATCACGAGCCGCCACTGGTAACAATACTGATCTACGGATAGGGGTCTCTGTAGCGTAGGGGTTAGGTGCTCGTCTCGCGTGCCAAAGGTACCAGGTTCGCTCCCTCGTGGAACCATCTGGATATTTTTCCATAGATCACTGATTTTAGTGTAGGTGAGATCGAGTTCCTAGTCCTATCGGAGACGGACGATAAAACGTAGGTTCAGTGTTCAATATAAACACGTAAAAGAACCCTTGGCAGTTCAAAATCGAGAAGAGCAGGATGGAAAACCGCTGCCCGGGAAACACTCCTTAGAAAGAGTCAAATTAAAATTTCTACAAAAGTTTCCTCGCCATATTAAAAATTACATCGGGGACCTCGCCGGTGCTATAGAGTTCGTGAACTGCAGCTGAGATCTTCCTGTGTAAGAAAGAGATCGGAGCACACATGGTTACTTACCGAAGTGCGATGATAATGATCAACTGATCAGAATATAAAAAGGGTCTAAAGGCGAATGATTGAATTCATTGCACCAGGTTTCCTGATATGGTTACAACAGGTTTCCTGATATGGTTACACCAGGTTTCCTCATACGGTTACAACAGGTTTCCTCATACGGTTATACCAGGTTTCCTCATACGGTTACATCAGGTTTCCTCATATGGTTACACCAGGTTTCTTCATACGGTTACACCAGGTTTCCTCATACGATTACACCAGGTTTCCTCATACGGTTACACCAGGTTTCCTCATCGTTACACCAGGTTTCCTCATACGGTTACACAAAGTTTTCTCATACGGTTACACCAGGTTTCCTCATACGGTTATACCAGGTTTCCTCATACGGTTACACCAGGTTTCCTCATACGGTTACACCAGGTTTCCTCATACGGTTACACCAGGTTTCCTCATATGGTTACACAAAGTTTTCTCATACGGTTACACCAGGTTTCCTCATACGGTTACATCAGGTTTCCTCATATGGTTACACCAGGTTTCTTCATACGGTTACACCAGGTTTCCTCATACGATTACACCAGGTTTCCTCATACGGTTACACAAAGTTTTCTCATACGGTTACACCAGGTTTCCTCATACGGTTACACAAAGTTTTCTCATACGGTTACACCAGGTTTCCTCATATGGTTACACAAAGTTTTCTCATACGGTTACACCAGGTTTCCTCATATGGTTACACAAAGTTTTCTCATATGGTTATACCAGGTTTCTTCATATGGTTACACAAAGTTTTCTCATACGGTTACACCAGGTTTCCTCATATGGTTACACAAAGTTTTCTCATACGGTTACACCAGGTTTCCTCATATGGTTCCATCAATATCGGCAAAAATGGCCCGTCATTTGATGAGAATGTTGCAGAAAGCACAAACTCTGTAGCTCCAGAAACAATTCTAGTGATCTCATAAAAAAAATGCAAATGGGACTCGGTCATGATTCGAACTCACAACGTGACGAACGATAGGCAAACTTATTAACCACTTGACAATAGAGACTCTCCGCTGAATACACATTTAAAAAAAAACTTTCGTTACTGCTTGTAGTACCTGCTTTTTTTTTCCCGATCACTTGAGCTTTTCAGCTCTTTGGCTCAGTGCCATGGACATCGTAACCCTTCGGTTCGGTGCCACGAACACCGTAAATCTGGGGAATCTATAACTTTTTCTGCCATCCCGCGGAATTGAACCCGCACACACAGAAGGATAGTCACCCGTAGTCCAACGCGCTACGAACACGCTGGGCAGACGGGCAGTACCGCTTTTTAGGGCAGTGTAGGACAGGTGGGACGAGAGCCTGCAGAATGTAATGTTTGCATGGCTAGTCGCTGCGAAGCTGTTCAGGTTAAGATTGTCTTTATTTACTATTTAAACCGGTTCTTCTTCTTCTTCTTTGCGTTTGTTCTTTACGACCAATTTTAATCACTCTTTGTGATATGTTTGATCTTTGCCAAGAACGTGTATACGTTGCACATTGGTTTGTGGGCCCCTAAACGCATAGACTTCTACACGTTTAGGACACATGCGTCCGATTTCAGCCAAACCTCCTTAGTCGCCTCTTACGACATGCATGACAGGTAACAGTGGTTCTATTCTTTACACCCCAAATTTGGGCCCCGGTAACCACTCGGGCGAAACCGGTTCTGATTAGCTTGTCCTACGTCATATTTGTTCATCGCCCCTTTCCGCACTACAATTACACACCGTCACACAATCTTGACCTATACTACGTCATAACCGAACCTTATCATTTCCATACATATATGCCAGATTAGCTCCATTCATAGGCTGCTTTTAAGTTGAACACCATGTAGTTAAAATAGAAACATCAAGAGCTGGACAAAGAATATTAGCATTGCTCTCGTAACGCTATACGTTATAAAGAGCTTGCAAGCAATTTATCCATACCGTTCTATCCTGGGAAACATGCTCCACTTCTTCTATAGAATTGAGACCGAGATATTTTACTTCTCTAAAGGGTTTCTCTAAAGCGTCCTTTCTTTCTTGAAACATTTGTCTCCCACATCATTGCCTGCTTTGTGATTCTTTGGCTATTTCTTCTCACAGTATGCCCAACATATCTCCATCTTCTATTTCTTATAGCAGTTGGTTCTTCTTCGAACGTTCCATATCGACCACTTGTTAAACCACTCATTTTGATCTGTATGTGATCTGATCCTAAGAGCGATTGTACGTTGTGCAAGTTATGCGCCTACAAGTAGGCCAGCACATCCGATTTCTGCGACGCATTTTATTCACTAGGGTAGCTTCCCTAGGCCCCTACCTCAGTCTCAGTCGCCTCTCACGACATGCATTGTAAGTCACAGTTTTATTATTCTTTGCTCCCCTAGCGAGCCCAGGCAACACACGAGTGCAACTGTTGGTTAAAAGTATGGGCTCATTTTCACGGAAAAGATTTAATGAGCAGCCCAGAATACGCCGGCGTGGATAAAAAAACAACGTAAAGGTTATATATAATGTTTAATGGTAGGCGATCGCCCGTGTGGTGACGTGGCACGCAAGGGAAGCAAAGAATAGTTTTACTGAAACCTACAATGCATGTCGTAAGAGGCGACTGATGTAGGCCCTAGGAAGCTACCTATTAAATAAAAAAGCAGCGCAGAAATCAGATCTGTTGGCCTACTTGTAGATGCATAACTGGATGCTTAACGTACAATCGCTCTCAGGCTCAGATCACATACAAATCACACAGAGTGGTTGACAAGTGGTCGATATGGAGCGTTTGAAGAGAAAGAAGAAGAATGGTTGTCGATGACTACAAACAGTATAGTATCCCTGTAGTATTTCCTATAAGACATAGAAGTCGATGACTACAAACAGTATAGTATCCCTGTAGTATTTCCTATAAGACATAGAAGTCGATGACTACAAACGGTATAGTATCTCTGTAGTATTTCCTATAAGACATAGAAGTCGATGACTACAAACAGTATAGTATCTCTGTAGTATTTCCTATAAGACATAGAAGTCGATGACTACAAACGGTATAGTATCTCTGTAGTATTTCCTATAAGACATAGAAGTCGATGACTACAAACGGTATAGTATCTCTGTAGTATTTCCTATAAGACATAGAAGTCGATGACTACAAACGGTATAGTATCTCTGTAGTATTTCCTATAAGACATAGAAGTCGATGACTACAAACGGTATAGTATCTCTGTAGTATTTCCTATAAGACATAGAAGTCGATGACTACAAACGGTATAGTATCTCTGTAGTATTTCCTATAAGACATAGAAGTCGATGACTACAAACAGTATAGTACCTCTGTAGTATTTCCTATAAGACATAGAAGTCGATGACTACAAACAGTATAGTATCTCTGTAGTATTTCCTATAAGACATAGAAGTCGATGACTACAAACGGTATAGTATCTCTGTAGTATTTCCTATAAGACATAGAAGTCGATGACTACAAACAGTATAGTATCTCTGTAGTATTTCCTATAAGACATAGAAGTCGATGACTACAAACAGTATAGTATCCCTGTAGTATTTCCTATAAGACATAGAAGTCGATGACTACAAACAGTATAGTATCTCTGTAGTATTTCCTATAAGACATAGAAGTCGATGACTACAAACAGTATAGTATCTCTGTAGTATTTCCTATAAGACATAGAAGTCGATGACTACAAACAGTATAGTATCTCTGTAGTATTTCCTATAAGACATAGAAGACGTTGGCTGCAATATGTCATTAACGATCTGACAATGACTGCTGCTGACGCCTGTCAACTTGCACAAAACAGAGAGTTTTTCAGGTCTGATGTCATGTGAACAAAGTTCTGAAAGGGACAAGCTACCTGATGATCATTTCCTATAATCTGATGGTTGGGGAAGGTGGTAGGGGGACTTCAATGACTCGGAGAGCTATGCCGGCAGGGTTAACCAAGCTGAACAGGTCAAATGAGAGCGGTAAGATTAAATGTGGTTTCCTGGTCCTCCAGGTTGGGGATTGTGCGTTAGGTTAACTGCCCATCCATTAAAAAAAATATATAGTTACAGAAACCAAAAACAAATTGTTAAAAACTAACTCAAGTCTCTGAAGGGCAAGGGCTCCATGTCAGAGACAGATGACGTGTAGAAGACAAACCCGCACGGAAACTGATACGAAGTCTTCTTGAGGAACTGAAGAGTACTCAACTATCCTGGGAGACCAGGAAAAGTGGTGAACAACTGTTGGGGATCTATGCTTCACGAGGAGCGGAGGGGAATAAGCCAAGCCATGTCCTGTGATAAACATACGACCGACGGGCTCAGGTAAATATTCTAGGAAATCAGACCACAACTGTCACGTGATCCTCGTATTACAGTGTTGTTGTATATAGACTAATTCATGTTAAAAACAACATAACATGTTAATTCAAGGTTAAATTATGTTACAAGTTAACTTTAAAGTTAAGGAATTATGTTACAAGTTAACTTTAAAGTTAAGGAATTATGTTACAAGTTAACTTTAAAGTTAAGGAATATCAGTATTATTAACATTTTTAACAAGAAATAACAATGAACGCATAGAATTGTGAGAGCCGTGGTAGCGTAGTTGTTAGTGAACTCGCTTCTCAAGGCTGGTGGTCTGGGTTCAACTCCTCAGTGCGCGTGAAATTTTCCCGACCGCAACGGCTCTCAGGTCGACCCAGCCTCAACTGGGTACCAGACATGCTCTAGGAAAGTAAAGGCGGCCGGCGTGATGCTGACCACATCACCCATCGTGTGCCGACGGTCAATGAAAAATACAGGCCTAACACTGTATTGACCTATATACCACAAGGTATGAAAAGGGCTTCTTTACTTTTTTTTGTGTTTTTACATAGAATTGAGTAAAATTGCACACAAAAAAGCGTACAGTGTTCTATCAAACGTATACAAAAACCAGCGCCCATCTAACAGGAATTTCCGATTTGTTGGCTAAGCTAATTCGGCCTATGTTACCGAGGGCTGCGGCCAAGTCAAGTCATATAACCGAATACAGTATACAGGGTGTTCAACTTAAAAGCAGCCTGTGAATGGAGCTAATCTGGCATATATGTATGGAAATGAGAAGGTTCAGTTATGACGTAGTATAGGTCAAGGTTGTGTGATGGTGTGTAATTGTAGTGCGGGAAGGGGCGATGAACAAATGTGACGTAGGACGAGCTAGTCAGAACCGGTTTAAATAGTAAATAGACGAGATGCAATGCGTACCTGGCAAATTTATATTTATAACTGGGGCTGCTTTTAAGTTGAACACACTGTAGAAGAACCATTGACACAGTATATTTTATTTCACTTTTCCCCAACAAACGAGAGATGAATAATAACCCTCCCAACTGTTTTATCCAAGGCGATAGGTCTACTGTTTAAGCTTATCTCTTTTCTTATCCAGTGTCGGTCTGAGTGACAAGTTAATCTTTGATTAAACAACAGAAGAAATATCCGGGCGATGTCAAACAAATAGTCTCTTTAAGCGATCTCTACAGAATGATGTGTTATATTATCTCAAAGATTAGTTACAATGGTTGGTAAATGAACACTGAACAATTTACAAAGAAAAGTGCGGAGAACAAAATAGTTTGGCGTGAGAAGAAGAATGTATTTTTTTTCAATCCAGAAGCACTTGAGCTGAAAGCTCTTTGGATCGGTGTCATGGACATCGTAACCCTTCGGCTCGGTGCCACGAACACCGTAAATCTGGGGAACCTGTAGCTTTTCTGCCATTCCGCGGAGTTGAACCCGCACTTACAGAGGACTAGTCACCCGTAGTCCAACGCGCTACGAACACGCTGGGCACGCGGGCAAGAAGATTGTATAGAATCCACCCGTGTCTTGTTGGGGCTCGCAATTGAAGCAAAGAATAGTAACACTGCGACCTACAAGGCATGTCGTAAGAGACGATAAAGTAGGGGCATAGGAAGCTACCCTAGTAAATAACAAGCGTCGCAGAAATCGGATGTGCTTGCCTACTTGTAGGTGCATAGTTGGAACAACATACAAACCCTCTTAGGCTCAGATTACATACACATCACAAAGAGTGGGTTAACAAGTGGTCGATATGGAGCATTTGAAGAAGAAGAACTCCAACCAGAGTTAATATAAAAAAACTTAATGATCAAAACATAATAAGTACGATGAACAATACCAACTGTACAGAAGGGACCAGATAGTCATACTTCCCCTTCGGACAGATCACAACAGAATGAGACACTAACTGTACACTAAATTCAAGATAGGCACCAATGACATGTGCCCCTGTGGCTTGGCGAGTATGACAACAGAACATATCCTGTAGAACTGCCCCCAGTATGCAGACTTGAGAAGAAAGAATTGGCCTACTTACACCAGCGTCCAAAACAAACTGTATAGCGTGGCTGATAATCTGAGGCAGACGGCTGCCCTTATTAGAGAATCCCAAATCCCAATCTAGTGAGAACGCAGAAGACAAACTGTACGGCGTGGCTGATAATCTGAGGCAGAGGGCTGCCTTTATTAGAGAATCCCAAATTCCAATCTAGTGAGAACGCAGAAGACAAACTGTATGGCGTGGCTGATAATCTGAGGCAGACGGCTGCCTTTATTAGAGAATCCGAAATTCCAATCTAGTGAGAACGCAGAAGACAAACTGTATGGCGTGGCTGATAATCTGAGGCAGACGGCTGCCTTTATTAGAGAATCCCAAATCCTAATCTAGTGAGAACGCAGAAGAAGATCTTGTCTCTAATCCTGTTTTCCCTCACAGCGTACCACAGAAGTCAGCGAAGGCCAACCTGTATGGTGAGGGACACCAGTCAAATGGTAAAGCAGGCTTTCAGGCAAGAATCAATCATAGACGCCAAATCGGACGTCATGGTTTTTTTCCCCCGATCCAGAAGCACTTGAGCTGAAAGCTCTTCGGCTCGGTGTCATGGACATCGTAACCCTTCGGTTCGGTGCCACGAACACCGTAAATCTGGGGAATCTGTGGGTTTTTCTGCCATCCCGCGGAATTGAACCCGTACACACAGAGGATAGTCACCCGTAGTCCAACGCGCTACGAGCACGCTGGGCAGACGGGCAGACGTCATGAATAACGGTCGACTTCACAGCGGACGAACGCAGAAACAGAAGAAGGAACCTCACAGCGTCAGGATAAGAAGAGATTTGTGTGTGCTTCATAAATAGTGTTTTTCATTAATAATAATAATAATTCCTCTCGTACCGTTATACGTTACATATGGCCTGCAAGTAATTTCTCCATACCGCTCTATCCTGGGCAACTCGCTCAATCTCTTCCATGGAACTGAGACCGATATTTCCTGCCTCTCTCAACAAAGTTCGTTTCAGGGTCTCCTTAGGTCGACCTCTCTTTCTTGAACCCTTTGCATCCCACTTCAATGCCTGCTTTGATATTCGTTGATCATTTCTCCTCAAGGTGTGCCCAACATATCTCCATCTTCTCTTTCTTATAACAGTTGTCACTAGTGTTTTTCATTGCTTCTGTTATTTCTGAGGTCAACCTCAGACGTGAGATATGTAAACGATTCTTTCTTTCTGTATACAACAGAAGCAGATTGACAATAGTCTGTCTATCCTGTTTTGACATTTATGTTGTGAAGGGTTGTCTGAGAGAAGTCTTATAAATTCTGGTTGTTGACGAATTAGCAATACTAAGTACGAAGATATATATATATATATATATCTACCGTTAAACGTTACATAAGGCCTGCATGTAATTGCTCCATACCATTCTGTCCTGGGCAATTCAATCAATCTCTTCCATATAATTTAGTTCGATATTTCCTGCCTCTCTCAGCAAAGTTTGTCCATGGTTTCACTAGAGCGTCTTTCTTTAACACTTTGCCTCCCATTTCAATGTCTGTTTTGATAATCTTTGATCATTTTTTTCTCAACGTATGTCCAACATATCTCTATCGTCTCCTTCTGATAAAAGTTGCCACTAGTGATGGACCAGACATTTCTCTGATTTTATCACTTCCCCAGAATTCATCCCATTTGATGTTAATTATTTTCGCAGACATCTATTTTCAAATGCATTCAACTTATTTTCTATATCTTTAGTCAATTTTCAGATCTCGCTGGCATATGTTAGAATTGATTGATTGATTGATTGATTGATTGGTCCATCATCAATGCACTTCCAAGAGTAACTATTTGTGCTGCGATCTCTTTCTTACACAGGCATAGCTCAGCTGAAGTGCACGAACTCCGTAGCACAGGCAAGGGTCCTCGATGTCATTTATAAGATGGTGAAGATATTCTGTGGGAATTAAATTGATTAATCTTTCTAATGAATTTTGCCAGAGCAGCGGCTTTCCAGCTTGCTCTTCTCGATTTTGAACCGCCAAGGGTTCTTTTACGTGCTCAAATTAAACACGGGACCTACGTTATATCATCCGTCTCCGATATGACTAGGATTTAAAACTGTATGACTTGTAGTTCCATATTTTATTGAGACTTTTAAAAACTGGTGCTGCTTTGGCAATGCGTAAAATGATTTTAAAAAAAAACAACATTTCCTGTGCAATCAAAATTGCTACCCGTGTACTTGCCATTGGTGTCTTCATTATATGTGTCTTTTCATAGCTTATCTGCAGTCCAACTTTTGATGCTTTAGATCACAGATTCCCAAACTTTTTCGGCCCACCGCCCACTTTGCACAACATAAACTTTGTAACGTCCCCTCCACATTATAACAGTTTGCCAACGCCCCCTCCCACACATATACATGCTCTATTTTCTCTGACATAGAAAATTGATATATATTTGTGTAATACATGGTCAATTTTCAAATGATTATATACATGAAATAGAAACCTATTGAAAAAAACGGATCATGTAAGATGAATTAAAATGCAGAATTCAAATTTTAAATGATTATTCAATGGCAAAATCACGAAAATAATTTATTTAAAAATATTTATGATTAATTTCTTCTTTAATGACCCCTAATCGCTTGAACACCCCCGAAATTCTTCTGAACCCACCATCGACCCTCTAGAACGCTTGAGCGCCCACTGGGGGCCTGTACCGCCCACTTTGGGAAACGCTGCCCTTAGATGATAAGTTGTCTGTTTTCCTTTGCGTATTTTTATTGTTTTTACCTAATAATGCAATATAATCTTCAAAATTCAAATCTTCTAGTTAATCTGCTGCCTTGCAGGTAGGTTGGGGACAGCTAAAGACAGACGGAGAGCGAACCCAGTAAACGCTGGCTGAAACCAGATACATCGCCGAAGGATAAGTATGATCAACAAATAAACAAGGAACAGGTATTAAGAGCTTCCGAAAAAACAGACAGACACGGGACTCGAACCACTTACCCTAGTCCTTACGACACCAATCGCCTAGCCTAGCAATACGAGCGTTTTTACGAACACAACCAATGCGGAAGCTCTTAATACCTGTTCCCTGCTTCCTCTGGGGTTCTTGATAAAAAAAACTCCTTGTGCTCGAAGGATAAGTACTAGAGCTCCAAATGACGCTAAATGATATGACGTAAACAAAAACGTTCTTGGCAAAGGCTGTTTATATATCACAATAAGGCCCGTCTGCCCAGCGTGTTCGTAGCGCGTTGGACTACGGGTGACTATCCCTCTGTGTGTGCGGGTTCAATTCCGCGGGATGGCAGAAAAAGTCACAGATTCCCCAGATTTACGGTGTTTGTGGCACCGAACCGAAGGGTTACGATGTCTTTGGCACTGAGCCGAAGAGCTGAAAAGCTCAAGTGCTTCTGGATCGGAAAAAAAAATGAAAAAAAAAACGAATGTAGAGATAGGGTAAATCTGGTACAATAGACAACAGTAGACTCGCCAAAAGCGAAGTTGATAACACTCTGCGCTTATGACCACGACTAGCAAAAAGTGCAGGGTTCGAGGCCAGATTGACCAACTATTCTCGGTGTGCACACTGCTTGCGGTTGTATTACAGGAGAGCCTGATATTTTACTTAAGGATTTAAATTACAACTACATCTGAAGTCGCAGATGGGCTAGCCTGAATGGAGAGGGTCACTTGTGGTAAGGAGAGAAAGACCACAAGCAAAATCAGTAAAGGCGCCTTTGACGTCACATGTATTCATAGCGAGAAAAGTAGAGAGGGAAAGGGTACAACAGACAGTTTTACTAAAGTAGAGACAGGACAATTGATACGACAGTAGAACGTCTGGCCGAATGAATTAGAGCGCGGCTCTCATACGGGAGACTCGGGTTCAATCCACGGTAAGGTCAGTGAGTTTTTTTCTGTTGATAGCATAAAAAAACATCATAACCTGAACAGTTTAGCGGCGACTGCCCTAGCTATGTGACTGGATTAACTTCCACATGTTCATGTCCCTTCTGTCCTACACTGGTCAAAAAGCGGTATTACAGAAGGTAACGACCGAGAGGACAAATTAAGTGCAATATGCAGTGCTTCTACTGTTTATTACAAGACATGTGTCCTTTTACTGAAGTTGTTCCCGCGTGCCCAGCGTGTTCGTAGCGCGTTGGACTACGGGTGACTATCCCTCTGTGTGTGCGGGTTCAACTTCGCGGACTGGCAGAAAAGCTACAGGTTCCCCAGATTTACGGTGCTCGTGGTACCGAACCGAAGGGTTACGATGTCCATGACACCGAGACGAAGAGCTTTCAGCTCAAGTGCTTCTGGATCGACACAAACAATTTTTTTTTTTAAATACTGAAGTTGTAAGCGTGTATGTATGTATGCGTGTAAGACAGAGTGTACACCCGTTACATTTAGCTATGACTGTAAATCTACACCAGTTGTTCTGTTACTAGATGTTTTACCACGATCTAGTCTGATCCTTTAACGTCAAAACATGTTTCGACATTCAACATTCCTTGTCTGTTAACAACTTTTAATGCTGTATACTCACTCAGACACTTTTCATCAACTTTGCTGTTTGTTTAGATTTTATTTTTAATCTTTCATTACTGCTTGTAATACCGCTTTTCTGAGCGGTATAGGACAGGAGGGACATGAGCCTGTGGAATTTATTGACCGCATGGCTAGTGCAGTCGCCGCCAAACTATTCAGGTTAGGATGTTTTCTTTATGTCCTCGACAGAAAAAATATCAATGTCTTTACCGTATCAATGTCTTTACCGTATCACTGTCTTTACCGTGTCAATGTCTTTACCATATCAATGTCTTTACCGTGGATTGAACCCGGATCTCTCACATGGCCGCATGGGAGCCGCATTCTAAACCGTTCGGTCAGACGCTCCCCTTTGTTTTGATTAAACATGTCAAAATAAAATACTGTAGTTTTACAAAACAAAAAACCGGTACACAGCAACGTTTCGACCATAAGGCTTTTATCAAGCAAAGGATATATACAAGAGAAGGGACACAATTCACTTCTTAAACAGCAGATATAACATATACAATTAGACATTAAGTCCTATTTGTCTCATTGTATATGTCATGTCTGCCGTTTAAGTAGTGTATTTCTTCCCTTCTGGTGTATCTATCTTGTGCTTGATAAAGGCCTTTTGGTCGAAACGTCGCTGTGCACAGTATTTTTACTTTGTAAAACTACAGTACTTTGCTTTTACATATTTATCCATTGCTACATAGTTTTACTGCAGTCTTACCTTATATTTATTTTGATTACAACGTCAACGGGTGCTGTATTATTGGTATTTTTCTTACTCGGTCTCCGAATATATATATATACAGTGGCGGCTCGTCATTAGTCATTAAGGGCCAGAGGGCCGACCCAACCAAAATAATATGTAACGTGTATTTATTATTTAATAAATTAAAATATAACCTAACCCAAAGGCATGATTTTCCCGGAAATTTATGTCTGGCCCCACCAATAAAAACGATCACGAGCCGCCACTGTATATATATATATATATTCTGAATACTCTTCTGCGGCACTTCGAATTCACGCCCGTGTAGTGCCGGAGCTAGCAAGGGGAGCAAAGAATAGTACCACTGAAACCTATAAGGCATGTCGTAAGAGGCGACTGATGTAGGACCTAGGAAGCTACCTAGTAAATAAAAAGCGTCGCAGAAATTGGATATGCTGGCCTACTTGTAGGCGTATAACTGGCACAACGTTAAATCGCTCTTAGGCTCAGATCACATACACATCACACAGAGTGGGTAACAAGGGGTCGATATGGAGCGTTCGAAGAAGAAGAAGAAGAATTAAAAGGCATTGATGGGTTTCACATACTTACAAACACATTCAACAACACACACACACACACACACACACACACAGACACACACACTCAAACAGACAGATACGAACACACGTTCAAATTGTCCCAAAAATCTTTCATAAAATAAATCTAGCTAAACGACCTAATCGATATTGCCTGCTTGCACAGTCCAAGACATATAATTGCATAATTGACTATTTGTTCCGTAGAACAAATGATCTCTATTTTGAACTGTATTCTTTGCGGCATACAGGGAGCAAGTGGCAGTCGCGACATCCAACCTTTTTCTTTAATTCAGTCTTTATCCACTTTTTATTCTTCTACACTCGTTGAATCTTACGTTATCTTACTACACTCGTTTAATCTTAGTTATCTTCTACATTTTCAGTTATCTTCTACACTCTTTTAATCTTCTACACTCGTTTAATCTTAGTTATCTTCTACACTCGTTTAATCTTTGTTATCTTCTACACTCCTTTAATCTTAGTTATCTTCTACACTCCTTTAATCTTAGTTATCTTCTACACTCGTTTAATCTTAGTTATCTTCTACACTCGTTTAATCTTAGTTATCTTCTACACTCGTTTAATCTTAGTTATCTTCTACACTCGTTAATCTTGTTATCTTCTACACTCCTTTAATCTTTGTTATCTTCTACACTCCTTTAATCTTAGTTATCTTCTACACTCCTTTAATCTTAGTTATCTTCTACACTCGTTTAATCTTAGTTATCTTCTACACTCGTTTAATCTTAGTTATCTTCTACACTCGTTTAATCTTAGTTATCTTCTACCTTTACTGTCTTTAATCTTTATGTTATCTTCTACACTCGTTTAATCTTAGTTATCTTCTACACTCGTTTAATCTTTGTTATCTTCACACTCGCTTATCTAGTTATCTTCTACACTCTTTATCTTAGTTATCTTCTACACTCTTTAATCTTAGTTATCTTCACACTCGTTTAATCTATTGTATCTTCTACACTCGTTTAATCTTAGTTATCTTCTACACTCGTCTTCATCTTATGTTATCTTCTACACTCGTTAATCTTGTTATCTTCTACACTCGTTTAATCTTAGTTATCTTCTACACTCGTTTAATCTAGTTATCTTCACACTCTTTAATCTTAGTTATCTTTCTACACTCGTTTAATCTTAGTTATTTCTACACTGATCTTGTTTCTCAATTTCTCTGTTATCTTCACACTCGTTTAATCTTAGTTATCTTCTACACTCGTTTAATCTTGTTATCTTCACACTCGTCTAATCTTTGTTATCTTCTACACTCGTTTAATCTTAGTTATCTTCTACACTCGTTTAATCTTAGTTATCTTCTACACTCGTTTAATCTTAGTTATCTTCTACACTCGTTTATCTTGTTATCTTCTACACTCGTCTAATCTTTGTTATCTTCTACACTCTGTTTCTAATCTTTTAGTTATCTTCACACTCGTTTAATCTTAGTTATCTTCTACACTCGTCTACATCTTTTTGTTATCTTCTACACTTCATCTTATCTAGTTATCTTCACACTGCCGTTTAATCATCTTAGTTATCTTCTACACTCGTTCTTCACTTTATTTATCTTCTACACTCGTCTAATCTTAGTTATCTTCTACACTCGTTTAATCTTTGTTATCTTCTAAACCCGTTTAATCTTAGTTATCTTCTAGACTCCTTTAATCTTAGTTATTTTCTATACTCGTTTAATCTTTGTTATCTTCTAAAAAAGTGAAGTCAAAAGATAAATCAAATAAACGAGTGTAGAAGATAAATAAGATAAACGAGCGTAGAAGATAAATAAGATAAACGAGCGTAGAAGATAAATAAGATAAACGAGAGTAGAAGATAAATCAAATAAACGAGAGTAGAAGATAAATAAGATAAACGAGAGTAGAAGATAAATAAGATAAACGAGAGTAGAAGATAAATAAGATAAACGAGAGTAGAAGATAAATAAGATAAACGAGAGTAGAAGATAAATAAGATAAATAAGAGTAGAAGATAAATAAGATAAACGAGAGTAGAAGATAAATAAGATAAACAAGAGTAGAAGATAAATAAGATAAACGAGAGTAGAAGATAAATAAGATAAATAAGAGTAGAAGATAAATAAGATAAACGAGAGTAGAAGATAAATAAGATAAATAAGAGTAGAAGATAAATAAGATAAACGAGAGTAGAACATAAATAAGATAAACAAGAGTAGAAGATAAATAAGATAAACGAGAGAGAAATATAAATAAGATAAATAAGAGTAGAACATAAATAAGATAAACGAGAGTAGAAGATAAATAAGATAAACGAGAGTAGAAGATAAATAAGATAAACGAGAGTAGAAGATAAATAAGATAAATAAGAGTAGAAGATAAATAAGATAAACGAGAGTAGAAGATAAATAAGATAAATAAGAGTAGAAGATAAATAAGATAAACGAGTGTAGAAGATAAATAAGATAAACGAGTGTAGAAGATAAATAAGATAAATAAGAGTAGAAGATAAATAAGATAAACGAGAGTAGAAGATAAATAAGATAAACGAGAGTAGAAGATAAATAAGATAAACGAGAGTAGAAGATAAATAAGATAAATAAGAGTAGAAGATAAATAAGATAAACGAGAGTAGAAGATAAATAAGATAAACGAGAGTAGAACATAAATAAGATAAATAAGAGTAGAAGATAAATAAGATAAACGAGAGTAGAAGATAAATAAGATTAATAATGTTGCAAAATGTGACATGATCTAACTAACATGGTCAAAAGTGCAACTCTGATAAATGAATTGAATTTTGTTGTGCAAAAAGTCATTTTCCAGGGGGGTAGCACCCTCCAACCCGCACCCCTTTACCTTAACGTAGATACGCCGATGTGATGATCACATAGTAGACCAACGTCAATCAAATCTGAATGATTATTCTTATCTTGACGTGAATAATCTGACAGTTGACGTGCACTTGATTCCCACCTACAATTCTTCTAGTCATTCTGATGTTGTTTTATTTGAGACGGTGAGCTGACATTTTTAGCATCTTCCTTAATTTGATCCTAGCAGGTTTATCAGTACAGAACTTCATGTCGTCCAGGTCAAGATGATACGGATACTAGACAGTCGACCTGCTGCTGTTTTCTTATAGAAGATGATTGAAGCACATCGCGATGTGCACTCTAAGATAAGACCGTGGGGGTCTCTATGACCTAGTGGTTAAGAAGTTTGCCTGGCGATCTGAAGATTGTTGGTTCGCATTCGGACAAGATCACATTACTGAGAATACGCTTGGGTCTTTTATAGAGCAGATGGGGGACTGGCAGATGGGGGACTGCCTAGAGTAGTTGATAGTAGCTCGGCCTGCTAGCTGTGAGACGCCTCATAGCTCGGGTTCGAACCTACTGTCCGGCATTTGTTCGAGTCCCTAGTCTTACTCAGGATGATAACGTGAGTACCTCTGAAGTCGGAGAAAATCTGCCTGTATGGCGAGGAATACTAATTACGAGTACATTGAGCACACGGCTGCCAGTGTAAAGTAATTTACAATGTTCACGCTGCTGCCATTGTAAGAAATTGGAAAAACGGATTTTCACGCAAAAATCAGTTTCAGAGATGAAACTTTGTCTGAGTTGAAAGCGGACGAAAGAAAAAAAAAACGAAAAAAAAATAGAGCAGATGATTTAATGTTATTTTCACAAGGCTGTAAGGAAGGTAGGAGGGCAAACTCCTTTCCTCACGTGTGGAACGTTGATTGCAGGATTGAACCCACAACTCTCCTATGTTCGATTCGATAAGATAACGCTCTATTCATAATGCTAATCCGCCCCACCACCTGGACAGTAACCATACAATAATTAGAAATAGAGGTTTTAAAAGTTTTAAAGCAGGATTGACTTCATTGCACCAGGTTTTACCTCATATGCTCGGTCCCTCTCCGACGAAACGGCATGCTAAATGCCGAGAATATTGCACAAGGCATGAACTCCGTAGCTCCGGCAACAATCTTAAGGGGTCTCTGGAAAAAAATGCACTCGTGAACAGAACGGCGGGGTCCGGATTCGATCCCACGACATTCTACTCGCAATGCAAGGGCTTAACCACAGAGACCTCTAGAAATAGAGAGAAAACATATACTCACGCTTATAAATCGTCAGACTATGGTTAATCATGTACGCTTATAAATCGTCAGACTATGGTTAATCATGTACGCTTATAAATCGTCAGACTATGGTTAATCACGTACACTTACAAGTCGTCAGACTATGGTTAATCACGTACACTTACAAGTCGTCAGACTATGGTTAATCACGTACACTTATAAGTCGTCAGACTATGGTTAATCATGTACGCTTATAAATCGTCAGACTATGGTTAATCATGTACGCTTATAAGTCGTCAGACTATGGTTAATCACGTACACTTATAAGTCGTCAGACTATGGTTAATCATGTACGCTTATAAATCGTCAGACTATGGTTAATCATGTACGCTTATAAATCGTCAGACTATGGTTAATCATGTACGCTTATAAATCGTCAGACTATGGTTAATCACGTACACTTATAAGTCGTCAGACTATGGTTAATCATGTACGCTTATAAATCGTCAGACTATGGTTAATCATGTACGCTTATAAATCGTCAGACTATGGTTAATCATGTACGCTTATAAGTCGTCAGACTGTGGTTAATCATGTACACTTACAAGTCGTCAGACTATGGTTAATCATGTACGCTTATAAATCGTCAGACTATGGTTAATCATGTACGCTTATAAGTCGTCAGACTATGGTTAATCATGTACACTTACAAGTCGTCAGACTATGGTTAATCATGTACGCTTATAAATCGTCAGACTATGGTTAATCATGTACGCTTATAAATCGTCAGACTATGGTTAATCATGTACGCTTATAAGTCGTCAGACTATGGTTAATCATGTACACTTACAAGTCGTCAGACTATGGTTAATCACGTACACTTATAAGTCGTCAGACTATAGTTAATCATGTACGCTTATAAATCGTCAGACTGTGGTTAATCATGTACGTCCTGTGCTGAGGCAAGTCTTCAAGTTTCCAAAACTAAATGACTTTCGTACTTAATTACAATAACGTGATTTGACACTTTAAGCTGGCATAACTTGGTCAGTCGAATCACACAATCTTCAGTCCAGTGGTTCTCAAGTCTTTTTGTATATGATACCCCGGATATCAGAATAAATAAATGCCGTTGAAGTCGGAGAAGGCACGCCTGTTTAACGGGGGAACACTGATGATAAGAAAAGCATGTCTTCCCGCAAATATCAGTTAGAAACAGCATACCAGGCGCCTTGACTACGCCAAAATTCATAGGGGATGAACGCAGTAAGAAGAAGTATTAATACATAATAGATATTCTCTTTTGTGGATCTCTGTGGCGAAGTGGTTACGCCGTTGAGTTGCGTTCCGAAGGTCTGAGTTCGAGTTCGGACTGCACCGTTCGTGTCACGAGTGTATTTTTTCTAGAGATACTAGGAATGTTGCAGGAGGTACGAGACTTAGAACGAGACACTGCAGTCTCAGAGCACACCACAGAATGGGTCTCAGGGACTCGGCAGCCTGCACCTGTTGAGCACCAAAGCAGTCCCTAGAGCACATCCTGCAAGACTGCCCTAGTCTGAGTTGTGAGAGAATGGAGATCTGGCCAACAGAAACAACACTACAAGACAAACTATGGGAACCGGTGAAGACCTCAAGTGCACCGCCCTGTTTATGACACATACCGGAGTAGTCGCATAGCAAAAGTTCATCGCAGAAGAAGAAGAAGCAGGAGGTACGGAGTTCGTTCTTTGTACAATACTCTTGGCACGTTGCGTGTCATTTGTGCAGAGTGGGACTAAGCCATATGGAGTAAAAGAAAACACAGTTCAATAAAGTAAATCCTTCGAATTCGGACTCTTTATGACCGGCATACACATTCTGCCGTTGAATATCAAATGTTCTTTATTAAAGGTATTGTTGCGTCCGTGTGTTGTCGGAGTCTACAAGGAGCAAAGAATAGTAACACTGCGACCTACAAGGCATGTCGTAAGAGGCGACTGAGGTAGGGACCTAGGGAAGCTATTTTAGTAAATAAAAAAACGTCGCAGAAATCCGATGGGTTGGTCTAATTGTGGGCGTATAACTGGTTAGTTAGTTAGTTATTTGCATATCCTTTACAAGACTTTGCGAAGCAACCCCAGCTTTTAACGCTGTTTGTGATTTTTTTCTAGGCATTATTACGTTCAGTAGTTTGCTATTGCGTTCTGAAAGGGTGGTGACATAGTCCTTTTGTGAAAATTCACGCGAAACAATTTACAACCAAATTGTTCGCAGCGTGATTCGAACTCAGAACGTCTGGGTTAATAGACCGAGTCACTATCCCCTAAGCCACAGACACCACCGTATAACTGGTACAACGTACAATCGCTCTTAGTCACAGAACAAATCGCAAAGAGTTGTTTAACAAGTGGTCAATATGGAACGTTCGAAGATAAAGAGGTATTGTTGGCTAACACTGTCACATTTCTCTAAATGATGCCGCGATCAGGATAGGTTGTAGTACAATGCTGTCCAGCACTCTTCTCTATTAGGGAGCATCAGACTAATTACTGTCAAGACGCGGGCGCCATGTAACAATTGTAATAATCTTTCTTTCTTTCTTTTGTCCATCTCTGGTTTTTTGCCGTTATGCGTAGCAGGTTTAACGGATGATCTGTTTCCGAGATAGTGCACGCTCGGTCGCTTGACATGCTAAGTTATTGAGGAGTTTTAAGATGTCTGTAACTCCATCAATCCATCTTTTTCTTGGTCTGTCCCTTCCTCTTGATGTTTCAATTTTCAGTTATACGCTCTTGCAACTGGTGTATTCGGGTTCATTCTCACGAAGTGGTCAAACCATTTGAGACTCTATTTTTCAATGAATCTAATAGCAGCTGTTGTTCCGACTGTTCTTGTAATTTCATTGTAATAATAATACTAATACTAATAATAATAATAATAGGTAAGTAATATTACATTTTTTTTAAATAACAGATTGAAACTTAATCCTGGCTACAAATTTAATTACTTGAAATATTGTGCTACCGAAGAAAACTGAGTCAGACTACGATTTCGAAATACATTTTTTTTTCTTTATAATCTGATTAGCGTTAAAGCTGTATGATTTTTTTTTAAATGGCGCCATGGATGTAACACATGGGCTCCATGGCGCCTCGGGAACCACTTTGGATAACGCTGGGTTGTAGTAGTAGTATACCCTACCTCACAAAGATATGCTTATATCACACGATAGCATTGGCTGATGGGTAAAAGTTTAAATATAGCTGGTTTATTCAGAAAAAGAAGAGAGGATGGCCAAAGTTCGCAAATAGCTAATCCCCCTCCCCTCCCCACACAGAAACACAAATTCGTCACTGCCTGTAGCACCGCTTTTTTAAGGCGGTACAGGGCACCGGTTTTCAGGACAGGAGGAACGTGACACGACCTACTTTATTTATCGAGTAGGTCGTAAACGAGAGCATGAGAAATTTAATGGCCGCCCCCCGCATGGCTAGTGCAGTCGCTGCGAAACTGTTCAGTTTAAGATTTTTCTTTTATGCCTCTGACAGAAAAAAATCCGTGGCATTACCGTGGAATGAATATGGGTCTCTCGCATGGGATTCACTAATTCATTCAGCCAGACTCTCCTCTAAACTGTGACAAAACGTAACAAGGGGGTTTCTGTGGCTGAGTGGTTAAGCCCTTTGCCTTGAGAGTCGAAGGTTGTGGGTTCGAATCCGGACCGCGGCCTTCTGTTCACGAGTGCAGTTTTTTCCAGATACCCTAGGATTGTTGCTGGAGCTACGGAGTTCGTGCTTTGTGCAATACTCTCGGCAGGTGGCGTGCCATTTCTGCGGAGAGGACCGAGCCATATGGGGTAAAACCCGGTGCAATGAAGTCAATCCTTCGGCTCTAAAACCTTTAAACCTTTAAAACGTAACAAACGCCTTTGTCAGGGACAATGAAAATGAAAACGAAACTAAAGATAAATACAACGTACAAGAAACTTTTTTAAAAAAATAATGAACCACAAAACACATGGAAACTGCATAGAATAATAATTTGTGAAACTAAGAGAAATAAGAGAAATTTACGACGACAGCTGACTAAAATGAGTAGGAGGTAGCCTACAGCAAGCAATGTGGAATAAACAGCTCTCGCTTGACAGCTCGATTGATAGTTTATGTTCGAGAAAGATAGCTGGAGAGAGTGAAAAAGCAAAATGTCATGTTCCCTACTCACTCAATATTTAACACTAGAAGACATTTTATTGCTAACAATCCCCCAAAAAAAAAAAATTTGTTGAAAGGGACAAGACAACAGATTAGACATATAAAGACTAAAGAATGTAGTTAAACTATCTAGTTGTTTGTTTATTTTCGTTCATTCTAATCAACCATTATGAGAAAGTTACTGACATCCAAACAAATCACAAACAGGCTAAAAATTCGAATGATCAAATGCTATATATATCCTATATTAATGTATGGCTCGAAACATGGACAATGAACAAGCAGTTAGAAGACAGAATTGATGCATTTGAGATGTGGATATATAGAAGAATAAGCAGAGTTTCATGGACAGAAAAACAGTCAAATAAACAAGTTTTAGGAAAACTAGGCATGAAGAAACAATTATTAAGAGAAATAAAATTCAGACAAGTAAAGTATTTTGGGCACATAAAAAGACATGACACCATGATAAAACATTTACTAGAGGGGAAAGTTGAGGGAGAAGAGCAAGAGGAAGACCGAGAGATAAGTGGGAGGAAACTTTAAGAAATGGACAGGTTACAGTCTGGCAGAGTGCAACACCAAGGCGAAAGACAGAGGATGCTGGAGATTCATTGCAGTCACCTTCGATGTGGAGACGGCACCTGATGATGATTTTTCTAGGCATTATTACGTTCAGTAGTTTGCTATTTCTTTCTGAACATGTGGTGCCATCGTCCTTTTGTAAAAATCCACGCAAAACAATTTGCGACCAAACTGTCCGCAGCGTGATTCGAACACAGAAGGTTGGGGTTAATAGACCGAGTCACTATCCCCTGAGCCACAGACGCCACCATATTTGGGCTTAAACATCTACTAAATATAAATATAGATAAACTATCTACTAAATATGAATGTAGATAAACCATCTACAAGGTACAAGACTGAGACATCATCTACTAAATATGAATGTAGATAAACCATCTACAAGGTACAAGACTGAGACACCATCTACTAAATATGAATGTAGATAAACCATCTACAAGGTACAAGACTGAGACACCATCTACAAGGTACAAGACTGAGACACCATCTACTAAATATAAATATAGATAAACTATCTACTAAATATAAATATAGATAAACTATCTACTAAATATGAATGTAGATAAACCATCTACAAGGTACAAGACTGAGACATCATCTACTAAATATGAATGTAGATAAACCATCTACAAGGTACAAGACTGAGACACCATCTACAAGGTACAAGACTGAGACATCATCTACTAAATATGAATGTAGATAAACCATCTACAAGGTACAAGACTGAGACATCATCTACTAAATATAAATATAGATAAACTATCTACTAAATATAAATATAGATAAACTATCTACTAAATACGAATGTAGATAAACCATCTACAAGGTACAAGACTGAGACATCATCTACTAAATATGAATGTAGATAAACCATCTACAAGGTACAAGACTTAGACACCATCTACACCACATATACAATATTGATGAAGTCAACTGTAACACTATTTATAATATCAACAAAATACGATAAAAAAATCAGACTGAGACATTATCTACACCATAGATTCCCAAACTTTTCGGCCCACCGCCCACTTTGCACAACATAAACTTTGTAACGCCCCCACTCCACATTATAACAGTTTGCCAACGCCCCCCTCCCAATATATACATGCTCTATTTTCTCTTTGACATAGAAAATTGATACGTGTATATATTTCTGTAATACATAGTCAATTTTCACATGATTATATGTATGAAATAGAAAATTTATGAAAAAATTGATCGTGTAAGATCGGGCGGGCATAAGATGAATTTAAATGCAGAATTCAAATTTTAAATGATTATTCAATCGTAAAATCACAAAAATAATTTATTTTAAATTATTTCTGACTAATTTCTTCTTTAAGGCGCCACCGAACCCTAATCGCCTGAACACCCCCAAATTCTTCTGAACCCACTATCGCCCCCTAGAACGCTTCAGTGTCCACTGGGAGGGGGCAGGTACCAGCCCTTTGGGAAACTCTGATCTATACAAACCGATATAAGACATGACACAATAAAGATGAGATGGGATTAACCTTAGAGAAAAGCACATTAGTTTTACAAGACGCATTAGATAAAGCTCATACAAGATTCTGATCTATTTCTCCCCAACGACAATTCCCATGAGGTAAACTATGGAAGACGAGATGTAACACTGTAATATGATATTGAACAAAGTATTCTACAGATATACACGATTTCCTTTCACAAAAATGTGTTGGGTAATGCGTTGATATGGCTTCTCTTTGCTTCTCTCACCTCTGAAGTTGGTGAAGGCCCGCTTGCGAGTCGGGGGACACCAGTCAAATGGTAGAAGCAGGTCTTCACGCAAAAATCAGTCAGAAGCGTCATGGCTAACACCTGAACTCACAGCGAGCGAACCCAGAAGAAGAAGAAGCTTCTCTCACAATCATTTTAGAAAAGAGAAAAAAAAGGAAAAAATGTTGTTACTGCTTGTAGAACCAATGTTTAGGACGGTGTAGGACATGAGGGACGTGATACTGAAAAAATGTAATAGCCGCATGGTTACTGCAGTCGCTGCAAAACTGTTCAGGTTAAATTTTTTTTTCTCTTATGACCCCGACATAAAATTTTGTTTTGGGCCTTATCGTGGATTAAACATGGTCTCCCGCATGGAAGCCGCGATTTAATCCATTCGATCAGACTCTCCTCTCTTACAAACATAGAAGTCTGGTCTGAAATCGAACGAAAGAGAACAAGAAGGAGATAACCTCGTTGCCGCGTCTCCATCAATCCTCATTTATTTCACATTCTGCGGTTCTAGACTTCTGTTTCCGACCAGACTCTTGCAGACAGCAGTAGGATATCCGTAGCCAGACACATCAACATTTGAAAGCAATCCAAGTTAACGATTTCACAACAGAATCTGGCAATGAAGATAAAATAGATATCTTTTATGACTGTGTCCTGCTATTAGACTTCTTTAACTGGCAGTCCAAATGAGTTCTGGATGGACAAATACCAACTTTACTGTCAATAGATTCTCTTGTCTCATGACCTGGGTGTACGCTTAATGGAGTAAAATGTTCATGTATTGTTTATTTTCAAATAATAGTGGGAGCGTTTTATTTGATTTCGGTTTTATGATCATCATTATGATATCAGTATACAGTCTTCTACAACAGAATTTCAGGGAAGAAGGTGAGAGGAAGACCACAAAAAAGATGGTTAGATGTCATAGCAGAATCTTGTCAAAGAGGAATAATAACAATCACACAAGTCACCAGAACAGCGCAAGACACACAAACAGAAAACCACGACATTAGACAACAACCCGGTAGCAGCGTGACGACAAAAGAAGATAATTATCATGAAATTTCCAGAAATATCCATTTCTGTCTGGGTCTCTTTTGTATATATGAAGATCTCAGCGGTAGTGCACGAACTCAATAGCAACGCCGAAGGTTCCACGTGTTATTTGTTTTACAATGGCGATGTTTGTATACATATCTATGGGGAACTCTCGAGGAACTCCAACTGACATACAGCTTCATAGAGGCAACCCATCTCATGGTTTAGACGAGCATACGAAACTGAATGCAAAAAATAAGTGTATATATATATATATGGCCTTTCATTCTCCATAGACGTTTATTAGGCAAATGTTTTACCATGACAACTTATGAGTTTGATTCTCTCTCTCTCTTTCTTTCTTTCTCTCTCTCTCTCTCTCTCCTCTCTCTCTCTCTCTCTCTCTCTCTCTCTCTCTCGTCTTTCAGCTCATTCCTAAGTCCTGAATACAAAATATTCTGCACCTTTGAGTAATGTTGTTTTTCACATAGTCATCAGCTAGTTTTTCCCATTTGTAGGAACCGAAAGAAAAGTTGTTCATTGAGGCCTTGCAGACATCCTTATATCTAAGCAATGGTCTGCATTGGAGCTTCTTTCCTTCCGAAAGTTCACAGAACAACACCTGTTGTGGTATTCAGTTATTACTCAATCTTTTCACGTGTCCTAGCCATCTTAGTCTTCTACCTGCTGAGCATTATCGTGATGGAAGGAACATTTGCACTTAAAACCTTAAGTAAGGTGGGTTTATAAAATGTACAGCGACCGACATTTCGACCAAAATGTCTTTAACACAAGAGATAGAAGATATAAAGAAAGTTAAATTAAAGATGAAGACGACTACATCAAAAACAGCCTTATGAAAATGAATAAAAGCTTACACAGTGCTTTAGAACACGCACACACAAGATCACTACAATTACCCCCTCTCCAGCACTTCTATAACGAAGTAACTGGTGGAAGAGCAGAAGAAGAAGGAGAAGACACTAGTGACATAACGCTAGAAATCTGAAAACAGTCATTTAATTCATATAGTTGTTCTGAAGTCGCGAGTGCCCACCTACGCCCAGACATTTAATTTACCATTTCAACAATTGAAATAGATAAGATGTATGATGTACTTTCTTAAATTAACGTATCTACAACTAAGAATTCATCCATGGACACCAGGCATTGCAAACAAACGAAATTTCTACTTTAAGAAAGATTACAGTTTCGATGCCACAAGTACCCTCCCAAGTTGAGATATTTAATTTATCATTACAACAATTGAAAGAGATAAGATGCATACAATATTTTCTTAAACTAACGTATCTACAACTAAGAGTTCATCCAGGGACACCGAGCCTAGCAACTACACGAGATTTCTATAATAAGTATTGTCCTTGTTCTGAATCCCCGAGTACCCAAATTGAGATATTTCACTTATCATTACAACAAATGAAAGAGATAAGATGCATACAATATTTTCTTAAACTGACGTATCTACAACTAAGAGTTCATCCAGGGACACCTAGCCTAGCAAATACCCGAAATTTCTATATTAAATATGGTCCTTGTTCTGAAGTCCCTAGTAGTTGAGATATTTCAATTATCAATACAACAATTGAAAGAGATAAGATGCATCCAACATTTTCTTAAACTAACGTATCTAGAACTAAGAGTTCATCCAGGGACACCGAGCTTAGCAAATACACCAGATTTCTATATTAAAGATGATCGTTGTTCTGAAGTCGCGAGTACCCAAGTTGAGACATTTAATTTACCATTTCAACAATTGAAATGGATAAGATGTATGACATATTTTCTTAAACTGACGTATCTACAACTAAGAGTTCATCCAGGGACATTGAAACACACGAGATTCCTACTATAATACAAAATACTGTTCCGATGCTGCCAGTATCCACCCAGGTTTAGATATTTAATTTACCATTTCAACAATTGACAGACATAAGATGAATGATATATTTTTTTAAACTGGCGTATCTTAACACTGCTAGTTCATCCAGGGACATCGAGCATTGCGAATAAAACAGATTTCTATATTAAATCTGGTCATTATTCTTAGCTTTGAAGTCGGAGAAGACACGCTTGTTTGTCGGGGTACACTGATAATAAGGACAGCATTCTTTCACGCAAAAATCAGTAGGCATATCAGGCGCCCTAAGTACGCCTGAATTCATAGCGGTCGAGAGCAGAAGAAGAAGAAGTCATTATTCTGAAGCCGCGAGTACCCACCGAAGTTGAGACAGTTAATTTACCATCGCAACCATTGAAATTGATAAGATGTATGACATATTTTCTGAAACTGACGTATCTACAACTAATAGTTCATCCAGGGACACCGAGCATTGCGAATACACGAGACTCCCTGATAAGAACTTTAATTTCTGGTTACGGCGTCCACTGATATATTTAGTCGAGTTTGTTTAGAATTTTAATCTTGTCTTGTCAAAAGATCAGACGGATAGTTCCAGCAGAATTGATTTTTCTGAGATGAAATAAATAGCATAACAAGTAAGAATACAAGCAAGCCACAATAACGTACAGCAACTCCTTCTTCTTCCAACGTTCCATGTCGACCATTTGATAACCACTCTTTGTGATTTGTATGTGATCTGAGCCTTGATAACCACTCTTTGTGATTTGTATGTGATCTGAGCCTTGATAACCACTCTTTGTGATTTGTATGTGATCTGAGCCTTGATAACCACTATTTGTGATTTGTATGTGATCTGAGCCTTGATAACCACTCTTTGTGATTTGTATGTGATCTGAGCCTTGATAAACACTTTTGTGATTTGTATGTGATCTGAGCCTTGATAACCACTCTTTGTGATTTGTATGTGATCTGAGCTCTTTAACCCACATCTTTCTTTTGTGATTTGTATGTGATCTGAGCCTTGATAACCACTCTTTGGATTTGTATGTGATCTGAGCCTTCTATCCACTCATTGTCCGATTTGTATGTGATCTGAGCCTGATCTCTTTTTTATTTGTATGTGATCCTTTGATAACCACTCTTTGTGATTTGTATGTGATCTGAGCCTTGATAACCACTCTTTGTGATGTGTATGTGATCTGAGCCTTGATAACCACTCTTTGTGATTTGTATGTGATCTGAGCCTTTTCTCTCTTTGATTTCAATGCTGATGTGAGCCTTTTGATAACCACTCTTTGTGATGTGTATGTGATCTGAGCCTTGATAACCACTCTTTGTGATTTGTATGTGATTTGTATGTGATTTGTATGTGATCTGAGCCTTCTTCTTTCATCTTCTTCTTCCAAACGCTACATGTCGACCACTTGTTAACCACTCTTTGGAATTTGTATATTATCCGAGCCCAAGAGCGATTGTACGTTGTGCCAGTTATGCATCTACAAGTAGGCGAGCACATCCGATTTCTGCGACGCTTTTTATTTACTAGGGTAGTTTTCCTAAGCCCCTACCCCAGTCGCCTCTTACGACATGCCTTGTGATCGCAGTGATACTATTCTTTGCTCCCCTTGCGAGCCCTGCCAACAAAAGGGGCGACACAGAAACAAATAAAGAACATATCGTGAACTTTATAACAGAACTACAGCTAAACAGATGAGCAACAGCATTTTCAAGCTTACTCTGTGTTACCAGTGCCAAACATGGACAATGAGCAAAGCACAGTTGCAAAAAGTAACTACTTGTGAAATAAGTATATAAAGGAACCCTTTCTTACCTCGTGGTATATAGGTCAATACAGTGTTAGGCCTGTATTTTCATTGACCGTCGGCACACGATGGGTGATGTGGTCAGATCACGCCGGCCGCCTTTACTTTCCCAGAGCATGTCTGGTACCCAGTTGAGGCTGGGCCGACCTGAGAGCCGTCACGGTCGGGAAAAATTCCACGCGCATTGCGGAGCTGAACCCAGACCACCAGCCTTGAGAAGCGAGTTCACTAACAACTACGCTACAGCGGCTCTCACTTGTGAAATGCAATACCAAAAAAAACGATACTAACACTAGAAATGACAGTCACCAACATCACCATCTTTTAAATTACACCGGGAAACCTCGCCAGTGCTACGGAGTTTGTACACTGTCGCTGAGATCTTCTTGTGTAAGAAAGAGATCAGATCACACATGGTTACCGCACATACTCTAAGTACTGATACAATGAAAGGCCCGTCTGCCAGCGTTGCCCGTCTGCCCAGCGTGTTCCCGTCTGCCCAGCGTGCGCCCGTCTGAGCGTGTTCGCCCGTCTGCCCAGCGTTCGAGGGGTTGACTGGTGACTACCCTCTGTGTGTGCGGGTTCAATTCCGCGGGATGGCAGAAAAAGCCACAGATTCCCCAGATTTACTGTGTTCGTGGCACCGAACCGAAGGGTTACGATGTCCATGGCACCGAGCCGAAGAGCTGAAAAGCTCAAGTGCTTCTGGATCGGAGAAAAAAAAAGATACAATGAAAGCAAGATACAAACATAAACAAGCAAACAGCAAGATCTATGGAAGTTAAGTTAATATATTCTTTACATGACTTTGCGAATCAACCTAAAATTTGTAACGCTGTTTGTGATTTTTCTAGCATTATTACGTTCAGTAGTTTGCCATTGCTTTCTGAACGGGTGGTGCCATTGTCTTTTGTAAAATCCACGCGAAACAATTTGCAAACCATACTGTCCGCAGCGTGATTCAAACTCAGGACGTCGGGGTTAATAGACCGAGTCACTATCTCTTAAGCCACAGACGCCACCAAGATCTATGAAAACCACAGAGAAAGAGACTGTTGAAAATTCACCGACTGTTAAGAAGACAGCACTGATGTACTGAAAGAAATGAAGGCGTTGAAAATGAACACGAATGTTGCCAATCTCTCTCCCTTTCGGCATAGAATCGTTGCCAATCTCTCTTGCCTTTACCCGTGTTCGGCATAGGCCAAATCGTTGCCAATGCTACAGTGTAGGTTCTCTGCTTCTGACATTTAGTGTTAGATCTACTTTTCTTTCTTTGTCCTTCTCGCTTTTTTTTGCCGTTATGGCGTTGCAAGTTTAACTGATGATTGATTTACAAAATAGTGTACGCTCGGTCGCTTGATATACTGTGGTATTGTGCAGTTTTAAGATACCTGTTGCCCGAGTGGTTACCGAGGCCCAAATTTGGAGTGTAAAGAATAGAACCACTGTTACCTGCCATGCATGACGTAAGAGGCGACTAAGGAGGTTTGGCTGAAATCGGATGCAAGTGTCCTAAATGTGTAGAAGTCTATGCGTTTAGGGGCCTACAAACCAATGTGCAACGTATACACGTTCTTGGCAAAGATCAAACATATCACAGAGTGATTAAAATTGGTAGTAAAGAACGAACGCAAAGAAGAAGAAGATACCTGTAATTCCATCATTCCACCTTTTTCTTGGTCTGCCCTTCCTTTTGATGATTCCATTTTCAGGTTGCACCCTCTTGCAGCTGGTGTATTCGGGTTCATTTTCCCCAAGTGGTCAATCCATTCAAGTCACTGGTTTTCAATAAATCAAAGTGTTAGATGAAGACTAGAATAAAGGGACTAAGCACTCATGAGATCTCAGTACACAGACGTCGATTCTATAGAGATGAAAAGTGAGACAACGGGCGTAAATTGAACTGTCGACTCTCCCAGTCCCAAATAAATAAGAACGCTTTTATCCACGCCGGAACTTTATGTGCATTCAGCTTCACACAAAAACATTCGATCAAATTCAATGTCAAAGAGAATAATCAAATAAATATCAATCTTGTCAATGCAAGAATCCAATTCAAGAAATATCTGCTTAAAGAAATAGATATACACAGGTCTCGATAAAGACATCTCTTCTATTCATGATGACTTTTCTCAAAGTTTCTAACACTATTCGACTATAGAGTTTAAAGTCGAAGGATTGACTTCATTGCACCGGGTTTTACCCTATATGGCTCGGTCCCTCTCCGCAGAAATGCCACGCCACCTGCTGAGAGTAATGCACAAAGCACGAACTCCTTAGCTCCGGCAACAATCCTAGGGGTCGCTGGAAAAATTGCACTCGTGAACAGAATGGCGCGTTCCGGATTCGAACCCACGACCTTCGACTCACAAGGCAAAGGACTTAACCACAGAGACCCACATTTCAATTATAAAACTAACAAACGTTCATTCATTTTTCTTGCTTATGTGATACTATACATGCGTGTCTTTGTCCTAATACGCCAATTTATTAAGTATCACTGCAGCTTCCCCTCGGTTTTCTCCAGATCTGATCCGGTCTGACCATCTCAGATTTGTATGTTTCTGTACATCACCTAACACTATTCGCACGTGTGTTGCCGGGATCAGCAGATGATGAAAAGAATAGTAACACTGAGACCTACACGGCATGTCGTAAGATGCGATTGAGGTAGGGTCTCTCTTCTCGCGATCCCGGCCTAGACTGATGAACCAACTTTTATCATGAATTTTACCGTGTTTTTAAGGGACTCCGTTCCTCCGTACAGCTTCCCGCGAAGCTCTGTGTTATGAGACCAGGTTTCTTTTCTTATACCTGCTATCAGTTGACAATCTTGCAGTGCGTGCTCTGCCGTCATGTCTGCCTTTTTGCAGGGGCACAGGCTAGTTGTGCCAAAGTAGGGGTCTAGGGAAGCTACCCTAGTAAATAAAAAGCGTCGTAGGTGCATGACTGGAAAAGGGAAAGTAGAAAATTTCAGATGCGTCTGTCCAATACGTGTAGGGGAACCCATGAACCGAGGTGCAACGTTTAGTCGTTACTGCGCACGTGTTGATGAGGTTGTGATCGAGCTTACTACTGCTTAAGCTACAGATGCCAACATTCTTTACAACAACATAATATTGATCCATCATCCATCGAGGGACCCTGAATCAATCCACTCATCCAGTTATCCAATATTCATCGATCAATCACATCCACTTAACCTAAGTGTTTTATTTTCTTCCAGCCAGTCTCTATAGCATAGTCACATTGACACCCGCCATCACTTCCTATCTTTCACCAATAAATTGACAAAGTGGTCTCTATGGCATAGTCACATTGACACCCGCCATCACTTCCTATCTTTCACCAATAAATTGACAAAGTGGTCTCTATAGCATAGTCACATTGACACCCGCCATCACTTCCTATCTTTCACCAATAAATTGACAAAGTGGTCTCTATAGCATAGTCACATTGACACCCGCCATCACTTCCTATCTTTCACCAATAAATTGACAAAGTGGTCTCTATGGCATAGTCACATTGACACCCGCCATTACTTCCTATCTTTCACCAATAAATTGACGAAGTGGTATCTGTGGCATAGAGGTTAGATGCTCGCTTCTCGTGCCAAAGGTACTCGGTTCGCTCCGTCCTGGAGCCATTGGGATATTTCTCCAGAGGTCCATGATCTCAGTGTAGGTGAGATCGAGTTCCTAGTCCTATCAGAGACGGACGATAAAACGTAGGCTTCGTGTTCAATTTGAGCACGTAAAAGAACCCTTGGCAGTTCAAAATCGAGAAGAGCAGGCTGGAAAGCTGCTGCCCCGGAAAAATTAATTATGAAGATTAAATAATAAATCGCCCGAGTGGTTACCGGTGCCCAACTTTGGGGTGTAAAGAATAGAACCACTGTTACCTGCCATGCATGTCGTAAGAGGCGACTTAGGAGGTTTGGCTGAAATCGGATGCATGTGTCCTAAACGTGTAGAAGTCTATGCGTTTAGGGGCCTACCAAACCAATGTGCAACGTATACACGTTCTTGGCAAAGATCAAACATATCACAAAGAGTGATTACAATTGGTCGTAAAGAACGAACGCAAAGAAGAAGAAATAATTAATATTCCGATAAAATATTTTAACCATTTTCTAAATTACATCGGGGAACCTAGTCGGATCTACAAAGTTCGTGCACTGCAACTGAGATCTTCCTGTGTAAGAAAGAGATTGGAGCATACATGGTTACTTACCGAAGTGAGATGATGATGATCCTATCAATCAATCAATCGATCAATCAATCAATCAATCAATAAATGAAAGATAAAGAAATAAAAACATGACTACTATATCAAGTCGTTATACTTGGTGAAGGCGAGAAAGCAACCTCTCATAGCCACGTTTAGCTTTTACTTAAGATCACAAATGAACAAGAAGTTCATCCCGACTTTATGTCCATTGGAAGTTTTCTAATGGTTTGTGAAGAAGTTATGCTTCAAGTTATGAACAATTTTATTTCGGGTCTAACTGAACAGAGGAAGAAAAAGACAATTTTTTGGGGATAGCCATCATGGCACGGGAGAGCGTCAACATCTGAGATCTTCTTCTTCTTCTTCTTTGCGTTCGTTCTTTACGACCAATTTTAATCACTCTTTGTGATATGTTTGATCTTTGCCAAGAACGTGTATACGTTGCACATTGGTTTGGTAGGACCCTAAACGCATAGACTTCTACAGGTTTAGGACACGTGCATCCGATTTCAGCCAAACCTCCTTAGTCGCCTCTTACGACATGCGTTGCAGGTAACAATGGTTCTATTCTTTACACCCCAAACATGGGCCCCGGTAACCACTCGGGCGAACATCTGAGATGATTGCAAACACCAGAGATTTGTGGAGATCCATGATCGCCTACGCCAGCCAGCACGGCACCTATTGATGATGAACTGAACTGGATATGTCTTTTTGGGGATGATACAATTGGTGCTGGATTCAGTAAGTACTTTATCATCATCAGGTGCCGTCTCCACATCAAAAGGTTGGTTGCAATGAATCTCCAGCAACCTCTGTCTTTCGCCTTGGTGTTGCACTCTGCCAGACTGTAACCTGTCCATTTCTTAAAGTTTCCCTCCCACTTATCTCTCGGTCTTCCTCTTGCTCTCCTCCCCTCAACTTTCCCCTCTAGTAAATGTTTTATCATGGTGTCATGTCTTTTATGTGCCCAAAATACTTTACTTGTCTGAATTTATTTCTCTTAATAATTGTTTCTTCATGCCTAGTTTTCCTAAACTTGTTTATTTGTCTATTTTTCTGTCCATGAAACTCTGCCTATTCTTCTATATATCCACATAAAGTACTTTATCATTCATCATCATCAAGGTGCGTGTCCTTTATAGGACGTTGCTCTCTTTGCAGCACATCGGAAATTCACTCTCTCTTGTCAGTTCACCCACTTCGTTGATGGTCATGTTCATGGTTTCTTTAATATCTTGTAGCCATCTTCTTCTTGGTCTGCCTCTGCATCCTGGGACCCTGCCCTCTAGTTTTGTTCTTTCCAGGCCATCGTGACGCTTGTACTTTATATACTAAACATTCTCCAGCATGACCTATTTGATGAGCTATCGGTATTTACTGTTATAACAAGCATAATTATAACATGGCTCGTTGGTCTAGGGGTATGATTCTCGCTTAGGGTGCGAGAGGTCCCGGGTTCAAATCCCGGACGAGCCCAATTTAATCTTTTTTTTATTGATTGAGAGTCGCGTTTGCGTCATCGCGAGGACTTTTTTGGGCGCGGCAAATTAAAAACAACAGACAAAACTTACTTTCATTAATACGTGATCAAGTTTAGAACAAAAGGATAATATGAGCTAATTTTGTAAAATGTTGCATCATCAACATACCTCGATGGGTCAGGTTTAAAAAAAAAATTGTAATATAACTGCTTCTTCTTCAAACGCTCCATATCGACCACTTGTTAAACCTGTCTTTGTGATTTGTATGTGATCTGAACCTAAGAGCGATTGTACGTTGTGCCAGTCATGCGCCTACAAATAGGAAAGCACATATGATTTCTGTGACGCTTTTTATTTATACCATAAGTTGAGGAAGATTTTTTTTTCGAATATAACGGGTCTCAGGTCAACCAACCCTCAATTTGGTTACCAGAGAAGCACTGGAAAGTAAATGCTGCAAGCGTGATTTCACCACATGATCCATCGTGTGCCGATGGTCAAATAACACGTGGTTGTTGTAGATCAAACGCAAAGAGAAGGAAGCTGGATGCGTCTTAGAATACAAATATTTTGTAGGAATTAATTTATTACTTTTTTAAATGAGTTTCGCTCGGGCAGCGGCTTTCCGTGTTGCTCTTCTCGATTTTGTACTGCTAAGGGTTTTTTTCCGTGCATGACTTGAACAAGGGAATCAACGTTTTATCGTACATCTCAGATAGGACTAGGAATTTTGTCTCACCTACATTAAGATCAGGGATCTCTGGAAAAATATCCCGATGGCTTCACGAGAGAGCGAACCTAGTAACTTTGGAACGAAAGGCGAGCACCTAACCTCTACGCCACAGATATTCCCGATATCAAAGTGATATACAGGATGTAAGAAAGGAAGATTGACACAAGTCGTTGAGGCTGTGAGACACAGATATCCCCGATATCAAAGTGATATACAGGAGGTAAGAAAGGAAGATTGACACAAGACGTTGAGGCTGTGAGACACAGATATCCCCGATATCAAAGTGATATACAGGATGTAAGAAAGAAAGATTGACACAAGACGTTGAGGCTGTGAGACACAGATATCCCCGATATCAAAGTGATATACAGGATGTAAGAAAGAAAGATTGACACAAGACGTTGAGGCTGTGAGGCACAGATATTCCCGATATCAAAGTGATATACAGGATGTAAGAAAGAAAGATTGACACAAGACGTTGAGGCTGTGAGGCACAGATATTCCCGATATCAAAGTGATATACAGGATGTAAGAAGAGAAGATTGACACAAGACGTTGAGGCTGTGAGGCACAGAATATCCCGATATCAAAGTGACATACAGACGTAAGAAAAGAAAGATTGCTAAAGTCGTTGAGGCTGTGAGACACAGATATTCCAGATATCAAAGTGATATACAGGATGTAAGAAAGGAAGATTGACACAAGACGTTGAGGCTGTGAGGCACAGATATTCCCGATATCAAAGTGATATACAGGATGTAAGAAAGGAAGATTGACACAAGACGTTGAGGCTGTGAGGCACAGATATTCCCGATATCAAAGTGATATACAGGATGTAAGAAAGAAAGATTGACACAAGACTTGAGGCTGTGAGGACAGATATCCCTGATATCAAAGTGATATACAGGACGTAAGAAAGGAAGATTGACACAAGACGTTGAGGCTGTGAGACACAGATATTCCCGATATCAAAGTGATATACAGGAGGTAAGAAAGGAAGATTACCACAAGTCGTTGAGGCTGTGAGGCACAGATACCCCCGATATCAAAGTGATATACAGGATGTAAGAAAGGAAGATTGACACAAGACGTTGAGGCTGTGAGGCACAGATATCCCCGATATCAAAGTGATATACAGGATGTAAGAAAGGAAGATTGACACAAGACGTTGAGGCTGTGAGACACATATATCCCCGATATCAAAGTGATATACAGGACGTAAGAAAGGAAGATTGACACAAGACGTTGAGGCTGTGAGACACAGATATCCCCGATATCAAAGTGATATACAGGACGTAAGAAAGAAAGATTGACACAAGACGTTGAGGCTGTGAGACACAGATATCCCCGATATCAAAGTGATATACAGGATGTAAGAAAGAAAGATTGACACAAGACGTTGAGGCTGTGAGACACAGATATCCCCGATATCAAAGTGATATACAGGACGTAAGAAAGAAAGATTGACACAAGACGTTGAGGCTGTGAGACACAGATATCCCCGATATCAAAGTGATATACAGGACGTAAGAAAGGAAGATTGACACAAGTCGTTGAGGCTGTGAGACACAGATATCCCCGATATCAAAGTGATATACAGGAGGTAAGAAAGGAAGATTGCCACAAGTCTTTGATACAGGCTGTAATACATTTTTTAACAAGGAAAAAAAAGACATTATAAATATTATCCATCACTCGACAAACAATCTAATCGAAACACGAACAAATTGTCAAGTTGTTGAGAATAGATAACCTTAATTAAAGGCGGCGGAGATTGCTTTTGATATAGATTCATTTCTCGTGGAGAACTATCATTAATTATCTGAATATCTATCTGTCTAAACATTTCTACAGACAGACTTTCAATTAAAGCTGATTAATGTTCAGATTAATGTTATAATTAGGAACAGAAAGGAAAATGAACTTTCAGTGACACGTGATCGAACTAAAGGGAATTGAACTTTCAGTGACACGTGATCAAATTAAGAATAAAAAGATAAAATGAACTTTCAGTGACACGTGATGAAATTTAGAACAAAAAGATAAAATGAACTTTCAGTGACACGTGATGGAATTTAGAACAGAAAGACAAAATGAACTTTAGTGACACGTGATGGAATTTAGAACAGAAAGACAAAATGAACTTTCAGTGACACGTGATGGAATTTAGAACAAAAAGACAAAATGAACTTTCAGTGACACGTGATGGAATTTAGAACAAAAAGACAAAATGAATTTTCAGTGACACGTGATGGAATTTAGAACAAAAAGACAAAATGAACTTTCAGTGACACGTGATGGAATTTAGAACAAAAAGACAAAATGAACTTTCAGTGACACGTGATGGAATTTAGAACAAAAAGACAAAATGAATTTTCAGTGACACGTGATGGAATTTAGAACAAAAAGACAAAATGAACTTTCAGTGACACGTGATGAAATTAAGAACAAAAAGATAAAGTGAACTTTCAGTGACACGTGATCGAACTAAAGGGAATTGAACTTTCAGTGACACGTGATGGAATTTAGAACAAAAAGACAAAATGAACTTTCAGTGACACGTGATGGAATTTAGAACATACAGAAAATTAACTTTCAGTGACACGTGATGAAATTAAGAACATACAGAAAATGAACTTTCAGTGACACATGATGAAATTAAGAACATACAGAAAATGAACTTTCGGTGACACGTGATGAAATTTAGAACAAAAAGATAAAAACATGATGTTATATTAAAATGTTGTAACCTCAACGCTCGCAATGGGTCGGTCAATGTTTCGGGGAAACAAAGAGAGAAAGAAAATTGTGATATAGATTTCAGATGTAGGAATGTAAATGTGTTCTGACAATTTAACATGAAGCAAGAAATAATAAAAACGTATAAATTCTGTCGTTGTCAGCATGGGCGTCAGTAGGTTCAGACAAGAGAGGGTGCAGGGGCAGAGTTAGTGCCACATCCTTGAAAATTCGTTGTTGATGCGAACAGCTTTATGCGAATCTGGTCTTCTGCATTTCCGCGTAGGAAACTACTAGTTGCCGTTCAGAAAGCAATGGTAAACTACTAAACGTATAAGCGGTGCCTAGAAAATCGACGACTCGTTTACTGTGGTTGATGGCTACGTCCTGTAAAGGATATGCCACGATTTGCATTTCAAACAACTAACTACAATATTTTTGTTTTGTTTTTTCTGGTCCCTTCCTTTGAAAATTGTTTGTGGATGCTCATGGTTGTTAGTAATTTGAATTCTTTTATAACAAATATAGTTGTTACATATATTATGCTGGTTTATTTTATTCTTACACTTGCTTTAGAAACAGGGTTTTTCCTACTTTCTGGTGGTGTCAAAATTAAAGTACGTCTTACAATCGATGAACTTCTTAGGCTAGTGGTGCGGGTTCAATTCTACAGTGATCGTGGAATATTTTCCGACCGTAACGGCTCTCGAGTAAAAAGAAATTATGATACGAGTTGGCAAAGCAGCATCAGCTTTTAAAAGTCTAAATGAAATATGAAACTGCAAGTTATATAGTATTAAAACTAAATTACGAATTTTCAATTCAAATGTTGTATCTTCTTCTTCAATGATCCAGCGGCACTTGAGCTCTTACCCTTCGGCCCAATGCTATGTAGTGGTATCTGCATGTGTTTGTAAGTTGTTCTTTTGTTCCGTATAATGTGTTCCATTTATCTGGCCTTGGAGGAAGGAGGGTCTTTCTGATGTCTTCTAGTGCTTGACACTTCAAAAGGTGGTGGTGAACGGTTTCATGATGATGTGCGCACAGTTGGCACTCTGGAGTGTGTTGTGGATGAATTCTGTTCAAGTGATTATTAAGTGTTATGTGTTGGGTTCAGAGTCTAAAATGGAGCTCTGATCTCTTCTTGTAAGGTGGTTGATGTTGTCATTAAGGTTAGGCTGGCCATATGGCTGTACACCTCTCTTCCTGTGTTTCCCATGGCCCATCTGTTCAGCCACATTTCTTTATTTGTTGTCATTAGGATTTGCTTTGCTGTATGGAGAGTTGTTGCTGTGATTGGTTGTTCCTGTGTTGACCCTTTCTTGGCTAGCCTATCTGCATTGTCATTTCCAGGTGTGTTTGAATGTCCAGGTATCCACTACATGGTTATTTTGATGTCATGTGATGTAATAAATCTGTCAATATCTAGGGCTATATGGGATAGTTCAGATTTACAATGTCCACCATCTTCTAGAGCTTGAAGGGCAGACACAGAATCTGTGAAAATAATTATGTTTTGTGCCTTTGATGGAAAGGCATCGAAAACAGTTTTCAGGTGGTACAAAGCTGCTTCTATCGCATGAATTTCAGAAATGTTGTATCAATCCTAACATATGCCAGCGAGAGTTGGAAAATGACTAAAGATATAGAAAGCAAGTTGAATGCATTTGAAAATAGATGTCTGCGAAAAATAATGAATATAAAATGGAACGAATTCAGGAGAAGTGATGAAATCAGAGACATGTCTGGTCAACCACTAGTGACAACTGTTATGAGAAAGAGAAGATGGAGATATGTTGGGCACACCTTTAGGAGAAACGATCAACGAATATCAAAGCAGGCATTGAAGTGGGATGCAAAGGGTTCAAGTAGGAGAAGTCGACATAGGGAGACCCTGAAACGAACTTTGCTGAGAGAGGCAGAAAATATTGGTCCCAGTTCCATGGAGGAGATTGAGCGAGTTGTCCAGGATAGAGCGGTATGGAGAAATTACTTGCAGGCCCTATGTAACGTATAACGGTACGAGAGGAATTATTATTATTACATGTATTATTATTATAACAGCTCTGAGGTCGACCCAGTCTCAATTGGGTACCAGGAAAAGCGCCGGGAAGTAAAGACGTCCGGTGTGAGGATGACCACATCACCCATCGTGTGCCGACGATCAATGAAAAATACGGACCTAACACTGTATTACCCAATATACTTCGAAGTGTGAAAAAATGGTTCCTCTTTACCTTTTGCAATCGATAGCGTCTTAGAATCAAAGAAATTGTGTGCGTGTTTGTGTGCGTGCCTGCATGCATGCAAGTGTGCATATATGTATATTGCTGCTCGTTTCCTCAACCTACTCCTCCTCTCTCACACCACTCTCTCAATTCCTTGTTTCTTTCTGTCACTTGAAACGAATTCGAAATATTTAAGACTTCAAAAAAAAAGACACGAAGCTAGCAAAACAAATATATAATAAGTGGAGAAAAAAAAAAAGCTCTAGACAGGTATAAGAAGCTCTGAGGAAACCTTCATTTCAAAATAAACATATTAGAAGAAAACTTCAGGAAAATGCATTCTTCTTCTTCTTCTAGTTGAGATATCGTTATCACAAACTCTCAACTGACATTTCATGAAGCAAGTCTGCATAATTTTATCTATTATTTCTCTACCTCACCATATTGGCGCCCAAGATGACCTCAGTGCCAATAAACCTGTCGCAGACTGAAGACGTGTACGGGAGTCTTGCCAGTAGTCACGGCACCAGAAATGACTAGTATGGAAACACACATTGGATATCTTTTATGGTAAGAAACGAAAGTGCTACGTACATTCTAGGGACAACGAGAGTTAGCAATGGTAGATAACTTTGATATTAGTCGGACGGATTAGCGTAAGCATATCGACTCGGATTTAAGAGGGTTGTGGGTTAAACCCCACACTCGCCCGAGTGTGAGCTGAGAAGCAACATGTGGCCACATCCAGTCGACCTGAAAACTAAGCTTTGGGAAACCTGACAGACCTGAAGCTGCCCCAGCACAAAACATGACCAGAAGCTGAAGACTGCAGCCAGTTGCCTGGTCCACAGTAAATTAAGCGCATCACCAGAGATCGCTGAAGAAGAGAGTCTAGTGATTACCGAGGTCCAAATTTGGGTGTTAAAAGAATAGAACCACTCTTACCTGCCACGCATGTCGTAAGAGGCGATTAAGGAGGTTGGAGGTGGGGCTAGCTACCCCACACCGTAAAAAACACTAGATCGCTTTAGAACGGAGAGAGAACCAAGTAAACGCTGGCTGAAACCGGACACATCGCCGAAGAATAAGCATCAGAGCTCTAAATGTTGCTGAAGATGTGACATAAAACACACCAATGCTAAGGCTGCATGGATCAGATTTTCACATTAATATAATTTATGGGGAGGTCTGATACATCGGTCTGGGCGGTGTTCTGAGAGAGAGATAAATCCCACACTGACATTCCTCGCATGAGGAAAGGAATTGACCCTCCTATCTCCTGCAAACTAGGTTATAAAAATATGATGTGAAACTAAGGTCTGAAAAGTCTATGGGAAATTTAGAAAAGAGAAAGCTTAATATTAATGTGGGACGGGTTAGAGTAATAATGCGTAAGCATATCGTCTCGGACACAAAAGGGTTTGGGCTCAAACCCACGGGTCGGTATATTAGATTATAACGGTTCGCCCGTGTAGCTCTGGGGCCCGCAAGGGAAGCAAAGAATAGTACCACTGCAACCTACAATGCATGTCGTAAGAGGCGACTGATTTAGGCCCTAGGGATGCTATCCTAGTAAATAAAAAGCAGCGCAGAAATCGGATGTGCTGTCCTACTTGTAGGCGCATAACTGGCACAACGTACAATCGCTCTTAGGCTCAGATCACACACAAATCACACAGAGTGGTTGACAAGTGGTCGATATGGAGCGTTGAAAGAAGAAGATTATAGTGGTGTTCTTCTCACTGGTAGATCAGGAAAAGAAACATATATCTCGTACAGTATGTCTCAGTTTGCAGAGAGATTGTGATATCTATGCCCTACAGCTCAATATGTAATAGGGTAGCAGAGGCGATACGCTAAATTACGACCCTTGTTTTCAGAGGTATTCGAATAACATGTGACTGGACATGGACGACCAGATGGACGAAGAAGCTTACGTATATGATAATTTTGATACCACGTGTTTACGTATTCTAACTTTTTAAGGTAGTATTATAGGAGAGTTTAAATGTATTCAGTAATAAGAGAGTAATGTCAACCGCTCCATACTGTTACAAATATATTCATTTTCAGTGTCATATATGAAACCGAAACTGCCTTCCCTTGTTAACCTCTACTATACTGTTGAAACTGCCTTCCCTTGTTAACCTCTACTAGACTGTTGAAACTGCCTTCCCTTGTTAACCTCTACTATACTGTTGAAACTGCCTTCCCTTGTTAACCTCTACTAGACTGTTGAAACTGCCTTCCCTTGTTAACCTCTACTAGACTGTTGAAACTGCCTTCCCTTGTTAACCTCTACTATACTGTTGAAACTGCCTTCCCTTGTTAACCTCTACTATACTGTTGAAACTGCCTTTCCTTGTTAACCTCTACTAGACTGTTGAAACTGCCTTCCCTTGTTAACCTCTACTAGACTGTTGAAACTACCTTCCCTTGTTAACCTCTACTAGACTGTTGAAACTGCCTTCCCTTGTTAACCTCTACTAGACTGTTGAAACTGCCTTCCCTTGTTAACCTCTACTAGACTGTTGAAACTGCCTTTCCTTGTTAACCTCTACTAGACTGTTGAAACTGCCTTCCCTTGTTAACCTCTACTAGACTGTTGAAACTGCCTTCCCTTGTTAACCTCTACTATACTGTTCAAACTGCCTTCCCTTGTTAACCTCTACTATACTGTTGAAACTGCCTTCCCTTGTTAACCTCTACTAGACTGTTGAAACTGCCTTCCCTTGTTAACCTCTACTAGACTGTTGAAACTGCCTTCCCTTGTTAACCTCTACTATACTGTTGAAACTGCCTTCCCTTGTTAACCTCTACTATACTGTTGAAACTGCCTTCCCTTGTTAACCTCTACTATACTGTTGAAACTGCCTTCCCTTGTTAACCTCTACTAGACTGTTGAAACTGCCTTTCCTTGTTAACCTCTACTAGACTGTTGAAACTGCCTTCCCTTGTTAACCTCTACTAGACTGTTGAAACTGCCTTCCCTTGTTAACCTCTACTATACTGTTGAAACTGCCTTCCCTTGTTAACCTCTACTATACTGTTGAAACTGCCTTCCCTTGTTAACCTCTACTATACTGTTGAAACTGCCTTCCCTTGTTAACCTCTACTAGACTGTTGAAACTGCCTTCCCTTGTTAACCTCTACTATACTGTTGAAACTGCCTTCCCTTGTTAACCTCTACTATACTGTTGAAACTGCCTTCCCTTGTTAACCTCTACTATACTGTTGAAACTGCCTTCCCTTGTTAACCTCTACTATACTGTTGAAACTGCCTTCCCTTGTTAACCTCTACTAGACTGTTGAAACTGCCTTCCCTTGTTAACCTCTACTATACTGTTGAAACTGCCTTCCCTTGTTAACCTCTACTATACTGTTGAAACTGCCTTCCCTTGTTAACCTCTACTAACTGTTGAAATGCCTTCCCTTGTTAACCTCTACTATACTGTTGAAAATGCCTTCCCTTGTTAACCTCTACTATACTGTTGAAACTGCCTTCCCTTGTTAACCTCTACTATACTGTTGAAACTGCCTTCCCTTGTTAACCTCTACTATACTGTTGAAAATGCCTTCCCTTGTTAACCTCTACTATACTGTTGAAACTGCCTTCCCTTGTTAACCTCTACTATACTGTTGAAAATGCCTTCCCTTGTTAACCTCTACTAGACTGTTGAAAATGAAAATCGTGGTTACAAGACGTCGCCATCAGCCACAGCAATCGGTTGTGGATTTTCTAGCACCACTTACAAGTTCGGTAGTTTGCCATTGCTTTTGAACGGCGATGTTATTTTACCGTTCGTAATAACCCCGCCGAACAAATTTGCGTACAAATTTCCGCCGCAGGTTTGAACCGGTATCTTGGTTACGATCGAGCTTACTACCACTTATGCTACAGACGCCTACTAGACAACGTGCTTCCAGAATCCCTATCTGGAGGTGAGGTAGGGTCAGCTCTTGTTCATTGACCATAACTTGCCACATTCACTGCGCCTTAGCTCAAATCATGTTACCAGTATCACTACCTGCAGGTGCACTAGAGTTTTGGCCAACTCTGGTTCGTCAACGTTTTTCAGCTCATTCACTTGGCCGCAGCTCATATCCTGCCTGTTACCATGGCCACTATCTCGAGGTGCACTAGAATCTTCCTTACTTTTCTCACCTCAGTTACTTCGCCGCAGCTTATATTCTGTTACCATGGCCACTACCTAGAGGTAGGATAGAGTCTTAGTCAGTTCTGATTAGCTGACCTTGACTTTTCTCACCTCATCTAAATTATAAGTAACTTAGAAGACAGAGTTAAGTTTCGTCTGAGGGACACTGATAAGGAAAGCTAGCATTCACGAAATAATCAGGCAGATGTGCTATATTAAGTGCCCTGACTATGCATAAGCTCACAGCGGGCGAATGAAGTGAAAAATAAAAACTAGCACATAAATCCCCACGTTAAAGTACCACATGTAGATTTTGTTATACAGGGTGTTCAACTTAAAAGCAGCCCCAGTGATAAATAGAAGTTTGCCAGGTACGCACTGCATCTCGTCTATTTACTATTTAAACCTGTTCTGACTAGCTCGTCCTACGTCACATTTGTTCATCGCCCTTCCCGCACTACAGTTACATACCGTCACATAACCTTGACCTATACTACGTCATAACTGAACCTTCACATTTCCATACATATATGCCAGATTAGCTCCATTCACAGGCTGCTATTAAGTTGAACACCCTGTACTATAGCAAGGTATCGAATCTGATTGGCCATAGACAGGCCATCAGAGATGAATCGTGTCATTTTCTTCTTCTTCTTCTTTGAACGCTCAATATCGACCACGTGTTAAAGTACTCTTTGTGATTTGTATATGATCTGAGCCTAAAAGCAATTGTACCAGTTATGTACCTACAAGTAGGTTCGGCCCGCACATCCGATTTCTGCGATGCTTTTTATTTACTAGGGTAGCTTACCTAGGCACCTACCTCAGTCGCATCTTACGACATGCCTTGTAGGTCACAGTATTACTATTTTTGGGCTCCCTTGCGAGCTCCAACAACATACGGGCGAATTGTGCCATCTGACAACCGTTGTAAAAATCAAAATCTACCTGACAGGTAAGAAATAAGAAAACTGAAACACGTTGCTTAAGAAAGAGAGCAAAGGTACGCAGATGGCAGGTCCAGAGTGCTCACACATATACACGGGAGAGCATCTCTCTCTCTCTCTCTCTCTCACTTACTCACTCACTCACTCACTCACGCACTCGCACGCGCACACACACTTAAAGTCGACTTAATTTTGCAAATTTGGTTTATGAGCTTGCACCGATGACACGAGAACCAGGGTTTTCCGGTTATCACAATAATCTGAAAGGCTGGGGTTCAAATGTGGAATTTGGGGTAAAAGGTGAGCATACTTCAATGGAATTTAATTTTTTGTTAAACGTAGCGATCTTGAAAACGATGATAAATAAAGATTAGAGGAAGATGGAAACGAAGGAAATGATATAAGTTGAAAGAACTCATGTTGGGTGTAACGGAGATATAGAGAAGGTCAGTTAGTTCAAGAGAGCAACATTACAGAACGACTATCTTATAAAAGAAAAGAAAGGGAAAAAATAAAGGAAGTGAAATAGGAAGAAGTAGAGGAGAAAGGAAAAAAAGGAGAAGAAAAAGAAAAAAGAAAGTAAAGGCAAAAGAAGAATTTTAAGAAAAAAGATAAAACACAAAACAAAATGAGAATGTCTATGCTCAGTGTGCATAATTCGACATGTGTCCATGATTGACAACACTCAAATGGGATTGTATAACGCGGTAAGAAATCAGATGTGAAATGTTAAAACACAGATTACAGTAATCTTAAAAGGTACAACAAGACTGAAGATCATCAACGAATAAACAGTGTACAGGTATTAAGAGCTTCCGAAAAAAGAAACAGACAAACACGGGATTCAAACCACATACCCTCATTTCTTACGACACCCATCGCCTAGCCTAGCAGTACGAGCGTCCTTACGAATACAACCAGCGAGCCATTCTAAAAAAATTACTCGCGGGGGAATATCTTTCTCAAACGCTTCGTTACAACTAGACACAGAATAATCAGGTAAGGTTCGATCGAACAGTGTTTGCACAAACACATGCTATAAGTTTATTGTGCTTGTATATATTTGAAACGAGACAATATCATACATACACACATGTATACACATATAACAAACATGTATACATCATTCAAAGTAGCTTCAAATTTATTATAAGATGGGTATCATAAGAAATGAGGGTAAGTGGTTCGAATCCTGTTTTTGTCGGTTTATTTTTTCGGGAAACTCTTAATACCTGTACCATGTTTATTTGTCGATCATATTCGTTACTCCCGTTGCTTCCTCTGGGGTTCTTGCAAAAAACGTCTTGTTCTCAACAAGACTGAACCGATGTTTCTATCCACACAAAAAACCACGATATTAAGTTGTATACATATATATATATATATATTCCTTTCCCATCGGTATACCTTACATACGTCAATGAATGCTTTTTATACCATGTTTTATATAGGCTAATATGGTGTTAGACCCGTATTTTTCATTGACCGTCGACACACGATGGGTAATATGGTCAGCATCGAGTCGGCCGCCTTTACATCCCAGTGTTTTTCTTGGTACCCAATTAAGACTGGGTCAACAAGTTCAAACTAAGTAACACACTACACACTAACATGTTTATGACAAGTTCAAACTAAGTAACACACTACACACTAACATGTTTATGACAAGTTATAACTAAGTAACACACTAACATGTTTATGACAAGTTCAAACTAAGTAACACACTAACATGTTTATGACAAGTTCAAACTAAGTAACACACTACACACTAACATGCTTATGACAGGTTCAAACTAAGTAACACACTAACATGTTTATGACAAGTTCAAACTAAGTAACACACTAACATGTTTCTGACAAGTTCAAACTAAGTAACACACTACACACTAACATGCTTATGAAAGGTTCAAACTAAGTAACACACTAACATGTTTATGACAAGTTCAAACTAAGTAACACACTAACATGTTTCTGACAAGTTCAAACTAAGTAACACACTACACACTAACATGTTTATGACAAGTTCCAAACTAAAAAATAACACACTACACACTAACATGCTTATGACAGTTCAAATAAGCTAGCGACAGGTTCAAATAAGTAACACTAACACTAACATGCTTATGAAAATTCAAAATCTGCAACACACACGCCAATATGCCTAACAATTTTATCTGTCAAAATATAGGGCTTTCAAAAACACAATATTTGTAATTGCACGTTCGAAATCTCTCTCCGGTTTCATTCCAATCCCATTCCCCTAGAGCCCACCGATTTGGAAGAAATAGGCTGGGAATATCGGAATCCTATCACAGATAATACAGGCTTTATTGCTTGATAATGGGAATAAGAAGGGCGCCTACGGGCTTCCCGTATTGTTACTTCTCAATCATAAGGATTAAAATGAGTTGGGTCATTATTCTAAGATATGTGAAGGGGCGCCGGAAACGGAAGAATATAGAAGCTGATGTGACACATTTTTCTGACACAGTCTACTCTCTCACTATCCGTCTATTTGTTTTTTTAATCTGTACGATTTATCTCTCTATACTTTCATCACTGTTTGTTTCTTTTTTGTTTGTATTCGTTCGTTTGTTCTTAGAAAACCAAGTTAATCATCTCTTCTGCCAATCTATCCATCCTATTATCTTCTGTCTATCTACTCATCTATTCTACCAATCTATCCATCCTATTATCTTCTGTCTATCTATCTACCCATCTCTTCTGCCAATCTACCCATCCTATTATCTTCTGTCTATCTATCTACCCATCTCTTCTGCCAATCTACCCATCCTATTATCTTCTGTCTATCTATCTACCCATCCCTTCTACCAATCTACCCATCCTATTATTTTCTGTCTGTCTATCTACCCATCTCTTCTACCATACTACCCATCCTATTATCTTCTGTCTATCTATCTACCCATCTCTTCTACCAATCTACCCATCCTATTATCTTTTGTCTATCTATCTACCCATCTCTTCTACCAATCTATCCATCCTATTATCTTCTGTCTGTCTATCCACCTATCCTATTATCTTCTGTCTATCTATCTATTATCTCTTCTACCAATCTACCCATCCTATTATCTTCTGTCTATCTACCCATCTCTTCTACCAATCTTCCAATCTCTCCTATCTACTCATTCCCTCTATCTACCCATCTCAATATTTTCTGTCTATCTGTCTTGATAAACATTTCGTGACTTCTCGTCTCTGCTGTTACATTGACCAGTCGTACATGAACGACAACCCACAGAGGTTTTTATTAATTCCTGAAGACCCCAGACAGAGACTAGTTCTAATGAATATTATCGACCCATGGACACAATCACAAGTAGTAGTAACAACAACAACAACAAGACCAAGAGGTGGCAGTAATGTTCACAGACACAATCACTTATCGGTTCTGGGTGGGAAGGTGGGTTGGGCGGATGGTTGGGTAGGGAAGGGGTGATAGGAGTAAGTGGTGTTATATAGAGATAGATAGGAAAGATGAGATAGACAGACAACCAGCCAGACAGAGAAGCAGACGGGCGGGCGGACCGACCAACGGCCAGCAAGCCAGCCAGACAGACAGACAGACAGACTGTCTGGAAATATATGGGATAAGATCTAGACGAAGAGACAGATAGAAGGAAGAATGATAAATAGATGGGATAAGTTCTAGATGAAGAGACAGATAGAAGAAAGAATGATAAATAGATGGGATAAGTTCTAGACGAAGAGACAGATAGAAGAAAGAATGATAAATAGATGGGATAAGTTCTAGACGAAGAGACAGATAGAAGGAAGAATGATAAATATGTGGGATAAGTTCTAGACGAAGAGACAGATAGAAGGAAGAATGATAAATAGATGGGATAAGTTCTAGACGAAGAGACAGATAGAAGGAAGAATGATAAATATATAATACTTTTCTGCTAAAGACAATAGAAGAAAGAATGATAAATATGTGGGATAAGTTCTAGACGAAGAGACAGATAGAAGAAAGAATGATAAATATACATAATTCTTCTTCTTCTTTCAACGCTACATATCGACCACTTGTTAACCACTCTTGTGATTGTATGTGATCTGAGCCTAAGAGCGATTGTGCGTTGTGCCAGTTATGCACCTACGAGTAGGCAAACACATCCAATTTCTGCTGAGCTTTTTATTTACTAGAGTAGCTTCCCATGACTCCTACCTCAGTCGCCTCTAGCGACATGCCTTGTAGGTCGCAGTGTTACTGTCCTTTGCTCTCCCTGTGAGCCCCGGCAATACACGGACAGGACATAATCAAAATAGTGAAAAGTGTAAAGAGATTGATTGAATTCGTGAGAGAAGAAGAGAGAGAGAGAGAGAGAGGAGGAGTTGGAGAGAGTGAAAACAAGAGTGGGAATAAGAGAATGTAAATGAATGATAGTGATAGAGAGAACGTGGGAGATGTTTGTTTTAAAGATTGGAAAAGATGTAGGGGGCGTTTGAGAGAGAGAGAGAGAGAGAGAGAGGGGTAGAAAAGGATGATAAATAGTTAAAAATCAGTGGAGAAGATGGGCAGATGAGTAAAATAATGGGAGGAAAGATGACAGAGTGTGAGATAATTGGAGTGAAAGATTGAAAGATTGACAGAGTGTGATAGCGGGCGTGACATGGAATGTGTTGGAGAGTCGTACCTAGCGAGAATAAGAGTGACATTGCGACTGTGTGGACACGAGGAATAGATTGAGGTAAAGTGAATGATATAGAGAGTGGGAGTGAAAGATTGACAGAGTGTGATAGTGGTCGTAAGACGGAATGTGTTGGATAGAATCAAATCATAAATAATAAAAGTAAAAGTGGATAATGTGGCAGCGGGTGAGCGTAACAGATAGAGTGAGTTTGGAGTTAATGATAAAGAGTGGGAATAACAGATAGAGTAAGTTTGGAGTTAATGATAAAGAGTGGGAATGACAGATAGAATAAGGGATCTCCTTCTTCTTTGCGTTCGTTCTTTACGACCAATTTTAATCACTCTTTGTGATTGATATGTTTGATCTTTGCCAAGAACGTGTATACGTTGCACATTGGTTTGGTAGGCCTCTAAACGCATAAACTTCTACATGTTTAGGACACATGCATTCGATTTCATCCAATTCTCCGTAGTCGCCTCTTACAACATGCGTGGCAGGTAACAGTAGTTCTATTCTTTACACCCCAAATTTGGGCCCCGGTAACCACTCGGGCGAGAAAGGTATGAAGAGTGAGAGAGAGAGAGAGAGTGAGAGTCAGAGAAAAATAAACTTCCAAATCAAAAGTAAGTATTGCATACAAACAGCCACTCACACAGACTAGGAATAAACAGCTATCTGCTAGTGTCAGCAGGCGGAGCAGACACCAGAGCATGTACTGTAAGACAGCTGGTTATTAGGTGAGCTGAGAAACAACATGTGGCCACAATCAGTCGATCATCTCACTTGCATCCTTAGTTAGTATTATGTTTTAGTTAATTAAGTTGTTTGTGTACATGTTTGTTCTTGATAAAGTCTAAGCATCGAAACCTCGAGTGTTGTTTATTTTAATATTTTATAATTAATTTTCACTATCTTATGTAATACTGCCGATACCTGTCTTCGTTCAATCGCCTATTTGCTTAGTATTACCGCAGCCCCCAAATGGTTTCTCCCGATCTGATCTGATCTAATCACCTCCGATTTGCTGATTTTCGTACATCGCATTACGACCTAAAAAAAACTAAGCTTTGGGGGAACATGACAGACCTAAAGCTGACTGCCCAGTTTATGGTTCACAGTAATCAAAGCGCATGACCAGAGATCGCATGACCAGAGATCTTCTTCTTCGTCTTCTTTTGTCGTCACACTGCTACCGGGTTGTTGCCCAGTGTCGTGGTTTTCTGTTTTTGTCTTGCGCTGTTCTGGTGGCTTGTGTGATTGTTATCTTTGCTCTTTCACATGATTCTGCTACGCCATCTAACCATCTTTTCCGTGGTCTTCCTCTTGTCTTCTTTCCCGATGTTCTGTTGTAGAAGACTCTGTATACTGTGGAGTTTGGATGCATTCTTATTAAGTGGCCAAACCACTTCATTTTTGTTTATCTATGTAATTCAAGCACGGTTTTGTGCCAACTTTCTTTCTTATGCTGATCACCAGAGATCACCGAAGAAAAAGAAGAAAAATAAGTACACAAACACACAACACCATAAATCACACAGTATCTTTTAGTTCTTCCTTTCACAGAACTGGGAAAGGCGATCACGAAGCCATCACAATGGTTATCCTTCATAAAATCAATCAGTCTGGATGAAGAGTTTCTTGATACCAAATCTCAATATTAGCCAAATATCTCTTCAATATCTCATCCTCTATATCTCAGTTATCGTCTACATCTGTCAACAAAATGAGGTAATATTTATACCAAGAGAAACTACATTCATAAACTTAATACTAACTAATACAAAATTTTCAAACAGTTATATTCAATAGAAGAAAAATTTAGATAACAATCTTGATGTAATTTTTTGTCCAAAACAAAGGGACGGGTTTCTGTAGCGTAGAGATAAGGTGTTTGCTCAAATAGCGCTCGTTAAATGTGATTCGCTCCAACTGGGTTCGCTCCTCGCTCTAAATGTACTGGGTTCGCTCCTCGCTCTAAATGTACTGGCTTCGCTCCTCGCCTGCGGAACGATCAGGCGACTTTTCTTTAGATCCCTGATCTCACTGCAGGTGAGATCAAGTTAATAATCTACTCAGAAACGGGCGACACATCGTACGTCCTGTGTTCAAGTTGAGCACAATTAAGAACCCCTGGCAGTTACAAAACGATAATTGTATGCGTCAAAGTCGCAGTCCTGAAAATAATTAATTTAAAATATCAAAATAAAATTTCTACATACATTTTTACATCTTCATAGTTACATCGAGGACCCACGTTGGTGCTACGGAGTTCGTGCACTGTTACTCAGACTGTGTAAGAAAGAGATCGGAAAGCATAAGGTTATTCGCTCCAACGAAAAATTACCAAGAACATCAGAAAATACAGAGTCACCAACATCAGCATAAGAAAGAAAGTTGGGGCAGAATCTTGCTTGAATTACATTGATAAACAAAGAATGAAGTGGTTCGGCCACTGAATAAGAATGCATCCAAACTCCACTGTATACAGAGTCTCCTACAACAGAACATCGGGAATGGGAGACTAGATGTAGATCTTAAAAGATGGATAAATGGCATAACAAAATCCTGTCAAACAACAAAAATTTCTTCTTCTTCTTGTGCTATCAACTTCTGCTATACGACTACTCTGGTATGTGTCATAAACAGGGCGGTGCGCTTGGGGTCTTCACCGGTCCCCTATAGTTTGTCTTGTAGGGATGTTTCTGTTGGCCAGATTTTCATTCTTACACTGCTCAGGCTGGGGCAGTCTTTCAGGATGTGCTCTGGAAGCCGCTTTGGTGCTCCACAGGTGCAGGCAGCCGAGTCCCTGAGACCCATTCTGTGGAGGTGTGCCCTGAGACCCATTCTTGTGGAGGTGTGGTGCCCTGAGACGCAGTGTCCTGTTCTACGTAAGTATTTCTGAAGACTTTTTGTCTGCAGACTTTTTTTCTTTTTAGTGTATTTTTCTGTTTAGTGTATTTTTGTATTTTTCTGTTTAGTGTATTTTTCTGTTTATTATTTCTGTATTTTCTGTTTAGTGTATTTTTTTCTGGTTTAGTGTTATTTTCTGTTTAGTTATTTCTGTATTTCTGTTTAGTGTTAGTGTTTTGTATTTTTCTGTTTAGTTTATTTCTGTATTTTTCTGTTTAGTGTATTTTTGTATTTTTCTGTTTAGTGTATTTTTGTATTTTTCTGTTTAGTGTATTTCTGTATTTTTCTGTTAAGTGTATTTTTCTGTTTAGTTTATTACTGTATTTTTCTGTTTAGTGTACTATCGTGCTTTGGGTTGTATTCTCGGTTTGTTTTTGGAGAGTCTTTGCTTCTGTAAAGCTTATAAAAATATATATCACCCAAACCACTTGAGCACGCAAGACAAAAAAACAGAAAAAATCGACACTTGCCAACAATCCGGGAACAATGCAGCGACAAAAGAAGACGAAGTAAAAATACATTTATTTTATTGTTTCTGCTATTTGCCTTTCCTACATAGATTTACTCCAGTCTTTCCTTTATATTTAGGACAAACCAATTTATACTCTGTTCCATGAATATATTACAATTTTCTCCACCCAAAAATTTGCTAATCTTCCAATAATGTTTTCCAGATACCCAATAAATGAAAAACAAATTTCAATTCTGGCGATTCCATTATTGTTCTTATTTCCATAACTAGCTTAGAACACTGGTTGAGAAATGGATAAATGAATCTGAAACGGGTGAGTGAATGAATGGATGAATTAGATTGATGGATACATCTTCAGAAAATAGCCAATATCTTCTTCTTCTTCTGTGCACAAAAAGGCACTTTGTGTCTTAGATTACAAATAGATCCCGATTTGTGTTCTTTTCGCTTTATTTTTCTTTTCTTTCTTTTCTCCAATTCTGTTTTGCTTCACAGTGTCAAGATAAGAAGATATTTCTAGAACGAGTCCTTGTGTGCGATTCATAGTGTCTTTCGTCGTCTCTGTTATCTCTGAGGTCCATCTTTTGCGTAGCCGGCCTTTGCTTTGTATCCATTGTATCGGAGCAACATCGCTCTTTAAGGTGCACTGTATTTTGGTAACCTGTTTATGTGGCCGAACCATTTAATTTATTTCTTGATGAAGCTTAGTACTGATGCTGTTCCCACTTTTTTTCTGATGTCTTCACTTTTCGGCTTTACATGTGCATTGTCAGAACCGCGCTCGACTTCTTACCCGACTTTGGCCAGGTTCGGCCTGCGAGAGTCCAAGAGTCTTTCAGGTGGAATATGATAATGCAGTTTAGTTGCCGGATCAGCATTACTGCACATGGAACCAATTAGTCCATAAGTTGTACGTGTGTTGCTGGGACTTGCAATAGGAGCAAAGAATAGTAAGTGCGACCTACAAGGCATGTCGTGAGAGGCAACTGAGGTACGGCCCTAGGGAAGCTAACCTAGTAAATAAAAAGCGACGTAGAAATAAGATGTGCTGGCCTACTTGTAGGTGCATAACTAGCACAACGTACAATCGCTCTTAGACTCAGATCACATACAAATCACACAGAGTGGTTTACAAATTGGTCGATATGGAGCGTCCGAAAAAGAAGTGCATTTTCTGAACCGGGTTTGCCTTCTTTTGTAGATTCCTATTCGTATAAACTGAAGACCTGAACATTGAAGAAGATTCTTTATAAACAACATCATGTCTCCGCCCGACATTTGCTAAGGTGGTCCTACGTCTTGCTACCCTCATCCGTTTACACACTTTAGCTACACAATCCAACTAACAGTTAGCGCTCATGAGTTAGGTGAGGGACTATGCCCCAACTGAGGTTTAAAATGCAAAAGGAGAAGAAGATTATGTCCAGGAAACTGAAATTTTAAAAGTCACAGTAGTCTGAAGAGAAAAGTAAGGGAGCGCATGGTTTCTTGAAAACCAAACACGTGAACGAACAAGACGAAGGTAGCAACATGGCATTAAAGAAATCTTGAGAACAATGCTGAATGTGAGCGTCTTTCAGGTCGAATTTGATAATGTAGTTTAGTTGTTGGATCATCATCACTGCACATCGAACTAATTAATCCATAAGTTCTCGGGTCTCCTTCCCATTATGTCTCTCAACGTGTGGTAACTAAAGACGCCAGTTCTTTGTTGGTTTACTATTCTTCTTTGACTACCAGTATATTGTTCTTCTCTAGTTTCGCCACATTTGACTACCAGTATATTGTTCTTCTCTAGTTTCGCCACATTTGACTTGGTATTCTTGCATTCTGGTAAGGGTCGTAGAATCACAACTATTACTTGAATAATTTACAAGTCTTCTCTCCCTTACGGAATTCAGAATATCAGCCTGGTCCATTGCTCTTACAAAAGCTTATACAGGCTTGCATCAACATCATCGATTGTTGGGGAGTTGAAGATGGATAAGGGGATATTCTTCGGTCTCTTCGCGACTCTCTGTTGGATGAGGACACTAAAATCGATGTTGAATCGATCAAGCGATTTAAGCAGTTTGGAGTTACCAGTTGTTCAAGTCGAACTGGATGCCTGAGAGGCAGAGTGAGAGGTGTGTTTAATCAGCGAGCCACAGGCACCATCAGTATGCATACTCTTCGATATCTGTTGGGGAGACTGAGCACCTATGGGTC